>OX381708.1:15713829-16051914 GCA_947462335.1 Harmothoe impar | reverse complement strand
GGGAATTGTAAATTTGTGGAGAAACAGCACCCTATTGTTGAATAATGACCACTTGCTAAGTAGAATTAGTATTTAAAAGGAGTGCACATGCATAGTCGGAGGGCCTTTAAAAACTGATTTTTGGGTGCCATAGGACCGTCCACTGGTACTGTAGCCATCATTTATAAGTGTTTTAACCTAATAATGTAATGCTTATGCTATACTAACATATTCCTGGACATATCTTTTTTAAGTTGAGGGCAGAAACGATGGAAAATATCCATCAGTTACCATGGCAATGGAAAAATTTGTTGACAATACCTAATTTTTACTTCCCCCCCAAAAAAAACTTAAACACCAGCCCATTTTTAATTTTCACTCTGAGTGCATTTTGGACTGTACCCACAGATGCACATAGGTTTCTAGTATTTTCAGTAAAAATGGGCTGAACTTGGGCACACTGGTTACCATGGAAACAGAGCAAATGTTGACTTTGTTATGATAATGACAATTGAGAAAACTAGTCCTGAGTCGAAAATTAAGCAAATCAGTTGAGTTTTTCCCCAAAGTTTGGGTTAACAACAGGCTGGGCTGGTCAATATACAACTTATATCAACAAAACTCACCTGCAGTTCGCTTCACCAAACCCTTGTGCATCTATGGGCACTAGCATATATATGTAAATAAAGATCTAACCCACCATACCCAGGAGAATTCAAAAGTAACAGTGCGCCGCTCCCATTACGAGCGTCACCACTCGCGGAACCCGTTACCAGAGGTAAGATTGGAGGCGTCAGCGAAGTCGTAGCGAAGCAGCCCCGAACGATGCTGAGGAGCCCAGTGTACATCAATAGTACACTAGGGAGCCCAGAGTTTTGTCAACATGACCATGGACAGTAATTAATAAATGAACACTCCCTTAATAGCCGATGGGTGTCGCCCCTTTTCAGCGAAAAAAACCAGTGCACTACTTCTTCAAGGGGGGGGGGTTGACAACTCTTGAATGTATCTAAAGTTATGTATAGGATACCCGGATGTGCCCCAGGAAGATGGGACTTTGCGTATATGGATCTATGAACTGAATCATAGTGGGCTAGTAGTGACAGTAGTGTGTGGGTGTATGTGGTGGGGGGGGGGGGGGGCAAAAATGAGGTAGGGTCGAAAATTTGTTCCCTCTCCTCCATATGGCTGTGTCTCACGACCTTGAGCCAATGTTTTTGTCTCTGATCGGGTGCCGTCTCTGACCAGGTGCCGTCTCTGACCGGGTGCCGTCTCTGACCGGACATCACTTTGGGAGTTTAGTTACCTTCTACCAACAGCAGGAGGCTAATTATGATTACATAACAACTTCCATAGCGTTTTTACAAATCCTAATATATGTGAGTATAGGTTAACAATTGAAAAACACTCTTCTCTGAGACAAGGTCAGAGACGGCACCCGGTCAGAGACGGCACCCGGTCAGAGACGGCACCCGGTCAGAGACGGCACCTGGTCAGAGACAAAAACATTGGCCCAAGGTCGTGAGACACAGCCATATAACCCCCCCCCCCCTACAACCCTGTTAAGAAATGTTCACTTCCTTAGACAAAGAGGGGTGAGTCTAGTGAAGACGGGCCCTGGGGGATGCCAAGACAGGTGCCCCCTCGCCTTCCCCCCCCCCCCCCCCCCCCCCCACTGAAAATGACCATTTAAGCCCTCACCCTACGCTTATGGTCGGTCTGACAGTTTTCAGTGTTATTCTTATTTAAAGATCTATTTTTTCCGTAAGGGATATAAAAATGGTCTGGACTTGGGCTGATCGGTTACCATGGAAACAGGCCCAATATCATGAATTTTGGTAGCCAGAGGACTCTCCCATGTACTTTTGGGGCCATATAGGGGAGCCCTGGGAGAATTGGGACACTAAATTTAAACATAACATGTTTGCTTGTGATTTCTACAATGCTAACAATAACCAAATGCCTTTGTTTCATGAAGAAAGGCTACCAATAAACCTTTCATTTGGACTATTTAGATTCATCCTAGCTTGCCATGCTTCTCGTCTAGGGCCTTTTGAAATTTACAGAAATTCCAGGGAGAACTGGGACACTTCGAGGAGAACTGGGACACTGCCTGGGGAGAACTGGGACACACCAGGGAGAACTGGGACAGTGTAAATAGTCTGACTATTAACCAATGAAACATCATTTTGCTTTACTTTACATTCAATATGACCATATGTAACATATTAGCTTCAGTCATAGGTCTGAGAGAAAAATAATTAAAGCACAATTAATCTTCACCCTGAGTGTCCCAGTTCTCCCCGATAGTCAAGAGTGTCCCAGTTCTCCCTGCAATGAGTGTCCCAGTTCTCCCCAGGTTGAGATTTTTAAGCAAAATGTTAATACAGTTGAAAATATGCTTAACTGTGTTTTTGTAAGTAGCTGGTCATTTTGCCATCTATCAACGCTACATAATGCAACACTAAAATATTTCATCATCCAAAGGTAACACTACGTAAATTTAATCGTCCGAGACCTGAAAAAAAATCTTTTTTTCCTAAAAATGTAATAATCTGTTATAGTTCTAAGTATAATGACATCACAGTTATTTTTTTTATCATAAAAAACGTAAATATTATTGGCCCAAAAAATAGCATCGGTGGTTATGCATTAAAGTTATTGGTTATGGGCAGAATACACAGTGTCCCAGTTCTCCTTTGTCCCAATTCTCCCAGGCCTCCCCTATAAGTGCTTCACCCTAATAAAATAATGCCTTATGCTATACTAAAATATTCCCAGACATTTATTTCTAAATTTTACGGTAGAAAAAAATGGAAAATTTATACCCGTTACCATGGTAATGGACAAACTTGTTGACAATACCCAATTTCCACTTACCAAAAATGAATCTTTAAACCCCAGCCCATTTTTTATTCTTGCCCTGATTGTATTTTGGACTATACCTACAGTTGCACATAGGTTTCTAGTATTTTCAGTAAAAATGGGCTGAACTTGGGCACACCCGTTACCATGGAAACAGAGCAAATGTGCACTTTGTTGTGATTATGACAATTGAGAAAACTAGCCCTGAGTTGAAAATTAAGCAAATCAGTGGGGGTAAAGACCTGTATACATGTAAAATAACATGTTGTTGACAAGCTGAGCCCTTGATTTGGGAGAAATATTGAACAATAATACCCATTTAGAGCCAGATTGTCAGTTTGACAGTTGACATTTTCCCCAAACTTTGGGTAAACAACAGGCTGGGCTGGTCAAAATACAACTTATATCAACAAAACTCACCTGCAGTTCGCTTCACCAAACCCTTATGCATATATGGTCTCTAATTTGTATGGGTAAATAAAGAGTTAACCCACCATACCCAGGAGAATTCAAAAGTAAACCACTCACACTACGAGCGTCGCCGCTCATGGAGGGCGTTACCAGAGGTAAGATTGGAGGCGTCAGCGAAGTCGTAGCGAAGCAGCCCCGACCGCCGCCGAGGAGCCCAGTGTATATCCGGCAGTGTATCAGCAAATAAGTGCCGATTATAAATGTAAATGAACATTATCTCCCGAGACACCGGAACTCGTCCAGTTTTCGTCTGCTCGCACATGCTGCTCGCTTTTTCATGTCGTTTGTCAACGTCTGCAAACGTTTGGTAAGTTTCAGATAGCGAAATTTTATTAGAAATTGAACTACACCCGATAAATAAGTAAACCAAATCTAAATCTCCATATCTGGCAATTCCGATTGACAATATTCAACATTGGCTGCAATGACACTGGCACTACAAAAAATGTAGGCCTAGTAGCCGTGGCACCAAGAAAGGGACTATTGAATTAGGCTTGTTTTCTATGTGAAATAGCATCTAGTTACAATTCAAATGGGCACAAAATAGTTCCCGATGAAGAGCTAAACACATACACATGAGAATAAATGTTTACAATCAGGGAAATTGTTCATTCTCTTGCTTTTAAAGTGCAGTTTCATGACAATATCAGAAAACACTCTTTATTGTTTATGTAATACAGCAGCCCCATTGACTTAACCAAAGAGGTCCGTATTACACTCCCCCCGTGAAATAACCCATGTCCGTATTTCACGACCCTGTGACGTCATCAAAACGGCGGTTCGTTTCCATTTGAACGGCGTAGAAAGAAGCCATTTTAGCCTATTTAGGCTCCCTACCCCTATAATAATTTAATTTGAATTGAAAAAGGTAAAAAATAAATACAAAGGAACACTTGTTTTAGTCTGTAGCTAGGTTATTTCACTTGTTGAAGGTAGGGCTGCATTTCACTCAGCCTGCGGCCTCGTGAAATACGGCCCTACCTTCAACTCGTGAAATAACCCAGGCTACAGACCAAAACTCGTGAACCTTTGTCTTTTTATTGCACACTAGAAGTAGGCCCTATAGGGAATATCATCAAAACTTCCCCAAAATGCTGATTTTAAGCAATTTTTGAATATTTCGATCTCACTTTGTGGAAAGGCTCACATTTGCATTTCTTTAACCAGAATGTTCTATATGGTATCATTGTGAAGAAAAAATTGTTCCCTCATTTATTTGATGACTTATTCCATCTCTGACAGTGTATTTCAATTTCTATAAATGCTAATGCAAATCAAAGTCAACAAAAATATAGCATTTCAGAAATGTTTCTAGGGTATTTATAACTTTCACAATTACCCACATTTCTCCAGAGAAACATGACATTGTCATTACCTTAAACTACAGAGTCTCTGCTAAAAAACGTTTTTTACATGAAGATAATGCGACTACTAGTGCCAAACTAGTGGATCATGACATGAAATGCAAAAGGGCAAACATAGTTTGGCAGTCCCTTTCTTGGTGCCACGGACTATACCTGCATAGAAACTCTGCCATCCAATATTCATGAAATCATGAATAAATTACTGTCTTTCTTTGTTATGGCTAACCCTGTTAAGTCAATCATTAATCAGTGATCCCAACCAGTAACTATTTTTATAGTAGAGTCACACCCCCGTCGCACCGTTTTTTTTTCTCCCCTTGAGATGCATCAACATTTTCCGCTCTAATCCTTTGAACTATAGTAACACACAAATTTTTTTCGCTGAAAAGGGGACATTCCTCCCTCCCCCCTAGCCTAGGCTATGGGTCGCTTTTTCTTGAGCCCCCTCCAAAACCAACCATCCCCCAACCCCGTTAATAGATAATGACCACTCCCCCTATTGGCCCTAACAGCTATATTGTGTCAGTGTCTGGTTGCACTTTTCTTTCAGATTTGAGAAACAAGAATGTTCGAGTCTGAATCAAAAGATCTGGGGACCATTGTCGGCCAAATAAAAGGTAACTGATTGAATTTATTCATCCATATAAACTGAAGAAAGCATTACTACAAAGCAAAACTGTAGTCTAACCCTGGCCTCATGGTAGGGCAAGGCCTAGGCAAAAAAACATTTCCTCATAAACTTTTAAGGCATTATATAAATGGAATTAATAAATAGAGTACAGGCTGGTATTTTCGGCCAGGGGGTATTTTCGGCCACTTTGGCTTTATTTATGTCCTACCCATTTTATTTTTGAAATAAACATTATGTAATTATTTTAGTAGACAGCTGAAAGCATTGTTTTTGTTTCCTGGATGTGAAATTGACCCCAGGTCATCCGAAACAAGTATAAATTTCCTCATTTGAGGTTGATCGCTACTCTTAACTTTGTATCCATGAAATGTCCTGTTTTTTCCCCAAAAGGTAGCTATATCATTTAGAAATGGAAAATGTAAAGAAAATGGGGGGGTCCTGAGCTACTTTTTTTATTACAGATTTTTGAAAAAAAAAAGTATTGTCATTTTTGCCAAAAATTACAAAAAAATGGGAAATTTTCATAATTTTTTTTCTTAGTGAACCAATGCCCACATTAATTTTGTATTGCACATGAATAATCCTAGGTCATGTCTTTTAATGGGAAAAATAAAATCATGGTCCAAAAATGTACTTTTATATGAAAAAACGGGATGGTTTTATGACGATTATTCAAATTTAATGCATAATTCTTCAGCAATATCTAAATATCACTGAAAAAAATCCATGAACTTTTTTTCATTTTCTTTTTCAAAAAATTGTTTGAACCAATAGCTAACATTTTAAAGGAATTTTGATAGGTGGTCCCGGGCATATTTTTATGGTTTTGGGCCTCTGAAGTTTAAAAATAATGCAAAACTGGACTAAATTTCATATTTAAAGCCTAAAATAATGGGTAAAATGGCAAAAATCGGGGTATGAAAAGGTTCTATATCCTAACCTTGGTTATTTTAAAGAACCTGATGAGATCTATATCTATCTAGATAACTATTTATTGATTAATAAGTCCAATATTCTAACTTATATTGAAAATAGCAAATATTATTGGCTATAAATGTATCAAATTTTCAAAGTCCAATAAAATGCTCAATTTTGCTCAAAATTAGCTCATCTTTTAATATGGCTTTGTAAACATGTATATATATCTAGTTTTCTAATATTAGCTCAATCTGATACATTTAAGCTATATGCGCAGAGACCTGCGCAGTGCTCCATTTTCAATGAGTAGCGATCAACCTTAAAGAGAGACCACTAAATTTGTCGGCCATAACCTTGTAGCCTTAACATGTCAGTTAATACAACATCATAGAATCACCAGTTGCCTAGGGGTACTCATTTTGTGAAATTTCATTAAAATTCAGGTTGTGCTACAAAGTATATTATAGCTCTATTTTAAATTTTAGGTGAAATTTTCTAATTTTATATTATCCGTCTCTAGTTTAGGGGGGGTGGCCAGAAATAGGTGCCATAATTCAGCTGTGGGGGGTATTTTCGGCCACTAGCCAGTATTTATGCTGTAAAAAAGCACCCATAACACTGGTAACAGCTTTTCTCAGCTGGCAAACACATTTAATATGCATATTTTATTATAAGTTTAAACTCAACTGGGTAGAAATTGGATAGAAAAGCGCTCTTTCCCTGGAATATGTAACCTGAGGCGGTTAGTCGAACACCTCCGCGCCTTTTTCTGTTGTTGTTTTGGCCGCGCTCTCTGCTGTGGTCGCCTCCTCTCCCCCTCCCCCCCCCCCTCCCCCTCCCTCTGCCCCGCTCGTCGCCTGCGCCGCGGCCTCTGCCACGTCCTGCCCTGCTAGTCTTGCCTTGAGCCTCCCTCGGGTATTCATTATTATCGTGGAGTATCTCATCTTCGCCTGGGATTAATTCAGCTGGGATTTCTCCTACACTGTGCACTGAATATTCACTATTATCAACCTTGATACTGTTTGGTAGGGAGGTTACTGTTTTACCCAGAGCTTTACATTTAAGTGCTACCCGTCTGAGGGTGCGTCTTGACGTTCTGAGTTCGTCAGATTCATCAGGGTTTAAGTAAACTTTCCACCCATCATTTGAGTTTTTCAACCAGTGCTTTCTGGAGAGGACCAGGTTGCGAATGTGCTCATTTGAGAAGCTTATCCTTATAGCAGGTTTGGTAGGCCTACTACTGGTTTGTTCCTCCTCCTTCTCGTTTCCACCTCCTTTTTCCTTGGCCTTATTGGCCTCATTTGGGTCCTCAATCCTGGAGACTGCAATCACGTCATATGAGTCTTGGGTATAGGGCCAGCTCTTCATGTCTCTTATATCTAATCCCTGTTACTATGACATTCCTTTCGGGGGCAGGTAGATTCCAGACTGTATATTCGTTGTACTGAGTAACCCCTTCTTTCAACTTCTTGGCATAACTTGCTGCCCCCTGGTCTCCTTTCTGGAGCTCCTCTAGCTCTCTCTTCCTCTCTAAGTCTCTCTTTTCTTCCCTCTGATCTGCCTCTAATTTCTCTGCCGCCCTAGCAGACTACCACTTTTGACTGGCTTCCTCTATCAGCCTCCTATATTCCTCCCTGCTCTCCTGTAACTCAAGGTGCAGGGCTGCCTGGTCAGTTTCAGCTTTAGTCTCAATAATGGACATTCTGTCAGTTGACTTCTTTATATGCTCGGTGACTTTGTTTTGTAATTTACCCATCTTTTTATTTCCCTCTGAAATTTTCTTGTCCATATCATTAAACATCTGCCTGGTCGGGAGTTCCTTTTTCAGTTGGCTGAACTGCCTGCTAAGGAGCTTAGTTAGCTTTTTTGTGAGTGGGGATTCTTCCTCGAATGAACTATCATGACTATTCCCCTGTGGGGTGCCCATAACACTCTCAATTTCAGACATAATGGACGTGGTGGACGTGTATGAATTGTCTAAATCATCTAAACTGTCAGTGGCGGGGTTTGCATTACGACTGGTAATCCTGGAGTTGCGTTTCTCTTTCTCACCTGGCATGGTTATGTGACTGTGAGTGTGGATTGTGGCAAGTCTAGTGCCTACCTGCCTGCACCTTGTTTACCTGTGTGCTGTAATGGCTTGCCCAACGGCCGGCGTCCTCCTGCCGGTAGCCAAAAAAGAATGTCAAGATTACTCACTTATTGAAAGAGATAGTTCCTGCCGACTTCCAGGTATTCCATCACACCACCTTTATGTTGAAGATTATCCTATAGTTTTAGTCCCTTCATGCTCTTGATCCAACTAAATCCGTGAAAATAACCGGAGCCTCTCTGGCTTACCAACTGTTCATGTTGATGACGTCACTCACTTTATGAGAGAGATCAGAATAAAAATCTGATTGTGGGAGCCAAATTTAATAAATGTACCCATTTTGCATCTACCTCCACTTTTAATTGGCACATATATGCAAAGTGGCCGAAAATACCACCCCCTGGCCGAAAAAAAAACCCCAAAACTGAAAATTTAACAATTGGCCCTACTTGTACCAGTAAAACTGGTATTGTGGAGCTACCTGTCCAAATATGTTGAAAATTCCCTCCCTTACTTCATCTATCAATAAAATTGCTTTGGATAAATATTTCCATGTGTGGTAGCAAATTAAAGCTTAAGTGGCCGAAAATACCCCCCAGTACTCTAGATCTATTAAAAAGTTGTTTTCTAGATTTTAGAAATTTTCTGAGGGGCCAAGCCCCCTGACCCCCACAAAAATGCTAATTATGTGATGGAAAATTGAGATTTTTTCATGTGATATCATGGAAATGTCAGAATTTCAATCTGAAATTTTTGTGGGAACCTTGTATCGTGGTGTACACTAAATATGGCGCGGCCATTTTTGACCAGGGCAAGTTATGGAATGTCAGGGAATTTCCACCCTGTTACACAGTCTGTGCCATACTTTAATCATGTTGAATCTTGTAGCCCTCGTCAGAGAAGTAGGAAAGGATGGGAATAAAGAGGAGGGCCTGGACGACCTGGCTAACCAGCTGCTGGAGGTCATTGATGACATCCCACCCCTGGACATCAAACATGACACCCACAACCATGCGCAACCTGAGGTAGGGCTACAGTGCTACAGTAGACCTTTATCATTTCATGCCAGTTTTTTTGGAAAGGATTTGATAAGGCCAAAAAAAAAGAAGGTGTGACTCAGGTTACCCGACCCTACCTAGCAAAACAGGGCCGACCCTAGAAATGTTATCCAATTTTGAAAAAAAAGAAAAGATCTAAGTAATTTTTGGGGCTATTTCAGAGTCAATTTGATAGTATATGAGTCAACGGCGTTGTCAACGAGTCAGCACTGAAGTTTGCGAGTCAGTTTTGGGTACTTTTCAGGCTAAAGTTAAAAAAAATAAGTAAAAAAAAGACAAAAATACAACCTACCCTACCTAGGTTTTCCTGAAACACACCTTTTTTTTTTGGCCTAATGCATTTCTATCTATTCTATCATATTCACAAGATAAATAATACGCACAATTTAATGAAAAGGGGTACACTTTTTTGCATCTTACTTACTAAGCCATAGATCTACATAACCTATGTAACATTGCTACCTTGAAAACGAAACAGTGTTACCTTTAACATAATGATATAATTAACCAATATGATAAATCAACTTAATATAATTAACGTATTTCAATTCGCTGATATCTTATTCAGATAGAGACAGCAGCAGTTACGTTGTGGAACTTTGCTGTTGCAAAAAAGACATCTGGGAATTTCTCAGCTTCTCTCAATGCTAAATGTAAGTGTTTTCCTTTTACACTTTAAACCATACAATGACAACTACCAATAGTATTTAGATAGAAAGGTCCTAGGGTCGGAGACATAAGAAAATCAAGGGAAGGTCTCTCACTGTCATATTCGTCCAATTTGATCTAATAGTCTTAATGGTTTGGATGGCTGTGGCCTCGCTTAAATTCCTGGTGTGGGAGATTTGAGTTTTTCATATTTTCCCATGAAGAACAATTTAAAAAACATTTAACTGTGAAAATCAATTACAATTTCAGTGCGGCATGTTGCATTTAAGATGGTTTATTTGTGTAATGCGAGCACCAGTGAGGAGGCAACACTTCGCAAACAGATTATGGTAAGTTGGTGTTATTTTAAACACTTATTCAACAAACTGTGTAACAGTGTTATATTGAAAACGTTATAATTAGATGCACCAGCCTCATCACTCTCCAAATAATCTTCTGGATATTTCAATGGAAATGGACCCCCGTATCTAAAATCAAATGTTAAGTTAAACCTCACACTCTAGGGCTTCATGTGCACATATAAAAGACACCTTCCATTTGCTGTGTTCTATGTTGCCTGATAATTCCCCCACTTTCCCTGTACTACTTACAATTTAGTATGTCACGTTGCCCGATAATAGTCCAACTTTCCATATACTACTTACAACGTAGCATATGTTGCCTGGGTATACCAATACTTTCCCTATACTACTAACAACTACCACCACTTTGCCTATGTTACTTAGAGAGACACTTTCCCCAAACTACTTTAAACATTGTAGTATGGTAAGTAGTGATATAATAATATTATTCACGTATTCTTATCGTTCCAGATGGCATTGAAGACTGCAAGGGCATGGCTCGGTAGGTTTCTGCTATATCAAAACATTTCTCCTTAAACTGAACAGCCTGTATAGCTAGTTATATCGAATTATGTGCCCTCATCGAAATATTTTGTAATAAAGTTTTGAATTTTTTCTCTTTTCATTGAAGTTTTAGCATTAAAATTACAATTCCATTACAGATTGCAGTAACCCTTCTATGGCTGACAATCCGCTCTCAATGGCTGAGGAGGTACTTGGAAATTTAGTCAGATAAAAAAACTTTTACATACCCAAATTCCTACTATTGTGTCCTATGCACTACAGATATAATGTAATTCGTGAGCAAATCAGACAGAGAAAGCAAAATAACGATGTCCTTTGAAATATCATTCAGGGACGAAACTTTTCAAGTTTTTCCATGATTTCAAGATATTCTATGCCGTGAAGACCTGTACTTAACTATAGAGGACCTTTATCTTGGGGCCTCAATTCAAACATTCAAGTTGATTGGTCACTTTTATGCCTGATCCTCCTACCCTAGATATTCACATGTGTAAAATTAAATAATTGCAAAAAAAGCCTTTTTTACCTGGAAAGTCCCACTTCTCATTGAGATATAATTGGTGTACATATGCAGTTCCTAGACCGACTGCAGAAGGCGCTGGACTCTACATTAGCAGCAGGTGGTGATGTGGATTCAGAAAACCTCGCCAAGAGAAGAGCCGCCATACAGCGGGATCTGTTCAAAGTAGTCTGTTACCAAGCAGAGGCCGTGAGTTCTTTTACTGAGCTTTCCCAGGGTGCTGTTTCTCGACAAATTTGCGGACGTTCGTAAATACACTCTCTACATATTTATGAGCTCCATAAATATATATGGATGTCTACAAATATATACAGAGGTCCGTATTTGTATGCTTAAGTACCAAAAAACGATTTTATTCATCATTTTTATTTTCTCCACAAATAAATGGAATGTGTAATGCGGAGGTCCGCAAATTTGCGAAGGTCTGCAAATTTGTGGAGAAGCAGCGCCCAGAGGTTACTATCCGAGTTGTGCTACATCTGTAGTTATCTACTGTACTGTAATTGTAGTGGTAAATGCTGTTTTAAACATGAATAATCATTTTCCTTATCCTTCCTCATAATCCTCCAAGGTAACAATCAGTGATCTTTACAGGCACTGACTAATATTTAACACCTGGGCGCTGTTTCTCCACATAATATGGACGTCTGCATAATGCAGACAAAATTTTCCTTATTATGTGGAAAAATAAAAGATAATATCGTTTCTTGACCACAAATGGTACGTATGCATACAAATGTGGATGTTCGCATTTGAATAAGGAGGTTCACATAATACAGTATTTGACGAACAGAAACAGTTTAGGCCAAATCCGTATTATACAGACATTTTTTTACCCTTTATGTGAAGAACAGCACCCAATTAAAGGGTGTTGTATTATCTTGTATACAACTCTGATGAAACCTCACAGATGGACCATTGTATATGCTGCCTACTATGAGGCTGCTGTGCAGAGATGCCACTTTTCCTACTTTTGAAGGAATTCCTAGTTTTGGGCTGAAAGTTCTGCATTAGGGTAGATTCACCTTAAGTCGGACTTCATTTTTGAACTAGGGTAAAGTTTAAGTGTTATTATTTCCAAAAAACATACACTAGAAGTCGTAGTTTACATGAATACCCTCAAATTTCACTGTCCGTCTCAGGGTATGTGTCCGACTCATGGTGAATCTACCCTAAAAGGATTTCCTACTTTTTGTCAACCAGAGAGCTGCATGATCTCTGGCTGTGGTAGTAGTCTGGTTGCTATAATTGCTTTGCAATGTCTCACATTTCACCCTTGTGTTGTTCAGGCATGTGGCCAGAGTCAGAATGAGGTGGCATTCAAGGCGATTCAGCGCGCAAAAGAAATGCTTCCAGCCTGTCCATCTGAGGTAAGTGTAGCTTAGTGTACTTGTAAGTACCTACTCCACCTCCATAGTTTATAGGCATGAGAGTTTGAATCAGTATTCTCCTTCATCATTAAGCAAGCCTCTTGAGACATACAGAAAAGGCTTTCATTCATAGTCATACAGAAATTCACTGTTTTGCATATATTCATATGAGATTCAATATGTTTGTCTAATCTTGCAGGGGTCCTATGTTACAATGCTGTGCTTCAACTTTGGGGTGGATGAGTTCCAGAGGGGGGAGTATGAGAACAGCATTGGGTGGCTGAGGCTTAGCTTTGACATTGGAAAGACCAATAACAATGCAACTTCTAAAAACCAGGTACAGAATTTAATATTGATTGATAAGTATGATATATATTTCTACTTTAGTACAATTCAAAATACAATGATTAAGATACAATTTCTCCAGTTCCTTCCATAGTCAATATCATATTGTTACATAGATTAGTTTTTCCATACACAATATTTCATCAGTCAGAGGGAACTTTAGATTTAGATTTAAGAAATATTGAAAGAAAGTGCAAATGTTTCTAGGCGCGGACATTGCGACTGCTTGCAAATGGCTACTTGGAGTGGGATAGTAAACAGCACTGGCAGAAAGCATTGAATGCCATCGGACTTGCCAATTCTGTAAGAACCTGTACATTTCAATGGATAACATGATAGTAGAAGAAAACATATCTAAATTCCTGTAGCTGGAAACAAACTAATGTAGATGAAGAAAACAATTGTAACAATTGGATCGTCTTTGACCGAGTGACGTCTTTGAAAGGGTGACGTTTTTGACCGGGTGACGTCTTTGACCGGGAGGCTAGAAAAGGCAATTTTTTTAATTTAAAAAAATTATATTTGGACAGTGCAGCTCTTAATATCCATGTGATATAGAAAGTGACATATTTGACCGGGCAGAGGAAATAATATAACATAATGCTATAATGCACATAATAGGGCCTACATATAAATATAACAAACTTTAAATAAATTTCCTTTTATATAGTGTTAAAATATCCTTTGACTTTTTCCACCCATTTCTTACTATATAGGCCGAATTCATGCTATAATAATGCTTCCCGGTCAAAGACGTCACCCGGTCAAAGACGTCACCCGGTCAAAGATGATCCAATTGTTACAAAGTCGTGAGACTGAGCCTTTAATTCATGTTTTAGATCTGATTAAAATATTTCATACTGTGTATTATTGAATGACTTGAGTACATTAATTAGTGTATTATAGCCTATGTTTGTCCTTACTATTTCCTCTTAGGAGCATTCTCACCCTGCCGGACTGTACCTGAAGTTACGGATCCTTCTGGAGGGCGAAGCTCCAGATGATCGCCTAAGTGCAGGTTGGCTTTGAAAGTGGGCTTTCCGAAATTCTCATATTATCCTAATATATAGTGAGAAAAATTATCAATATCCACTGTACTAGTACAACCTTTCCAATTGTAAGTACTGCTTTATATAAGGCCACTCAAAAAAATAAACTGGTTTCTCATCACCGCGGGCATCATGAAAAACGTGATTTTGGGAAAACTTTTTTTTTTCCTTATAAGATTTTTAAAGAAAAATATGTCAAAATCGGACAAATAGTGGCATATTTGATATCAAATTAAAGCTTAGACAGTCAGTAATGCAGTCAGCTAGGAATAACTTACAATATAACATAATTTGTGGATCACTAAACTCTTAACTACTAAAATGTGAAAACTGTTTGTGAAAAGTCTTAATTTTCCTATACATTTTGGCCGTGAGTAAAAAAAAAAAGATAAAATAAAAAACGCCCTCGTCATATTTTTCACTGCTGGGTAATGAGAAACAACTTTATTTTTTTTGAGTGGCCTAACAAAGACTTTCCATTCTTTGTAACTTTCATTACAAGCTGTTGATGAGATGCTGCGGCACTCAGAGCTGACGGTGGACCTTGGCATCACGACACTCAGGCTGGTCTCCAAGTACAAAAGGTACCCGGTACCTTGCACATCAATGGCTAATTAATTAAGGACAATAGGACATATTCCTCTTTGAATAGTCAAATAATGCCATCATATATTGAGTTGCAAGTGTATAAGTTAAATGATTTAGAATATCTATGAATTAGCACTACTGTCACTGCCTTTGAATCTATATTATGTTACCATAGGGGAAGGCTCATGAATCCTACCCCACTTTTACTCAAATATTTCGCTTTAAGCGTCCATTTCTAGAGCTGGAATAAGGATTCAGAATTTATATATATATAGGATTGTCTTTCATCCACAGGAATGACATATGCTTTGATAGTTTGAGTCAGTTGTCGAAGCGCTTCGATACGTCGCTAGACTTGGGTTCCATCTGGAGCACGCACCTGGAGCTACTGCTCAGTAACAACATGATGGAGGCAGCCAGCCACACGGCAGAGGCATATATAACAGGTAACGTGGCCTCTATTTAGCCAATAAGTGTCATCTATGGGCAATAATAGCCCAATTAGAGGTTCAGATGTGGCCCAAGTATAGCATTTTACAGTGTATTTTCAATGAAGGAATTATAGCGTTCACTCCAAAATGAGTAAATTGAGCCATAATTTGATAATTTCTCGAATTCTGAACTATATTATAGGGAATAAGATTAACTAAAGTAGCTAGTACATAAATTATGGCCGTAGGGAACATTCTGGTTTATTTTTAACGAAATTGATTTTTGAGCCCTAATCATCGGACCATGTCACTTTAAAATCTGCTGAGAAAATAAAAAGTCATTTGTAAGGGGGGTGGGGGTGGGGTGGGGGTATGGACTCTGATATTTTTGTGCTCTCTGAATATTCACAGATTCTTTAAGTTTCTGTATCTAAACCTAAAATTTGAATGTACCTGTGTATAAAAGATAGGTATTAGGTGATCAAACAACCTTAATTGCAAAACCTATTGAATGAAAGGCATTAATTGTGTAGAAGGCAGTGAAAACGTCGAGCCCCACGGGGAATCGAACCCCGGTCCCTCCACTCCGAAGTTGAGAATGCTACCGCTGCACCACAGGGCCAGCTGCTTCTCACTGCTCTGCTACGGTACCTGAGCTACCAACAGGCGGGCAATGCGCTCTCCACGCACGCTCGGGCTGCCCCGAGCGATACGTGCCCGCTACATTACTCCCCTTCAGACTTTTGCTAGGTCATCGACAAGGTCACGAGGACCTACCTAGCAGAAGCTGAAACCGCTCAGATACCCAACCCAGGATCTGCAGATCCTGGTCACGGCACCAGTGTAGAAGGCAGTGAAAACGTCGAGCCCCACGGGGAATCGAACCCCGGTCCCTCCACTCCGAAGTTGAGAATGCTACCGCTGCACCACAGGGCCAGCTGCTTCTCACTGCTCTGCTACGGTACCTGAGCTACCAACAGGCGGGCAATGCGCTCTCCACGCACGCTCGGGCTGCCCCGAGCGATACGTGCCCGCTACATTTGTAATGCTGCCCGGAGATGCTTAATAGTCTTAAGATGATACTGTTTTCACACCCCTGCTATTCGAGTCAGTAATGAATTCATAACTCTTTCTTTTTCACACAATAAATGCTCATACATAGCAAGTTATGCAATAAAGTCAATTTTAGATATGATATCAAATCAATAAAAATGGTGGACGTGGCATGTTTTCCCCCCCACGCCGGAACAGGCAAAAAGGGTGCCCGTATCATGGAAACTGTCTGTTACTCAGTAAACTGGTAGGGAAAATCCCCTATAGCATTTCATTAAACAAGGATGGTATCTACAACTGATTCTTTTTTATCATCAGCTCACAAAACTAACAAGCCCATGGATGTAGGATCTCAGAAGCAGTTTCACCTCTTGTTTTGGGATGCAGCAGCTCAGGAATTTGAGGTAGGCCTAAACTACACTTTTCTTTATTATACTAAACATGTTCAATAAAAAAGTTACATGATGTTCACTAATTGTGTTGATCCAGCCACTAGAGTTCAATTTATAGGTTGCTACAATGACATGAGGACATTTCTATGACTCAACAATACTCTTTAAAAATTCAGTGTCACATTGTTGTATCTACAACATTCTCCAAACACATCTTTATTGACCCAGGGCACGTGAATGCACCAGGGTCTTATATAATGTTTTCAGCATGTGAAAGGCCATGTAACAATCTAGAGCCAAAAAAATGTTAGCTTTTCACTTGGAACCAACCAGCCTATCTGTGACATACAATTTAACCATTTTTAACACTTAATCTAGCCCTTTACTGTTTTGTTTTTTACATTTTAAATCATTAGCACAAAAGCTCGGCCAATTGAATATTTTACCAGCTCAGCATATTTATCTAATCTGATCTGTTATTTATGATATAATCAAAGTTGATTCAATACTTATGCCCTGGCTTAATTGTGATGGCAATCACACCATCAATCTTTTTGTAATTGTAGAAGAAGGACTTCTCGTTGGCCCTGAAGTGGTATAACTACTCGTTGAGCATGTTCAGCTCTGTGGAGGAGATGGACTCTAACCTGGCCAAGCTGCACAGGAACAGGGCCTCCTGCTTCATATCTCTGGGACAATTAGCAGAGGTAGACCTTTTATATAGAGCAATGAAGCAAGAAATGGTGACTTTTCAGAAAAGTTGTTGATCAAGTTTTTGAACATTTCTGATATGTGTTTGACAAATATATGAATACTTTATAACCTCGAAATCCTGCATTCTATTACTATTTGAAAGATACTTCTCTTGTGAAACTCCTGATAAAATATACATGCCAATAGGGCTATTACAGACAATGTTATGAGGATTCTGCTAACAACCAATGTAAACTTTATTATGAAAAAGTCACTCTTTCCTGATGCATGGGTCTATGAAGGTGAAGTGCTGATGGCCTTGATCAGTTCAATGTTGAGATCATATTGTCACAGACATGGTATTGACATTCTAGTGACCTGTGCTTGCTACCTCTGACAAGGTTTGAGGTACCTGAATAAGTGTCTCTTAAGGTCATCAAGCCAAATTTATTTACCTTTAATATCAACAAAAGGCTGGTTCGGCGATTGACCTAGCAGAGAAATGTGACACGACTTCTCCACACACCTACTACCTCATGTACAAGATTGCACTACTACAGGATGAAGACAAAAAGGGTAAATCTTATAAAGTACTCAGAATTTCATTTAAAATAAGATTGAAATAGAATATTCCGCAAATATTCCTGCTTTGTTGCATTAGCTTTGTGACTGTCTGGTACATGCCAATTGGTCCCAATTGCCTGTAAACAGCGATAAGTATCATGAGGCCCTCAGGAGCCAGGAGTATATAGGCACCGCACATATTCCGCACTAGCGAGTTGCAGTGATTCTCCCTTGTGAGACCTATTACTGAAGCTGGTTCCTTGCATGTCCAAAATAGGCAGTGTTAGGGGTCGTTGCTGTGATTACCTTTTTGAATAGGTGGTAGCTGAATATTCCTCCTATCACCTGTCCAGATTGGGGGAGTGGTTTGACACTGGCAACTCAATTCAAAGGTCCTGACTTCGAATCCATGCCAAGTATGCATGGTTAGCTGACCATTTTTCCTAGTTGGTCAAGAATAGTTATAGTATTCACACACAAAAAACCTTAAGATTCATATTATAATCCATTTTAGATTACCCTATAAAAATGTACATTGTGTAAAGTAACTTTACCACCCAATTGTGCACCATCATGATTTTTGGCTAACAAAAATAAACCACTAATTGTGTGTGGACCACATAACCATGGTATGGATTCGAAGTCAGGACCTTTGTATTGAATTGTCAGTGTCCTAACCACTCCCCCAATCTGAACAGTTGACCTAACAACTACTCTACTATCACCCATTCAAAATACCAATCATGTCTCTCTCCTGGCTAGCACCCTAATCTCGTTCACGAGATTTGCCTGAGCTGGTTGCTGTAATGTAGAGGCTACTCACTGGTACCAACAGACATGGCGCTGTCCACTGGACATCTAGCTAAGGCGGAATATAAGGAGCCTAGCCTGTTCATCTCCTGATTAAAAATCACTTTAAAAAAACCCAGAAAAACTAGAATAGTGACTTTTTGATTTAATAGTTATACCCTAAAAGTTCGCATATAGGCCGTGGCTAGTACGCAAGTTCGGCCTCTAGGATCAGGATAAAGTCAGGATATGGCCTTTATGCGAGTTTTTAGATGTATAAGTCTGTACCAAATTCGCGGTAATCAGATCCTCTGTGAGGCCTGTAGGATATTCCTGGAGTGTAGGTGCAGGTAAAAGTTAGGCTTATACACGAGGTTTTGCAGTACCTTTGTGATCAGAATGGGTTGAATTACAATTTATAACTAATTCCAATAACTCTGTTTGCAGCTTTGGATGCACTTGATAAGATGTGTAGCTGTGAGGAGCCATCGTCCAGTGACATATCGGCAGACGGGCTGACGGGGGACCACGGTCCCACCCTACATGGACTCATCTCTCTCGCTGCACACCTAGCTATGGAGGTAGGGCTTCTAGTGCAAACTGATATATTTACAACACTTGATTATTTAAAAGTTAAAAGTGTGTATGAAATATTTGACGGTTTGAACTGTCCTATAGTTGCATGGGTAAAACTAATTCACTATTTAAACAAGTATGTGACAGTTAACCATTGCAAGACTAATATTCACCCACAGAATACCTCTACACAGGGGCTACCATTTGAACATTTCTAGTTTTTTAAAGATTGGTCACTTTTATCCTTGAACTTCAAGTTAAGAGGCTTTACTGATGCTGGATCTTATAGACAAAATGGAATAAAAAACAGTTAAAAATATCAAACTTCGATTATTTGGATGTCCATTATGAATGTCTTTGACAATGGGATTCTCCACATTGAGGGAGTGATAATTTTTTAACAACAGGGGGGGTTTTACGCGCGGAGAGTGCGAAATTTTTTACTCCCCCCCTACGGGTCGAAAATCAGCGCGTGCGCGGGCGCTTTGAAGCATACTAATGCGCGGGCTTTTTGGCCCAAAACAGGTTAAATTTATTTGACCCCCCCCCCCAAGAGGGGTCCAAATTTTTTACACCCCTCCCCCCGGTCAAGGGGTCCAAATTTTTTTGACCCCCCCCCCCCCGTTGATAAAAAATGATCACTCCCTAAGTAACCAGAACCTGTGTACTGTGTAACAGCGCAGTAACCGTGAGGTGGCGCTGACGGCCCTGGAGGGTTTGGTGGGCCGCCCATCCTGCCCCCAACAGATGCTCACCGCCTTACGATGCCTCGTCAGACTCAGACTCAGCCTCCTGGACCAACCCAGTGCAGACAAGTATGGAGATCTAACTTGTTCACTTTTATTGTTGATGCTATTGTTGATTCCCTAGCCCATCTATAAGGGTCTTTATATCTCCTCTTCTTTCTCCACTCTATTGCGTGGACACAGACATGTATTCATCTATAAAAGAGGATCGATGTACATAGCTTTCTTGCCATGAATATGACCTGGTCACTATTCTCTCATCTTGAATATATCTTGCAACTACTGATGCTTGAAAAGTTGTTGCTCTTTGACTTTCTCATCTTCTCTTGAAAATGCCCCACTTGAAATTCCAAAGATTCGGCAAAGCAACTACACATCTTTATGCATTTTTTTTATACTCTTTCCTGCTTTCAGGTCAGAAATCCGTACTATCCTGAAGAATATTGAAGTCGGTATGTCTGTGGTTTAAAATTGTTATATTTTCTTTGTCATAGATGGCCATAGTATTGAAAATAGATGATGTAGTTTTTGTTCAGTTACTGCTTTATCAATTTCCTCGATACAAATATTAAGACTTCAATGATTAACATGTCCTGCAGAACTGGGAAAGGTGATGGCAGTTAAATAAGTCTAAGATAGAAGTATTGGTAGCACATACTGTGTAATTTTAGTGTTCGACCCATTTTTTTCTTTCAACTAACACTCTTCACTTCCAGCATATGAAAAACTGATGGGATTGGCTGAGTCGGGAAACACGGGAGGGGTAGATGTCAATGATGAAGCCACTTGGTTCATGAAAATATGTGAGTTTTTATCTTCTCCCTTACTTAACTACAATCCATATAAAATAATTGCTGGAATTTTTAGCAAAGGATAACTTCTTGGTAAAACAGAACAGCATTTGCCTGACGTAGGATTTGCAGAGTAGAAGTGATCAACCTCAGAATGCTTAATGTCTAGTAATTAAACTGCTGTAACTGCGCAGACTGCAATTGAACAAAGTACAGGAAATGAGTTTTGTGATGTTAATTGTGTTAACAATAGAGTGGTTGCTGTTCAGTGTTTAGTAGGGATGTCATTGGTATCGAATTTTATAGGCTATCAGTTATGCACTATTTTGGTCTCGATATATATAATACATCAGTTATAAGGTATATAAGAAAAAGAGATGGTTTTAATATTAAAAACATTTTTGTGCCTTGAAATAACCAAGAAAATATATGAAAATAAAATAATTTTTAAATATTTTTTAATTTTTAAATTATTTTTATTTTCTTTAATTAAGGTTGATCGCTACTCTTAACTTTTCATCCATAGAATTTCCTAATTTTTTGCATCAGGGTAGTTTAGATCATTAACAAAGGGAAAATGCAAAAAAATAGGGGGGGTCCCGAGCTACTTTTTTTGTTACAGATTTTTGAAAAAAAAAAGCATTCTCTATTTTTGCCAAAAAAATACAAAAAAAGGGAAATTTTCATGATTTTTTTTCTTAGTAAACCAATGCCCACATACATTTTGTGTTGCACATGAATAATCCTAGGTTATGTCTTTTAATGGGAAAAATAGAATGATGGTCCAAAAATGTACCTTTGTATGAAAAAACGTGATGGTTTTATGACGATTATTCAAATTTAATGCATAATTGTTCAGCAATATCTAAATATCACTGAAAAAAATCCATGAACTTTTTTTTTTATTTTTTCAAAAAATTGTTCAGATCAATAGCTTACATTTAAAAGGACTTTTGATAGGTGGTCCCGGGCATATTTTTATGGTTTTTGGCCTTTGAAGTTAAAAAATAGTGCAAAAATGGTCTAAATCTCATATTTAGAGCCTAAAAAAATGGGTAAACAGGCAAAAATCGGGGTGTAAAATGGCTGAGTTTCCCACCCTTGGTTATTTCAAAGAACCTTATGAGATCTTTATATATCTAGATAATGATTTATTGATTAAAAAGTCCAATGTTCTAACTTATATAAAAAATAGCAAATATTATTGGCTATAAATACATCAAATATTCAAAGTCCAATAAAACGCTCAATTTTGCTCGAAATTGTCCGATATTTTTATATAGCTTAGTCAGCATATATATGTTTCTAGTTTATTAATATTAGCTCAATCTGATACATATAAGCTATATGCGCAGAGACCTGCGCAGTGGTCCGTATTCGATGAGTAGCGATCAACCTTAAAGGGATACCTTCATCCACAGAATGGGATGCCAAGTTCTAGGGACTTTCAGAGGAGCAAGGAAGCTGGAGATGCAACGTTACATAATACCGCATGTCTATCACCCTTCCTGGTGTGAGGGTCTGGAGGGCTACCCACAAAACTAGATAGGAATCTCTAATCACCATCACACTGTGTTCTATATCAGATTTGTTGGCATCACATACTTTGATTCTAAAACAAATAAATCTGATATAGAATACAGTGTGATGGTGTTTGAAGACTCTTATCTATGTTGGGGGCAGCCCTCCAGGCCCTCACACCAGGAGGGGTGATAGGCATGTGGTATTACGTAACATTGCATCTCCAGCTTCCCTCCTCCACTGAAACCCTTGCAGCCCTTTCTGTGGATGAAGGGATCCCTTTAATTTTTTTTAATTAAAAAATATCCAAAATGGTGGCGTATCGATACACAGAGATTGTCGATTCGGTTATCAGATACATAAAAAATAGCGATATATCGATACCTGTGATACCAATGACATCCCTAGTGTTTAGTACAAAAAGAAACCATGGTACAGATAGTCATGCTGTGTACCTCAATAACCCGCAGCATGGAACCTGGCATTACGCTGTGGGGATGAGCTGACAGAGATGCACCATCTCTACATTCTGTGCTATAAGGTGAGATCCCTTTATAACTAAACTTAGATTAGACAATGAAATCCGTACTAGCATGCCTATTACATAATACCACTATCGGTAGGATTGATACACTTTTATTCAATGTACATAATCCAGAAAATGTATCAGGTAATTTGCAAGCAAATCTGCTTGATTTGTAACGAAAAGTAAATCCCCATTTCTGGGATACTTCATGCAAATTTTTGTCTGTTTTTGTGCATTTCGCCTGTGTTTCAACAGCGGAGTCCTAGTTTTAGTCATAAAACCACATGGCTCAGTCTCATGACTTTGTAACAATTGGATCGTCTTTGACCGGGTGACATCTTTGACCTATAATTTGAGTATTATGCAATTACCATTCACATGTTTTCTCTAATAGTAGAGATATGGAAAAAAAATCAAAGACGTCACCCGGTCAAAGACGTCACCCGGTCAAAGACGTCACCTGGTCAAAGACGTCACCCGGTCAAAGACGATCCAATTGTTACAAAGTGGTGAGCCTGAGCCACATCGTACATCTGTCGTCTTGAAATCTCACTGGTACATCTGTAAATTCTGCATTATGTACACTAGTTGAATGCTCTGTGTGAAGAGGACACGGCGGGTCTAGCCCGGCAGAAGACATGTCTGCTAATGGCGGCAGCTGCCCTGCTGCACCTCAACAAGACCAGGACCGACCAGGGCGAACAGGTAGGTCAGGTTCTGATAGAAGCCAAGTCAGCATTAGTACATCAGAGTGATAGCTGCTTAGGCCACAAAAGAAGTTGTGTTCAGTTAGGCCAAATTTAGAAAAAAGAAGTTGGTTTCAGGTCACCGACATTTTTAGGATTTACACAGAGAATGGTTGGTACTTTCATGGCAAAAAAATAAAAATAAATTAAATATCCGACCTACCGACCTAGGCTTTCTTCCTATGTTACATGAACCATACCTTTTTGATCTATTTTTGGCCTAATCCTGACCAACACTAATTTCTTCTTCACTTTTTTTAGAGGGCATTTTTGGGGTTTTGCTACGTAAAAACAAAACGACTGAAAAATAACTTTTTGTTAAAAAGCTTCTAGGATAACAATTTTTCAAAGAGACTTAAATTTATTAGTAATTCTAATGTACAAATCAACAGAATTGTAAACTATCCATATATGCATCAAATGCTGTGGTGGGAAAATCTGCTTTCAGAGAGAACTTCTGGAGAAGGTTGTCACTTACTGCCACGACTGTAATGAGATCCTCACCAAGATTGAGGAGGTGCAGATCGCAGAAACGGGTAAATAGCTTCATGGTCCTATCGATATCTTAGTCTTACATTACATTAAATTACCATTAAGGAGATCTAGATGAATGGGCTAAAAATCAGGAATGAAACTCTTTATTTTTTATCCTGATTAAAAATTTTTTTTCATGTCGTGAAGACCTGTTTTCAACTATAGAGGACCTTCATGCAGAGGCCTCAATTTGAACATTTCAAGTTATTTTGAGATTTTTCACTTTCATCCCTGTAAAATGTCTTCCAGGAAGATGGGAAGCCCTTATCTAGAGACTCAGAGGCTTCAATTTAGCCTAAGGCATATGTAATATACCTAAATGTCCACCATCTCAGGTACAGCAAGTACTGACACTACCACGCCCATCCTGCTGATACTCTACGAGTTTGAGGCACAGACCAGACTGGGCGGGCCAGGGCTTGAAACCATCCTGGAGCGTGCCATCTCCCTACCCAAGGCAGATGCCAAGACTTTTGAAACAATTGCAGGTAAGAGCTGAAAATGTTCTTGTATATTTTAGGGAAATAGTCCCTATAGTTCTATCAAAACTCAACACAATATTTGCCAGTTTAGGCCACTTGCATATAAAGCTGACTTTGAGAATTCATTTTTATCCATCCACAGAAATGCCTTTTAAGTCCTTGATTCAAACTTCTACTTTGATTTGTGTATATTGATATCCATTAAAGAAATACAGGGATTCTCAGAGGGGCGGGGGGGGGGGGGCGGGGTGGGGCATTTCTATTTCATGACACTGAACTGTAGTCTTATTATTATATAAGGCTAACTGAACTGCAGCATATTTCATGCACCAGCTATGATGCTTAAATTTTAGTCTAAGATCCGTTGGTATTGCAGCCTTGGCTATGGAGCCACCCTCCCACCACCGTAACCTCAGTGTGCGTGCACTAAAGGTGGCCATCAAGAAACACCTGCAAAACCCAAGTATTGACTATGAGAAGTGCAGGTGGGTAATCTGTCCAATGATATGTTAACTCTGAACATGCAATGTTATTAAACCATGTATTAAAAGAGGTCATCAAGAAGGGCCTTGATAAGTGCAAGTGGGGGACCTGTCCAAAAACCCTTTTCAGTCATAACATTTCAACTATAGGCTGTGTCTCACGACCTTGGGCCAATGTTTTTGTCTCTGACCGGGTGCCAGCTCTGACCGGGTGCCAGCTCTGACCGGCCTGAATAAAAACAGGTTATTTAGGGCAAATGATGATAAAAATGGGCAACTAATGACTAGTTTAAAGAGCTATAACATCCATTAACCTTTTCAGCCAAATTCTATCTCCATCTGCCCTAAATAGCCCGTTTTTATCCAGGCCGGTCAGAGCTGGCACCCGGTCAGAGCTGGCACCCGGTCAGAGCTGGCACCCGGTCAGAGCTGGCACCCGGTCAGAGACAAAAACATTGGCCCAAGGTCGTGAGACACAGCCTATAATCATACATACCGTAAGACCTCGGTTATAAGCCAAATTTTATTTGGCGTTTTTATTTGCTATAAGCCGAATTTTAAGCCCAAAACTCCCATTCACAGGCGAAAGGTATAGATTACCACGATAAAATTACATATTTGTTGCAAACAAAAATAACTGTTATTAAGATAGTCTAAAGGTTGAATAAATGTCATAGTCACTGTAGTTCTTGCATCATTATAGAGCACACATATTTTTGATTTCAGCAAAGCTTTCCACAGCTTGGTTGACATGGCACTAGAGAAGGGGAGTGCTTTGGACGCTAAAGACGAGGCGTGGGGCTACTACATGGATGTTGTGCATGTCATAGAAAATGCCGCCACGGTAGGCTCGGTTTCCACCAATCATTACATGCTACACAATAAACATAGTTCTTCAGATTATTGACTCAGGGTTCCTTAGAACCCACAAGTCTTATCAGCCGCCTATGCAGGACGGACTGTCCAAAATGATCAACCCCTCTTTGTCTGCATCGCTAGGCCTACTACAAAACGAATATCAGTCAATAAAATGTATTGGGCCACTAGACAAAATGTTCATTTCCATGCTGGTTCAAGAAACAGAAAGATTGAAACCATTTTAACATAAAAAATCTCCATTTAAAGTTGATGCCACAAAAAAAGCATATTTCTTTAATTCAGTAGACAAACTAGACAGTGCTAGCGTGGACACCTCGTCTACTATGTTGTTTTAGTGTTAATCCAATGGGACGAAAAGAACAAAATGTCGTGAGACGCTTTTTGTAAGAGATTTGTAGACGCCCACACTGCGGACAAAGGCGTCAAACATTGTCCGACCTGAAATCTTGCGCAGTCACACAATCACAAGGATCTAAGATACATGTCATTTACATGTACACAAATGCTTTCTGCATTTCCTGTTCACGTTTGTTACATTTAATGACATACTGACTGATTTCATTTTAAAATAGCAGCTAAAATCACACAAAAGTTGCTTCAAGTGTTATTTACCAACACAGTTGTATAAAAATATATCAATCTGACTTGAACTATTTTTGTTGCATACCGAATGATTTAGTACATAAATATAAACCAGAATTTATGAATTGATCCAAATCACATACAATAGTGCATGACCGATAGATCTTATTCAGAGACATAAACCCATAGAAAAGGAAACCCCTGCAACCCTGGGTCATCTGTGACATTAGCCACACGTTCAATTTTTATTTTGTGATTTGTTAGCTGTGGTTTCTTATTCACATGATATCATATTATGGAACATGGTAGGAGAAGGCACTTAAACCTCGCACAGCATTAAGGTCTGATATTCAATAAACAAAAAAAAGAGTAATAGAGTTATTTGACTCTTTAAGAGCGGCAGGATGTCTTAATGCATCATGCCCTTGGTCTTCATGATACATGAATGCAGCCCTGGTAAGTTACTCGCCAGGGCTGCATTCAAGCATCATGCTGACCCTATGGGTTTCATATACCCCCGGGGGTCAGCATGATGCATTAATGCAGCCCCGGCGAGTTACTCGCCGGAGCTGCATTGGTGCATCATGACGACCAATGACATCTTTTAGCGACACCTGTCCTTAAAGGGTTAAGATAACACTTTTAATATGTCTGATATTTGACACCATTGTGCAGGACCAGTACCCTGAGATGGAGTCTTTGTGGCTGATGACAAAGGCATGGAACTGCGGCATTCACCACTTCAGGTACCAGACAAATTACATGTGTTTTACAGGCATTTTTATTAAGGTTTATTTGGAATTGAGAGTATATAGGTTTATTCAAGGGGAAAATACTATACCAAAGTCCAGGGATGTCTTCAAGTCTTTAAAGTTTTTCCCTGATTTTAAGTATCTTTTTTTGTATCGCTAAGACCTGTACTTAACAATAGAGGAGCTTTATTCAGTGGCCTCAATTTGAACATTTCAAGTCTTTTTGAGATTGGTCACGTTCATCCCTGAAAGTGAAGTATAGTTCCTCATAATAGGTACTGTATAGTTTTTTTAGTGTACTTTAGAGTACCTACTGTGGTTGTAGTTTATTTCACTGTATGTATCTTCGTGGAATTCGAGGAAATCTAAAATCACACATTTTTTGTATGCGACATACAATATGCGATAAACACCTGCGAAACTGTTGATTTTGACTTTTCCGAGAATATGTATACCAATGAATATAAATGCGTTCACAGTGTACCAAAACTTCTGAATTCTAAGAGTGCTTATCGCAAACTGTTCAATGCTCCACTCTTTCCCTACCAGTGGTGGAAAGTATGAGGAGTCTAGGAGGTGGTGCGAGATGGCGCTACGTCTTCTCAAGCATTTACCGTCACTACAAAAAAACTATGACAAACATGTAGGTCCATTATCTACCATTGTGCCTTTTCCTTACATCTACTCTAGAACCCTCTGATAACAGGGTTCCCACAAAAATTTCAGATTGGAATTCCATGACATTCCATGACAAAAAGTCTCAAATTTCCATGACATTTATTCCATGAGAAAATTTCTAAAATCAAGAAAGCAAATGGGAGATTTCTAGGTTTTGTGATATTAATTCCATTATTTTCATTTTCCATGACATTCCATGACACACCACAATTTTTCATAAAATTCCATGACTTTCCAGGCAGCTTTCAAATTCCATGACATTCTATGACTTTCCATAACATGTGGGAACCCTGTGATAAGCCTACCCCCTAGTTGAGAGAAATTTAAAGCCGAATTTGGGCTCATTTAAACATGGTTTAACTATAATTTACTTGGTTAAAAACCTCTAGTATAAAAAGTGGATGAATGAAAATACGTCTTGTTCAGATATAAGAATTGATTATGGGCATATGTAAATAATTTTCATCTCTCCTCCCTTTTCCAGATGAACACAGTGTACGCTGATATTCTTGCCAAAGTGGATTCATCAAAGCCTCCAGGCCTAAGTATGTGAAGGACAAGGTCATCAGCTCTGCTATATCAGGAAAATCTATCCTCCCGGAAACGAGTCGTTGCCAAGAATGGCCAGAAAATTAACATTACTATTGGTATCAGAAATTAATGTATGTCAGTTTCAGTTCAATTGTATATTATGTTGAGTAAGGGTTTCTATAAATGAATAAATTAAACAACTTTGTGGGTGATAACATTTATTACGTAGGATAACAATTCATCACGATAATTTCACATTAACATAACCAGAAAGGTTAAATGTGACCGATGACCTCATGACATATAATCTAAATAGATTTCATATTTTCATAAAGAGTAAAGAAGAAGCACTACGTGGATTAGGTACAGAACACATTTAGAAAGAATAATTGACAAAGGTATTTGTGGTTTACTATATATAATATTAAAACTTGTCTAAACTAAGAAAGTCTCTTTGTTGATAACTCACACTTATAATCTCTCTGAACAATGGGTACCTTTAGTATACTTTCAATATTTTATGTGAATAACAACTTTGTCAACGATATGTGTTGTTGAAGGATAATCCATGGACGGATAAGTATGGTCCCTTTTACTACTAGTTTTCAGTAAAACTTTTAGTGCGTGGTTCAAGTGAATGATATGGACGGACTAATTAGAATGGAAAAATATCAATCCTCACTTTTAAAAAAGTACATCAGAAGCCCTGAAGATTATCAATTAAGATATGCTTCAGGGATCCAATTGTGTAAGGTGAACATTAGATTGTATTGTCCGATGGCAGCAATTCTCTAGGAGAATCTAGTCTTGTGCTTGGTTATTCAAAGAACAAAAGATTCTCACATAATTAAGTAAAAGATATACAAATATAAAAACTATGGAATGGAAAGTTATAGGAATTAAGATTGATTTATATTCTAACTGATCATTAAGAAATATCACCATGAAATATAGTTGTGATCACAGCTGGCATTATATTGTTCGTAGTTTTACGAGCATTGCACATGTTTTAACAAGCTATGAGGAATGTATCAGACCTATATTAACATATCACAATATTAGAATTACCAACTATATTAATCATGATTGTTCATCAAGTATTTCATTCTCCTGGCAAGTTCTGATGGTTGTAAGTTTATTACTGTGCTGAAAAACAGTTGGGTATTTCAAATAACACTACCTAGAGCACTCAACAACATAGTCTGGTTTACTATAGCTACTAAATTTCTGCTAAATTGGGACTATTTGTCTTAAAACCTTAACATCCCCAAACTTGTCTGTAACAACATATCACAAGATTTTCTATTTCATACTGAAACCGGCAACACTGTCCACATTCACAACATACAGTGTCTTTAATGAACTTGTCTCAGGAAATATCCACTCTTAAAGAGGTTTCATATTTAATATGCCTTTGTAAAATATTGATATTTCGTGTATACACACATTTAGTTTTACAAGTAGGATTATATATCTAATATTTTTCACAAAGCCCTGCTCATGGGAATAAATATAATACCGTAAATTCCTGGGTATAACCCTGGGGTCTGAGAGGTTACGATTTTAGTACTGTCCTATACTTTCAAAACCCTTGTATTACCCACTCCTAAACTTCGAGAATATACTGAACCCGCAGGTTATACGCGAGAATTTACGGTATTATGGATATCATGTGACTATGAGATAAAGGAAATGATAAGCTACAGCTGCAGAGGATGTTAACATTCTGCCAATGTCTTTTAACGCAGTGACGACAGCTCAACAAATACTCCATACAACATCAAGCACAATGCCGGTGAATACCACTTACAGAGATTGCCAGGCCTTACCGCAAAGTGTTATAACAATCTTCCCGTCGTCGTAAAGGGACTCATTTTTATCATATTCAGCTTCACCGTTGAAAATAACTTATATGATTGCTGTCTGTCCAACATCTTGGCATCTCTGTAGTTAAATATATTAGATGTAGATATAACGCCTTCCATTACCCCGCGGTTACTGCATGCTATCCATTAGGTCGAGAAGGTCGTCGCTGTTTGCGTTCCCGTCGTCTCTCACTCTCAGCTCTCCCATAATGCGGTCCAACTCTGCACTGCCCTTTTTCTGCAGAAAAGAAATTTATGGAAAATCATTAAATTGCTTTACATTAAGAATTTTATTGAAAAAATACGTTGAAATCAAGTTAAAAATTAAAAAAGGGTCCACTCAAGCTCTTTATAATATTTTCTTTTCATTGGAATAGATGCCCCATTTTCTTAATACATGCCCCTCACATCCTCTTCCATATATTCCTTGTAGGCCTACATGTATTGCTTCCCTAAAACTTCTACCAAAACCAGATTTAGTGCTTTGCTTATACAAATGGGCAGTGGGTAGAAGTAGTGTAGTGTAGGGTAATGTTGGTAGGTCATGTATTTACAACTGTGCCTTCATAAATAAAAAGGGGCAGATTGTGTGTGCCTTATACCTCAGTGAACTTTTTTTGAACTGGGAAAGAAGTATTTTTGTACATGAGTGTTGATAGGGTGAACAAAGGGTGTTGTAATATGATATAGAGTGCAAAATCCCTTCTTATTGATTTATACATAATATAGGAAAGGGGTATATGGACATTTTTGCAACTAATATTGGTCTCGAAATATGTTTAAATGTTTAATAAATCAAATATTTTTACTTGTGATGATTAAACAGTCACTCTAATTTCCTAGGATTTAACTTACTTTAACTTCGCAATAAAACGTTATCTGTATTGCTATGTGCTAGAAATATATTTTCAATGGTAGAACACCTTCCATACTAAAAATTGTGAATCGATTTTTTTTTAAATATATACTTTTATACATATGTATATTATATACATGTTGATATCATATCTTCATTTGAATCAAAGATGGTGAAGATTTACACTTTCTGGAGTAAAAGTTTGGATGTAACTCGGTAAGAGGAGGAAACAGGTATCACACAAGAGATGTTTTAAGTACCTTTCCCTTCACGTAAGCCCTGATTTCAGAAATCAGTTCCTCCTTGCTCTGCCGTGTTAATATAGGAGTATGTTTTATATTGAACTACAGAAATTCAGACATGCAACTTTTCCATACTTTTGCAGGAATTCCTACTTTTTGACTGCAATTTCTGTGTCAGATTATGTTTTTCATGCAGAAATTTGACCGAAATCGTAAGATTTCCTACTTTTTGTCGAAGACTGAATTGCATCTCTGAGAATTCATTTGGAAAGAATGATTGATACCGTAAAAACAGGGTCATAACCCGACTCCCTACTTTGAGAAAGGTTATAAACCGTTTTTGGGGGCATTTTAACTTATGGAAAACCCCAGTGATAAGCCGACCCCTCTCTTTAGACTCGTGTGGGCCGCCCAGCTTTTTATCCTGCCCATTAAAAAAAATACTTTAGATATTTTCAAAAAAGTTGATAGGTAATATTATATCACATACCGGGTACTTAATTAAAAATTCACATTTGCCGATTTGGGCCTAAGATACCCCAAATAAGGTCGGCTTATGGCTAAGGTTTTTCGGTAGGTCGCCAAATGGGTTTTATAGTTGAATTTAACTGCATCGCTTTTAGAGGATGTGTTTGAAGACAGTTTATAAGACATCCCCTGTAACTGTAACAAGCATGAATGTAACTAACCTATTGTTGATAGTTATAAAAACTACTGGGTTAAAACAAAGCTAGCTGTGTTAATCAGCAGTGTGTTAAACAGTGTCAGTGAGTCTTTAACAACTACATTATGTTAAACATGGAGAAGACGATCTAACATAGACTTACTTTAGAGGCGTCTATGTTGATGACTCTAGAACTTGGCTCGCCTGCTGGTCGACTTGCTGCGGCTTGTCTGTGGTAGAAAAAAACACAAGAAATATATTTAATTATTCATGACATAAATGTTGGCACTGGTCACCAAGGGCTAAGTGGGATACTTTGTTTGTATGCCTCAACAACATTTATTAGTATTGCGGAAGATTGTAGAAAGACATCAAAAGGATTTTTTTTCTGCAAATGCTCTCGGCCTACTACAGGTATAGACCAATGCTGGTGTATCCCTACCGTACTGATGAGCTTTTTTTATTTTTTAAAATTTGATCCTCATCAGTACAGATGGTCTTCCTGAGAATTAAAAATATATGGATAACCGAATGAAATATTTAAATCGATACACATATTATTCATTTAATTTTTTGTTTTTCCCTGACGCTGAACTCAGGCTATTAATCAAACATTTATTTAAGTTCAACTTACTCCTCTTCTTCATCATTGTTGAAGAGATTTAGTCGGAATTCAGGTTTACCGGTTTTCTTTTCTGATGAACTACCGATAAGTTTAGACAAGAGGTCCAGTTGGGCCTTGGCTAGAGGATTCGGCGCCGAAGATTCCTGCAAAGGTTGTACAGAAAGGAAACATGTATAAGTCACAGCAATAAGTAATTTATTATCCTTTCACAAATCTCATAAGGGGAACGGTCTTTGTCATACAATACATACAGTGTGACATACAGTGATAGAGGTATGAGGAAAAGTGGGACAAAGGGGTGGGTGGGTGTTGAAAATATTTGTGGGATGTACCCTAAATTCTCGCGTATAAGTTGCGGCTCATACGTGAGAATTTATGGTCAGATTGCCAGTGCGGCTTATATGTTATAGTATCGGCCCAGAGTCAAGGTATGGCTTATACGTGAGTTTTTGCCTCTATGGCACAGTACTAAATTCGCCATAACCAGTTCACCAGTTCATTATTTCAAAAGGACTTACGGCCTCTGCAGACGGCATTGACCGTGGTTGGTCGGCGACGGTGGCTTCAAGTGGATGCGAAAGGCTGTACCTAGAAATGACGACAAATGATATTCATAATATGTTAATTTCTGGCGTGTTTGATCTTTTAAATCAAATTTTCTAGGCTTTCGTTAGTTGTCTATTGTTAATTCGCTAACGCCAATGGATTTGATTTATCTTCATTATAGAATTCAATTCTATCGTGGCATAATATAAATTCAACATCTACAGAATGAGCTAATTCATTGAGGTGGGTATCTTCTTTAATACCACAGCATATACTGCAGTGCTTTACCCAATAAGGTTTTGCACCCGGGCCTTAGTCTAAATCTTTAGCAGTGCACAAGCTCTTAAACTTTAAATTTGCTTTTCTTATTAGGTGAGACAAGCTAATAGCATACCATCTAATCTGATCACTTTCCAATCTGACTAGAAAGTCACAAAGCAAACTGTACTGCGGGCCACGTTTAACTAAATCTACTGAAAATATTTTAATTCAACTTACTGGGTAAGTCTCTCAAAATTCTAAAATATTGACCATAGAACAGCTTAATAGAATTCAACATTTCTAAGTTACCCGCCATAGGTGCATATCAAATGAATAATCTATATGCTCAATATAGTTGCCCGTGCTTAATTAAACACTATTTTCCCCTTTATGTAATGGTTAAATATGGGTGTTATTAATGCCCCCCTTTCTATAAACATATATCAATAGGTACATTTTGTATTTTATATTCATGGTCAAGGTATATGGCACTAAGTATGAAGCAATCTCACCTGTAGTTTAACAACAATCAGGGAGACCATCACTTATGGATTTCAAAGGGTTACAACAACAGGGGTGGGCAGCTGTCGCCATGTCGCCAAAAAGTGGCGACACTGGCCTTGAAATTGGCGACAATGGCCTCCTGATCCCTCTCCTTAAATTGCACTAAAACACATTATTTTACTACAATATTCCCAAAAAAAATCACATTTGAAATAGCATGTTCATTGTGATTGTTTTCTTGAGGTCTTGGCATTTTCATGAAAACCCTTGCCATGTCCATATTGGTGAAGTGAACCCTTTCTAGAGCAAGCTCTTGTTAAAAACAGCCCAGTGGTGGATTTATCGGGGGAGGGGAATACATGACCTGCGTCCCGGAAAAATCATAAAAAGGGATAAAGGGGAGAGAAAACCCCAAAATTACTGGAAGCCAAATCTGGCTCTTTCTAATGCCCAAACTTGGCCCATCCTTAGGCCCAAACTTAGTGGCCCTTGATAATGCTTGTACACAAACCTGACCTTTTCTGATCCTAATTTAAAGCTCTCTTTCTCACACCCAACCCTGGCCTTTCTGATGACAAAACTCAGTTCTTTGGTGTCCAAAGACCATGTTTAGCTCATTTCTTTCCAGTCCTATTTATCCCCCAGGTCCATACCCTGTATCATCTATCAACGTTTTTCCATTGGTCTGTCCCTCCTTAAGTAATTTCCACCCCCAATAGTAGAGGATGAATACAGATCTGAGCCTTAGTATTATGTGCCAAAATGCATCAGAGTGCACCAATTAGGTAAAGATTTTCAAAGAAATTCCAAACCATTTCCCTCCAAAAACAATGTTCTAGACCCAATAAAAAATGGCAATTACAGAATGGAGCATTATTATATTTAGCGCCAAAATGCACCAGAACACACCATATTAAGTCTAGACATACAAAAATTTCTGGAGAGGGAAGGAGGGGGGGGGGGTTAGGGGCATATCTAATGCTGCACTTCATGAAATATGTCCACGAAAGCACATCCTTCCAATACTTGTCTTGGCTACAACCAGTCCTGTATTGGCTCCAGGGTTTTCAGATATGCCCACCCCTGAACAACCATATTTCAGGTTACATATAATACCTATATGTACAGCACTGTTACATAGTTGGGTACTACCAATACAGAGAACCAGTCAGTACTGCCACTATACGAGTACTAAGGTTGGGTTGACCCCTTTGTTTATGCAAATACCTATTATCATTAATATATTGTATTATAAATTGTCACCCACTGTGCAAAGAATCTTTGTCCAATCCCATATTTTTTCAATACGCTATTTTAAGATACCAATCCTTACCCCAACATATAACTTTATTGATTATAATGTTCATAAAAGTACACATCAGTACTGGATATGACAATGAATATTGCAAAACAAAGCGCCCATCCCGAACCTGCATATCACCGTACGCTGTAATGTTGATAACATAAACCTATCCATGCAGAGCAAAGTATCATGTCTTGTTAATTCAAATGCCAACAAAAAGGGGATTTTCAGATATAATTTCTTAATTTTTCCTCCAGAAGTCCTACGAATTATAGGACCAGTACATTTTGAGAGAATTCCACATAAACTTAGCTCTCTGTCATTGCCTCAGGCCAAATTGAGATGGGGGGGGGGGGCTTCCCTTGGATTTGGATTTCTCAAAAATGACCATGGGAGATTCCAAAAATCCAGAAAAACGATGCAATGCGGCCAGGGATGCCACTCAATCATCGATAAAAAGTAGGAAATCCGCGAATTTTGTTCAATATTCCATGGGAGATCAACATAACTTAATACTCCAAATTCCAGCGAAAAAAATTAGGAATTCCTACAAAAGTAGGAAAAGTGGCATGATTTTTGCATTAACAAGACAAGACTGCAGCCACGTTCTGTCACCCAAGTCGCACTGATACCTTCTCATACCACGACTTGTACCAAGCAATAAGCAGACCGCTTTCATATAGTCTTCTCTTTCCATGACATGTTTCTTCACCTCAACCTTCTATGAATAAATCTTACCTGTGTAACTCTCTAGACTTGTATCTGCACGTGGGAAGAAGGCTGGTTATTTTCTTACTCATGTCGGTTCTACTTCAATTCTCATTGAGTAATTACCTAACTATCAATATATTTAGTTCGGTAATAACTATCATAAATTCTCACAGAGCAGCCGTGGCTAGTATCGCAGGTCAGATGGCCAGTGCGGCTTATTATAGGATAGCCCCAAAGTCGGGGTGCATCTTACATGCGAGTATAATACAGTACTGAATTCATAATTTTCAAACCAACTGTTAGGCTTATAGGATTTGTCAAGAGTTAGGGGTGTGGCTGATACGGGAGTTAGGCTTATATGCTGCGTAGTACATATCCACCAGTACAGAATGTCCTATACCTTTATATTCAATAAATTGCAATTCCTAGGCCTGTTATTCTCTGCACAACTATACTTTGCATTGAGGCAGTCTCCAACTAATACAATTCAGCATTATATACCAGCGCTACATAAAGACACCATTGCCTTGTATGTCATCAGTTAATCTGCAGATATCACATTCAGCCTAAGCTTGTAAATGTTCAACGTTATTAACCATTTAAGGGCCGCGTATTGCGTTAATGCATCGTGTCCTTTATCATCATGATGCGTGAATGCAGCCCTAGCAAGCAGCTCGCCAGTGCAGCATTCCAGCATCATGCCGACTCTACAGGGTGGATACACTCCCATAGCGTCGGGCGAGTAGACTTGGCAGCGCTGCATTCATGCATCATGACGACAAAAGGCACAGCACATTAGTCTGATTAAAGCTCTATGCGGCCCTTAAAGGGTTAACCCCTCGATCCAAGTACTGGCTTCAAGATGTAACCAATAGAAGTACTAGGACAGCTTACATGTTGGTTCCTAATTTAATGACGCGGTCCCCGACGACTCCTTTGGATCCTTCACGATCCGGCTTTCCAAACTTGTTACCAGCCCCGAAGCTGTTCACTTGACGATGTTCCCCATTCGCCTGGAAAAGCCTTAACAGGGAAGATACAAAAGGAAAACGTAATAACATTTTCATCCGATTTAGGAACTGGATTTGAACCAATCTTAACAATAATCTTTCTATAATTCTGGAACGGGTGAACTGTTATATTCTCCATGCCGAAAAAAAGCTGTAACATTTACTGCTAGTAAGCTTAACTGCTGTAGCTGCTAGACTGCCATACATTCTCGGGTTATATGCATAACCGGTATTCTGAAACCATTTTCAATCTTGATTTATTTCTATGAAATTCCTCAGAAGTTGTAGATCTATGATAAATGGGTTTTCATATGTATATACATGTAGTCTGTAACCGTTACTCCATATCCTGTCGTCCTGAATAAGTGCCTCCCTCCTAATAGTTTTGGAGGGCTGGTTAACCCTAGCGCTTATACAATACAGGGGCTTATTCAAGATCAAGTTCCAGTACTTGAGATATATTTCACGACCCCCCTCTCCCCAGTGTTTATACAAGACTGCACTTGTTCAAACCCAGTGCTTTAATATATAAATACAGCAGAGCATATTTATATGAGTTAGAGTAGATAGCCGCTCACCGTATGCTGCCGGGTACCTCCCCACCGTTGAGTACCGGCCCCGAGGTGGGCAGCACGAAGCGGCCATTAGACGACTGCACCTTGTTCTTCAGGAAAATGGACACCTGCAACAGGAGGAGGACCACACATTGTAATTATTGTGAAATGCAAGCGGAGCTTTATCTGAAATGCTAAATATCCAGCGAATACTTTTTGTAATTGTAATGTAAGGTCCCCCCCCCCCACTCCAACCTTCCTATCAAACTGTGTAACGGGAGAGGGGTGGGGTGGCCTTACATTGGACGTTGCAAAAGAAATTCGCTGAATATCTGTCTCAGATCTATGCAATATTTCGTTTTACAGATTATAAAAGAAACTTTTGTTCTAATGAATACAGAGATATTTACAGGTACATATTCTGGGTTCAACGAGATTAAAGACAGGGAGCCATGGGGTGGAAAGGGGTGGAGGGTGAACGCGAGAGTTGTTTCCCCTTTGCAAATGCTGTCCTAAGGCAGTTTTGAACAGTTTAAGCAAAATACAACTATTTTGGGTAAATGATACACGTAAAATGTATATAAAGGCTTTTCTACTGAATCTGAGTCATGGAGTAAGACTAAAAGCTCGGACCATGGAGAAGGAGTATTACTTGATAATCAGTATCCAGTAATGAAGTAAGCAAACCTTCATGTTGACCTCAGTCCTGATAATCCACTGGTAGGCTCCAGCGTCTGTGTGAAACCAACTCTCTCATGCGGAGCGCATTGTTTTACCGAGAACAGTTGCCAACTGTTGAACATAACTAACCAACACCAAAAGAACTGGAAACGGTAGATTATTTCCTTAATAACTTTCGAAATGGATGAGAAACTGTATCAACTGCAACACAATTTAACCAGAAATTACAGAGTCATGACAACTTAGGCTAAACCGCTAAACAACTGAAAATGTACAGTTGTGAATCTTTCATTTTTACGTACCACAATAACGTTCGGACCCTAGAATAGTTTGTAGACAAAACGGAAAGAAAGCAAACCTTGTGGGTTCAATTGAACAACAATTCTCCTCAATTTACTGTTTTACATGAAAAAGACAAAACTGTGACGAGGAAAAATTATTATTGTACCGTAAAACCTTGCATATAATCTCAGTGCGGCTTAAAAGATTGTCCCAAAGTCAGAGTGCGGCTTATACAGTTGGATTTTGAAGTTTTTTTTTGTGTTTTTAAAAATAAATAGGTTTATTGACACATCTCATGTAATATACACGGTCCTCCGAAATAAACTACAGCACTAAAGTAACAAAAATCACAACCCCGGTGCGGCTTATAGGATATCCTCAAACTCAAGGTTCGGCTTTAATGTACATGACAAGCGGCTTATATGCAAGGTTTTACGGTAATGTGTTGTGTGTTCACATCGTGTCCCTGTAAAGTCCGCACCACTCGGTGCTACCACATCCTTATAATGGCCCAACGACTACTCGTCCATCATCAGGAGCAGAACTAGGTACCACAGCTCTGAATCCATCTTACAGGACATTCACAAATATCTCCAAGGTATATCAGCTTTGTGCAAGGAAACAGTTAATTGTATGTAACATGAATGTTCTCTCACTCTTTCTAATCTTCCATCAACAAAAGCACAAGGAGACACCACACCTCAGAATCCATTTTCGTTGAAATATATTAGAAATGTGTTTTTTCCAATAAAGAGAAATTCCCCCCCAAAAGGTTTTAAATTCTCTAATCCTCCATCAATAGCAACAAAAGGAGGTACCACATCTCAGACTCCATTTTTATCGTTAGAAAAAAGTTTCAAAATTACTTGGAGCAATAGCAATCGATGACACAAAAGAGAAATCTAATCTTCCAACATCATTAAAACAAGTATGTACCAAAGTTCAGGATCCATTTTACGGACGGTTTATAGATGAGGGTCAAATTTATCTTTTAGTTTCTTTTTTAGGTTTGTTTAATTAATAATATGACTTAAAACGTATTTTCCACAATAACCATCTAATCGTCCATTAACATTAGGAGCACAATGTACCAAAGCTCAGGCTCCATTTTTATCACAAATAATCCTGGATAAATCAAAAATAACCCTTAATAATTCCCAACAGATCCTAGCACACTTTTCTTAGCTTAGATTTCCTTGGTAAGATCCTGTAAATGAATCCTGCCCTATTCATCCTCCATGAGCATTAACACCAAGATGTACCACACGTGAGGCTCCATTTCTATTTAAGAAACATCGACAACTCCACTATTTCCGTCTGACGAGTCGTTAAACCGGACGTCTAATGAGCCGAATGTTTTAAACCAATACACTATGAACCAAAACCTAGTTTCCACATCCAGACAAGAACTATCCAAGGAAAAAGGAGAAAGTTGTTGATATCCAGTCGCCAGTGCTAGAGCCAATGGCGCAGTATGCCAATGTTGTGCACGAACCCTTTCCTCTAGCGGCTCAATGCAGGCGGGGAGGTAGTTTTGTGACGTATGAATTCCCTCGGTGATGGCAGAAGCTGGCCCACACAGCATGATATTAATTAGACTTCCCCAATCAATTATTCATTTGTACCCTCATGGGACCTTCACCCAGTCTACTTTACCCTGGGGACCCTGGCCCAGTCTACTCTAGGACTGCGCGGCAGCTGCTCGCCCCATGAAAACATCACGCCATAAGGAGCCATGATACGGAGATAAAGGAGAGCCCGGAAGTAAGAGAAGGAAATGGAGGTGATGGGAGAAGGGAACAGGCTTAGTCAATCTATATCTCTAGTTTAGTTTAGTTTAGGATGACTCCATATTCAGTTGGCTGCAAAATATTACCCCCTCAAAACATGATATGAATTAAATGATTTCTCCTACTACTGGAGTAATATTCATTAGAAATAAGTAACTTACCCTAATATGCATGTCTTGGAAGAAGTTGAGAAGTGTCTGACGAATAAGCATCCACTCCCCAGCACCGAGCGAGGCGTAGTACTGCATGTGCAATGTAAAGAATTTCTCATTACTATTGACTGCTATTTCATACCATTTTCCAAGACACCAATTTACCCATGGACCAAACTGCAGTTTTAGATCCGAGGATATTCCCGTGGCCCATCTACAGGCCTCATAAATACTCAAGGTTCATTGTTATTTGACGTCATGAGTCACCTATGCCGCGCTGGCGAATAACTCGCCAATGCTGCAGTGGTGCATCATGCTAACCCTTATGTGGGGTAGGCATGATGTATGAATGTAGAACTGGCAAGTTATTCGCCAGGACTGCATTCATACTTCATGACGACAAAGGGACATTTAATCACTACGCTGGCCTTAAAGCGTTAACATAATGCTTTAATGCAGTAATTCCATTGTGTCCTATATCTGATATGCTGCATTAATGCAGCCCTAGGCTAATGAGTAACTTGACAGTGCTAAATTCAAGTATCTTTGGGACATGATACTTGCATGTAGCCCTTTCGAGTAGACTCACCAGGGCTGCATTAATGCATCATAACGACAAAAGATATACTAGTAGCAACATACCGTTGACGCTTTTTTTTTTTGTGAAAAGCAAACTTTATTCATTTTCATGATATTCGATAAGTTTGTATCTCACTTAGTACAGCTTTCTCCGGGCGATAAATCCTTTGTAGAAATATAATTATAGTAATATGCATTTTACAGAAATAAGTATATTATTGGACATATTTGTCCTATTTTGAATGAATATCTACTAAATAATGTTGATTCTTTGTAGGAGGTTCTACGTAATCATCGTAGACCCCATAAGCCTATCTATGCCGATGAAAACCCATTGATGAGGAATGAGATTACATGTGCATAGAGTTGGGTTTTATGGGGCCTCTGAAAACTGATTAATACCGAAGATGTGTCAAGCACTAAGCAGCACTTACCTTGACGAGCAGCTCGAAGACGTGGCTGACCTGCTGGGAGATGGCCGCGTTACCTTTAACAAACTCCCGGATGGCGTCCATGTGGTTGAGGGTGACCAGCATGATGTCCATGGGACGCACGGCCAGCGACACCTGGTACTTAAAGGCCATCGTCATCAGGTCGTACAGCTACAGGCGAACAGGCACAGAGTTGTACATTTAGAAGGCTGGTCGTATGATTTCGAAAGCTTCATAACATGCATGTTTTTGGGTACACTAATTTTTTCAGCCATGGGCCACCTAGGACCAAATCTATCTACCGTAATTTATTTTCCTAGAAATTCACCACTCCTGTGGGCCACCCGGGCCAGTAGGAAGGGTCATTCCGGAACAAAAACTACGGGTCGATTTTTTTTTTAAGGATTATAAAACAGATTCCTCCCTTTTTCGCTTAATTTCATTTAAGAAAAATTTCAGTAACAAAAAGTTTTTTTGTTTTTTTTTAGAAAAAAACCCCAGGATAAACCCCAAAAATAACTTCCAAAAAAAATTAGGGTAGGGCCAAAAATTAAGGGTCGGTCACCTGAATACCTGAAAGCAACTTATTTTTTTGGCCTTATTATACCGAGCGTCATGCTGTACCTTGTCCATACTGGCGTTGTTGAGTCTCATGATGGAGGCGTGCGCGAGACGATCAAACACGGTCCGCAAAGCCTTCTTGGAGTAGAGGTCCTGGGGCTTGAACATGTCGTCCATAAACCGACGGTTAAACATAGTGCCAGTGATGTCATGGAGAACTGAAAGGAATAATGGTTTGGTTGTGATAAAGCAGCATATGCATTTTGTTGATTGGTCTGATATTTATTGTTGGATCTAGTAACCCTTTAGCGAGTAACTCGTCAGTGCTGCATTGCTGCATCATGCCGACCCTTCTGTGGTGTCTCAACCCAAAAGGGTCAGCATGATGCTTGAATACACTGTATTATACAGCCGTGACGAGGTACTTGCCAGGGCTGCACTCATGCATCATAACGACCAAGGGCATGATGTATTAAGGCATCATGCCGTCCTTAAAGGGTTACAGAGGAGTTAATTATTTTGCCCTGGCCCTAAAGTCTGACCCCTTGAACAATCAATCTGCTAAGCTGTGTCATTAAAAGATTAGGCCTAATTGCCTGCCAGGGATATTTCTAGGGCCGCGCAGCGCGCAATACACGCATTTAAATGCAAAATGGCGCATTAAAATACCCAAATGTGCGCCAATTGGCGCATAAGACATCATGGAGTACCAGAATTTTGAAAATGTATTCCCCAAAATAGGTGTCAGAATTCTCAGATAGGGGGTATTGTATGTCATTGGAAAGCTAGAAACGCCGGGAATGCAGTAATCTAAATCGCAAATAGATGTACTGTGAATCAAAATTTTCCTAAATTTTCTAATGAAATAATAATAAAAAAAACGTCTTGCCTCCTCTTCATATTCTTGCCAATTTTGTATGCATGGTAATTGGTATCATGGCCGATGGGTTTATAAGATAATGTGCTCATGGAAAGTCAGGGAATTTGATAGAAAGTTAAGGAAAACGGGGGAAATAATCATTGGCGGATCCAGGTGGGTGGCCCGACGGGCCTTGGCCCCCCCCCCCCAAAAAAAAAAAGGGGAAAAAAGGGTGAAAATATAGGAAGAAAAGAAAAGAGAAAAAAAAGAGGGGAAAGGAAGCTGATTCTTAAAATATTGCATCCTAAGATGCATGAGAATGCATCATTTCACATCCAGACCATCAAACTTGTCATGGGGACATGCCCCCAAAGCCCCCTAATATGGCCGCTGCACTTCGCTCGCGGGAATCAGACAGTTACTCCAGGTTGGCCAGGTTTGGGCCCCCCGCCCCTCTAGACAATCCTGGATCCGCCACTGAATAAGTATTACATGTATAAGAAAATACATTAGAATGAACTTCTTGTTTCCTAGATTTGATAAATTTCCTTTACTATCATCTATTTAATTAAGCATCAAAAATTTGAAGAGGGGTGGGGACATATATATTATAGTCAATTGGCCCATTACATATGAAAATGGCGCATTCTTTTTCCTATAGATGCGCCATTGGCCCATTACAGAAAATTGTAGAAATATCCCTGGCCTGCTCTAGGCCTATCCCAACTAGATCTAGGCTAAATGTAGTTTTAATCCACACAGACAGGTCTACACAAGCACCGGGAAATGAATGCATGGATCTCCTGTAACGACCCTATAAAACAGGGAGTGGTGATAATTTAACAAGGGCAGTGGTGACATTTTGTGTGAAGGCATGAACATATTCTACGCCCCCCCCCCCCTCCCCCGACAGTGGGCAAAACTTTTAATGGCCCCCATGCTGAAGGCGCACACCTTTCTTTGGCGTCCAAACCCCTTAACGCACTAGATTTTATGCTAAGCCTAAGAAGGGTAAAAAAAATTCAGATCCCCCATATTCTGGTATGTTCATATGAAGATAGATAGTGATAGATGAGTGATAAATTTGCAGAAGATACAGACAATTTTTAAGGTATTCCGGATTCGCTGGGAACTGCACATTGATTTGATGCAGTGGATTGAATCAGAATGCTGCAAACCACTGCATAAAGTGGCAAAGCCTAGCATGAAGCTCGTTTCATGTTACCCCCCTGGCTGAAAAAATAATTAATTAATAATTAAATGAACTCTCCCTGGCTTGGCCTTAGACTTAGTCTTAGTTATTCACAACTTATTGCGATTTGTGTATTGTACCTGTAGCTGCTTCCAGTGATAGTTTGTTCAACATAAATCGATATTACTATGCCTATAAATGCTGGCAACTAGTAAGAACCTTAGACATATTACGATCAATGAATAGACTGACAGGTGCAACTTGTCACACACTGCTGCCACAGCCACTGCCAGGCACTGGCCCTGTCACTAAAAAATGTCACCTTCACTTTCAAAAACCATGTCAAAAAGTCTCACCCTTCTTTGCCTTTTCTTCTGGGATGTTCTGCGCCCTCAGACGCTGGTCTAGGATGTACATCATCTCCCCTCCCAGGTTGATGAAGAGTAAGGGCAACGTTTTCATGGACATCTTGACAGTTTTCTTGTTACCTGTACACCTTGTCAACAAGTTCCTCAGGTGTTATTTCAATATGGCGACTCCCGGACTCCGCGAAGCGAGCGTCGCAGGCGACCAAACGATGGTGCTGCTGCCTGGTGTTTTGACGACAAACTAAAATACGACCAAAACGCCGCCTGGTGTTTTGATTTAGAACTAGTAGTACTAGGCTCTGCTCAGAGATGTCGCTGCGGTTAAATTACTGCCTATCATTTTAGTTTGAATGTTTAGATATTATTTATACATATTTTCCCCACTATTTTTCAGATATATTAAGGACCAATGTATGTTTATAAAATAATAATGCAGAATTTGTACGCAGTGAGATAGTACTTCCGGGTGGGTCAGAGGTCAACGTTGATTTGGTCGCCATATTGGCTTCGATATATTCGGAAGATGGCATTTTGTAGATGAAAGAGGGTTGCTTTTGCGGACCCTAGGATCCGTAATTTGGGATTAATTCAGCACGGACACTTGTCAATATTGAATGCAAAGCAAGAGCATCATTTGCTAAAAAGTTTTATCTCGTATAGGTACGTATGACACGTTTTATTATGCCGTTTTCTTGGCCGGATTGGCTGCCACTGCGAGAAGCATAGTAAAAGCAATGTCAAGGACGCTTGGGCCGGTCTCAAGCATACAATGGGCCTCATATTTGATGAGTTTTCATTATTATACTCGCCTTAGATATAGAGGTATAGACCAATTGACTAAAAGGTTTGCAAGAGCATGACTCAATGAAGCCAGCCTTTATCAAAGATGCAATACATAATGGGTATTTATCACTAGAACCTGGAATGGGATTGCCAAAATTTGGGACCATTTCAGTTTCAAAGTTGAGCTTGGGTCAGGCTGGGACTGAGTCAGACTGATCTGATTTCTCTTGAGTAGATCATTGAGACTCATTCTAGACTATATGCCCCATTCATCTATTAATGGGTCCCGAATTAAGGTACCAGTTACATAGGTCAATTCAAATGGTAAATCAATTAGCATTGAAACAATGCGTTAGGCCTACTATTTAGTTTTAACTTGATCAATGAAATGTAGGTCTGGCTTCTGTTCAGCCAAAGCCAGGTTCAGGCTAAGCCTAAGGATTCACCTCAGTACTATAAATATGATACATGTCTTGTCTAAATTATAGTCAAAGCCATATCATCAATGACCCAGGTTGAAGAGATACCTATTCACTAGGCTATTGTAGTTTAGTACATCTAGTTGGGCACTAGTACTGCCACTAGGCCTTTAATAACACCCTTTCAACCAACTCACAACTGGATGTAACCATTAATAAAAAATTTCACCCCCCCCCTACTTCTTCTCCAATAACTTGTTTTCCATCTTTTCACCCCCAATAATCACCTAATGTTGGACCAAAATATAGACACCATTGAAATATATACCATCAGTGTCAGACCCAGTTTATGAAAAGAAGAGGTCATGATTATGTGTATTAGAAACTGTTGATAGATAATACATAACACAATCCCAAATGACCGTATTGGCCTGAACTCCCATACTCATACCGGGTTGTAATCTTTGCAGTGCGTAGCCAATCGCAATACGCCGAATGGCATTTAACAGCATGGCGGGTATGGGACAGTGAGTATACGCCTACTTTTGACAGTTTCAGTGATTTGCCTGTTCCTGACTCGCTGTTTGTTGATTATTGTATTCTCATTGTGGTAGTACCTAAATGTTTACGTTCATTCTCATCCATTTCCTCGCTCATACGCAGGCTCATTTGCATGTCACATTCAACAGCGCACACTTCGGATTACGGGCGACACTAACAATTTTGAACAGGATTTACATAGCGTTGCTGCGAAATATCTTGATGTTGGGATGCATATTAAATGCTAATCCATGTCTTAATGAGACCCATTTTGAGTCACAATCTGCGGCAGTAGTCTCTGCGCGCTTCAAATCTCGCTCGCTCGCCAATATTCACCGGTGGATAATGGACGCCACTCTGTTGTAGCAGGACCAAACATTGGCTGGAGATTGCTTGAGTCATTGAAGCATAAATGTATACCACCAACATTATGATACTATTAAATTAAAAATAAGGTCAAATCATTGCTTGAATAAGATTATATATTCCTCTATAGATAAGCATTACCAAGCATCCCAACATTAAGGCAATACGCTTAAAGACCCTATGGTTTTATTAACGGATACCGTAAAACTTTGTGTATGCACCGCACCGTATAAGTGAGACAGAACCCCAGTGCACGACATAGGATTTCCTCAAACTCGGGGTGCGGCTTATCCGCGAGGTGCAGCTTATACACTAGGTTTTACGGTAGTCTATGTTTAAAATTACAGATGTCAGCCATTTGTTAGTGTCGGCCTGCGGAGAGAATGTGACCTGACTAGTATAGATAGGTACTGACTAGTCTGTTTCAGTTGTTACTAGACACCACAAGGCAGAATTTCATGGCATAATTAAGGAATTCATCTAATATCTAGAGCTCTGCATGTGTTCACAATGTTTCTGCATTATTAGTAACATCTCGTTTATTTGTGTCTCTATTTGCTTTGTTGTTATTTTGATGAATTACAGACTTTTCTGTCTATGTTAATTAAGATAACGATTTTCAGATATGTCTCAACAGGACTACATGCTAAAATGAATAATGGTTAATTATAATAATTTCTTTCATAGTAACTGAAAGTTATCCCTTTAGTAGAGGCACTGGATGGGTCCCTTGACATGATTTAATGTGTGTAAGAGTTAATTTTCACGTTCATCAGCAGTTCACTCCCTTCCCCAAGAATTAAAAAGTAATTTAATTCAGACAGATCTTTAGAATTCATTACATTTCAGTGATGTTCAGGGTACAAACGATCATTCCTGTTGGGCAGATTCCAATTTTGATACATGATAATTTGTTATTTTTCCATAGTTTAAGTTGAATATAGAGAATGCCATTTCACCCATTATGTACCACTACTTTTTCAGTTCCGGCCTTGAACAAATCTTGTAAGCGGACCTGCTTGATCTTCTCTTTATACCATCACAACTGTGTGTTTCAGTCATGTACAAGTGTTGAGTGGTTACCTCATCTAATAGATAAAGTGTCCCAACGCTCTCTCATACCGTGTGACAAAGAGTTGAACACTTTAATTAACTGCAATCGTGTACAGAATTTTTGTAAATAGATTGGTGCCCATCGTCCTGTGCCCTTTAGGCTGTCATTCTTTCCAGATTTAATCTTTAAACTCATTATTACTGCTTTTTGCCAATACTGTCGTGGTACGCGATGTGTTGTGGTCCACATAGTTTTACGTTGTGTGTACTGGTGACCGTGTGGTGTACCTTCAGTATTCCTCATGTTAGCCCGCTTAGGACGACATGGCGGTAAAAGATTGATTTGCTGTCATGGTGCACCAATGCTGCCACAGCAAGTAACTCGCTGCTGCTGCATTGGTGCATCATGCCGACTCTTCGGGAGTGTCTCCATCCTGTAGGGTTGGCATGATGCTTGAATGCAGCCCTGGTGAGTTACTTGCCTGTGCTACAATCATGCATTGTGACAACCTAGGGTATGATGCATTATTGCATCATGCCGTCCTTTAAGGGGTAACATGCAGTGCCACTGGTCTATACATAACCATCTTTCCATCAATAATTCTACGTGTTTGCAGACTAGAAATAAATATAATATTTGAAAGAAAAATAATCAATCTCATTTTATTTGTGTTTACAAACTTACAAAATGCAAAAATATATATAAGCCTTTGAAAAGCGAACGCAGCTTTACAGAAAAATCCCTCGACTGATAACAGAAACTTCTATTACCGGTATATTGTGTAAGCCTGGCAAAACAAAGCAGTTGAATTTGCCAGGATGTCATGGGTTTGAGTCTAGATCTGCATTTGATAAAAGCAGTCTATAACTCATGTCCGCTCTCAGTGTGACCTTAATTCATGAACTGATATCAATTAAACAAATCAACAAGTAAATGGCATATTAACGATACGTGCATGGTTGATTACTTCATTGTGACACAGGTAAAACATGTCCGGCGCTAAACCTACGCGTTGTGATGCACCAATTATCAGTCACTTATCGTCGCCTTATTTGTTGCCAGGTACAACATGAGTCGAGGGAAAGCCGGGCCGGTCCAACAGCCCAAGGGGGTCAAGAAGCCGGTAAGTTTAAGGGAAAATTTGGTTATCGCAATTTCTGATCCGATCAGTGGGAATTTTATTTGTTCCGATCAATGGGAATTTTATTCGTTCCGATCAATGGAAATTTTATTTGTTCTGATCAAAGGGAATTTTATTTGTTCGTGCAAATTTGTTGTATAAGTGTGAAGATTGAGCTTGGCAGGCGGGAGTCCTTCGTGGTCACCAAGTGCATGAGTTGTGTGCCACATGTAAACGTAATCCTCTACATCTTGTACTTTGTGTGAATAGGAATCTAACTTTTCGCAGGGCTTCTTTGGCGAGGATGAGGAGACGGAACCGAGTATGTACTTCAACAGTCAGAACATGTTCCGGACAGACAAAGAGGTGAGTAATCAGTTACACGACACCACATTCTGACGACCGTTACTGTCACAGTAAATTCCTGTGTATAACCCGCATCTCACATATAACCTGCACTAGAATCCTATAACCCGCAACCGGGGTCTGAAAATGTCAGTACTGTACTATACCCCATTGAAAACCTTATAACCCGCACCTGGGGTCTGAAAATTTCAGTACTGTACTATACCCCCCAAAAAAACTTTTATTAGCTGCACCTAGACTTTGTACACTGTGGTCTTATAAGTATAAATACCCGCAAATTAGTCTTTTTGGCCTCCTCCGTGAAAATGTATAATTCTGAATATAAGTACTTTCACAGTAACCCGTACAAGAGATTTGGCTCGCGACTTCCGTACAACCTGTGGGTATGCGCGGGAAATTTATAGTAGTTTGAGGCAGATCCTGATTGAATTAACTCACCTCCCCAACCTACTGAGGGTGGTAAAGCTAGGGGTGTGGTGTATACTATAGTGTCATGTTTGAGCACCGGGTTTTGATTAAGGGAGTGGTCATTTTTGAACAACGGGGAGAGGGGGGTTGGTGGATTTGGGGGGGGGGGGGGGACAAATTTTGACCCCTCTTGAGGGGGGGACCAAAAAAATTGCACCCCTTTTTAGTGAAAAAGCCTATGCGTTACCATAGCTCAAAGGGGTCGGCCGCGCTCAATTTCAACTTGCCTAAGGGGGGGGGCCAAAAAAATTTGACCCCTCATGTGGGGGGGGGGGGGGGGCAAAAAAATTTCGACTCGTTCACGCGAAAATCCACCGACCCCCTGCCTGTTGTTTAAAAATTAGCACTCCCTAAGTGCCCGGTTGTATAAATTCTGGGGTAGGAGATTGTGAAATATTTGTTAGGCACTAATATTAGACCTTGAATAAGCCCCTGTCTTGTATAAGCGCTGGAGGTATTTGAAGGGACACCAATTACGTTACTGTTAAGGGGCGACAGGGGTGGAGGGTCTTTTGGTTTGAGTAACTGACAGTGACAAGATTTTAAATGACCTTTGTGACATCAATGCCCCATTTTAATTTCATGTGGCCTATGTAGAAGACAAATGGCCTGTGTAAGATCCCGCTACATAGGCCACATTGGCCTGTGTACATGAAGAATGTTCGGCAACACTGGCACACGGAGCCATCCGAATTATCGCTATTGCCACGTACTCGTTTTGATGTTGCTGTTTCTACATTGTGTGGTCCTTTATTACCAGATGATGACGTCAGCGTCGCCGTCCCAGCTGTCGTCAGCGTTCAGTTCTAACCTGTACAGCCAACCACCCGTCTCCAGTAAGTACTACCTCACTACACACGGGGCCTCACTGCGCAGTATATGCCCGGTAGAGCTCGATGTTAACCCTTTAAGGACATGTGTCGCTAGAATAGGACATTATTCGTCATGATGCACCAATGCAGCAACCGCAAAGAACTCACGGGTGCTGCATTGGTGCATGATCACAACTTCTGTTCTTATTGGAGTATTTACAAAATTAAAAATCCTTTGGAAAGATAAAACACAAAAGTTATGCATCTGAGGCAATTCCACAATGGATTAGATTCAATTAAAATGGTTCTCTTCTGTTTGTGCTAACTGTGATGCTGTTGTCGTGTAGGTATGGGAAACATATCGTTACAACAACGAGGGTTAAGTAACACGTCATTCCAACGGAACAACCCCGGTCACGTCACGCCGACAAGTATAGGACCCAACTTCCCCATCGGCATCCAACAACAACAAGCATCGCCAAACAGGTAACACACTGCACAGCTTCTTAGAATTGAATTGTGGAGAAGCGCAGGGAAATAAGAGTCAATTTAAGGAAGACCACCTGTATTGTTGATATATTTAAATACAAAAATTATTTTATCGAAAAAAGAAGAACAAGGAAAGATATACCAAATTTTAATAAAAATTAATGAATGAAAAATATTTATTCTAAATCGCAGACTGATAAAAGACATTACAGCTATTGACATTAAATTATTGAAAAGTTATTTATACTTATACAGCAACATGAGACTATATATCGGTATATGTTTCTGTTTGCAGCAGTCTATTCCCCATGGGACAACGGGGCATCCTCAACCAAATGCAGGCCAACCAAGCGCTGGTCAACAATCAAATGAAGCGGCCAATCTCATCATCACTCATGAGGTATGGATGCTGATAACTTGTCATGTTTTTGATTTAAAAAAATTCAAAATTCAATCCTTTCTTGGTCTTGGTAACACAGACTTGCTCCTGTCTTGTACATTATGGAACAAGAACTGCCGTAAATTCCCGCATATAATCCGCCTCTTGCGCACCGGAGGTATGAAAATTGCTATCTTAGTATTGTACCATGCTAGCAAAAACCCTCGTATAGGCCGCATATCGTCTCAGGATAACCCTATAAGCCGCTCTGGTGTACTGACACTCATACAACCTGTGGCTTCTACCCAAGAATTTACGGTAGCTGGTAAATTCATCAAATTATACCATAGGTTATTACCTCGTCTCATGGAGATTGTATCTTATTAATACCATGAGTAACGAAAATTGTTAACCTGCGAGGAAGATTCCCAGAATTTAGTTGGTTAACTTGACTTTTTGTTACAGCTCACATTCAAATACGTCCACGACGATGTCCAATTCAAGTATGTCGCGGTTTGGCGGTTCACAAAGTAAGAACAACCTCTTGTATTTAGTCTGTATTGTAATCAAGTTTGACCTACAAAATATACCGTAAAACCCCGCCTTTAAGACGACCATATTTTGGGATTTATTTTCCCTAACTAGGGGGTCGTCTTAAAGGTGGGGTTTTCTTATATAGGATTAAAGAGAAAATCATTCTCAAGTTTTTCCTCATACAAGGGGGTCGTCTAAAAGGTGAGGTCGTCTTGAAGGAGGGGTTTTACGGTATTCTAAAAATACTGTAAATGTAAATTACATTGAATTTAAATTGGAGTCATATATCTTCTCTCAATCAAAATAATATATTACCGATACCTTTACTAGGCTTGGTCTAAATGTGGAGTATGTTCTGAATACAAAATGGCCCAAAAAATAGTGTATGGCTTGCTTATTAATGGTGTTACCATTGAAATTAAACCTGATGATCCTGTATTTCCCTTGCAGTCGGAGACTCGTTAGGGTTGTCGAGTCAAAGCAAAATGAACCACCAAGGGCAAGCCATGTGGAGTTCTAAATGTAAGTATAATACCATATAAAAAAAAAGTTCGGTTCTTTGTACAAGTGTTCTCTGGTTTATGTTTGGGAAGAAAGCCAACACATATGATTATATGTATAAGAAAATTCCCGTTTTATCATTGTCAATCTAGTATGAATGTAATTTGTCGAACACTTAGCTCATTGTAACCTTGCATATAATCGAGGAACCTTGTCAAAAAGTTCAATTCTAATGTCTCTCTTTCTGTGCTTTAATTTCCAGATGACAACCAGCCGAGTTTAGATTTGTCTGAGTTCCCTACATTAGGGAATCGGTCAGCGCCCATAAACCCCATGCCGTCTGTACGCAACTACGGTGAGTGGTCCAAGCCAAGCATAGAGGCCGAATCTGACCTAATTACACGGTCCACACTTATGGGCATACTATCCTCTTTACTAATGGACTCTCAATTTTTTAATAGTTTTTCCAAAAAGGTCCATTTTTAGACAGTAAATTATCAAAACCACCCATCTAGAAAATGTCAAGGTCTCTGTAAATAGGTCGAATATTGTAATAAATACCAAATGCTTTAAAGTTAAATGAAAGTAAAAATGTGTTGGATGACTTAAATATATAGCTACTGTACCAGTCAAACTTAAAGATGAAAAACTACACAACCCAAACAACCAAGAAGGATTACTGCATTTATATTGAAGGAGTAGAGATATTAATTGAAACGCTAATACTTAACCCTTTAAGGACCGCATAATGCCTTAATACCGGTACATCATGCCCCTTGTTGTCATGAAACATGAATGCAGCCCCTGCGAGTAACTCACCAGTGCTGCATCCAAGCATCATGCCGACCTTTCAGCGTTCAGACACCCCCGAAGGGTCAGGATGATCAACCAATGCAGCACCGGCGAGTTACTCGCCGGGCCCGCATTGGTGCATCATGATGACAAATGTCATCTTTTAGCGACCTGCCGTCCTTAAAGGGTTACCTAATGAGTACCACCATAGTACCGCGTGCAGCTGTCGTCACGTCTAGTTGATTATGTCTCCTTACCTCCAGTAGGCATGGTCAGCAAACCAGTTCAGGAAGCAGCGCCCGAGTTCCAAATCCAACAAGAAGACTTCCCCGCGCTACCGGGAGCCCAAAGTAAGTCATGCTTTACTTGTAATTCTTGGTGAAATCGATGCATGTATAGAGATTCTATGGGGTAAATTAATGAGTCGAAATGAATCTTAAGTTTATTTGAAAGATATTTTGAAGTCAAAATGAATTTTAAGTTTATTGTTTTAAGATGAGGATCTCTAGAGTGTACTAATAATGTTAGCAGTAAGATGCTATCGTATTAAACAAATTTTGGATTTCCTTTTACAGATCCCCCAACGGCGAGTACAAATGATACTTCTCAAAAAACGGTAAGTGTTTGTTACACCTTAAGAGTCATAATATACCCATTGTCTGGCAACCCTGAAAAAGACCTTTGGTCCTTTCCTATCAAAAGATTGGAAAAGGGAGGCTTACTACGGCGTAGGCTGCACCCCTTAACTCGACAACTCCTACGAGCTGCACAGGGAGTTGCTAGTACTGCAACATACTAATGAAAAAACTTTGAATTAGATGTACCCTATGTTTGGTATCAAAATAAGTCAGACTCTCATATAAGCTACCGCCTATACGCGAGAATTCACTATTGTATAATAGGCTGTCCGACCTGGTGGTAAAACTTAACGTGTGTTTTGTCTGCAGCCGACGAGTTCTCCGGGCTTACCATCCTACGAAGCAGCGTTAAGTAAAGAAGGCATGAAGATGAACGACAAGGGCAGCGGCCAACAACGAAGAGGCATCCAAATCCAACCCGATGGTGAGTGCACTTCTTTGACTCTTAGAAATTGAATTTGAATTGAATGCATGTAAAAGACCGTGGTAAAAAAAGGAAAGAACTTATGCTCTGTGTGTCTATGGTTCGGCATCTGGGGGAACTGAGGGAACCTATTTCCATGCGGACCAAAGTGAAAATATTATCAAATAAGAAACAAATAGGGTACTCCTCATGTATATAAAATTGATTAATTTCCAAGGCACATTTATAGATTAGAAGTCGACTGATGTACATTTCTTAATGTGAATTTCAGCTTAATGTGGCATCGAAAATATTTTGCTGTCAGGATTGTAACATCAAATACATATTATGTATCAGACTTAAATTTACTAGAAAACCTTTAACACGTCTTCAATGTACTATATTTCATATAGTGCAGACTGTCAGGGGACAAATATGTGAATAAGGTCCTCCTATAAGTTGTTCCAATCCGCAGAAAAACAATCAGATTTTATCCCCGTTAAACCGTCTTTTAAAGGGTAGGACAAAAATTAAAAGCAAAATCTGTATGAATTGTGCCTTTTTATTTTCAGGTATGGTAACGAACATACCTCCGGGTATGGTGGTGGACCAGTTTGGTATGGTAGGACTGTTAGCGTTCATACGGTCATCTAACGAGGCCGACCAAGCCTTGACGCCACTCGCACCCGGGATAGACCTCACAACATTAGGCCTCAGTCTCAACTCACAAGAGTAAGTCTGCTCTTACTATACAGTGATTAGATAGCACCAAATATAAGCTGCTTAATTTAATGTAGAGTATTAATGAAATGAAAGATGGCGCACTGGTATGTTTATATGCCGCATTTTAAAAGAGCAGCTTTATTGTTTATCAACGCATTGGGATAAATTGTAATATATTTAAAAAGATGGTGTTGTATACTATAAGCGCTGGCGTGCGTACTAACGGCGTTGTATGCAATAGTTAGGTCTTGTTGTTGTAACATCTATGTGACTACAGAAAAAAAACTTTTTTCTTTTTTTTTTGTAAACAATTTAACTTTATTTGGCATTTTTTGAGATCCTTCTTACAATTATTCCTACGATTTAATAAATCGGGTTTCCTGAGTTTTACAATCATCTTCGATATCATGAATCCTTCCTTCCAAAATTCGACATGTACCTTTAATGTACTAGTTCCGATTCACCCTTCGGCACCACTCGGTGGTGCCCGAGGGGATCCTCGGGAGATAACACGTCACTTCCGGCAGTACAGCGAACGCACGAATTTGATTTGGCACGAATCACGTCGAGCGGGTGAGTAAATGGCTTTTTAAGCTATTTCTAAACGTTTTTTATACCTCAATTTTGGATGAAATTCCTAGATCTCTGGTTGGAGATCATTTTGATATGACTTTTGTGATATTTTCTCACATTAATCATAAGTTCTGATCGATTTCAGTTTACTGATCGCAGACGAACTTGGAACGGCGCTGCCATTTCCACAGATCCAAGCCTTCGCAAGTTGCTAGCTATGGATGATACTCAAAGTTCTTTGAACGAGAAGAGGAATGATGCTCCTAAAGGAGCTTCTGAAGGGTCACCACGCAGTGGGGAACCCGTGAGAGCGAGAGAGAAGACCAAAAAGACGGGTTTGAAGAGGAAAAGACGAGTACAATCGTCCTCCTCCAGCTCGTCTTCGTCAAGCTCAAGCTCAAGTTCTGGACGCAGTCGCACTACTAGTCGATCTAGTCGCTCTAGGAGCTCTAGATCTAGCTCTAGGGCCGGATCATCACGTTCATCGAACAGATCTCGCCCAAAGAAGGCTAGTCGCCGGTCGGATGCGGGAAAGCAGAGGCTTAGAGAGGAATATCGACAATTTCTAGATTGGAGAAAATTCAAGACGCCGGCTGCGCCCGCCCCAAGGCGCGCACTTCATGCCGTCTCGGCGTCACCCTCAGCTGCAGGCTCAGACGCTGGCTCTGTTGTCTCGGCCCACAGTGCTTCTAACCCACAGTTAGGGGCCCTGACCCAGGAAAACGTCGCCAGTTTAAATGACCAGCCACCCCCGCCAGGTACAGTGGACATTGATTTAGATTACCAGCATAATTCTGTCAATTTGTGGGTGAGCTCGGTGAGCGGGGAGGAAGGGAACGCCATGGACGAACGTCATGACGTCACAACTCCCGCGGCGGCGGCTGGGAAGGCGGGAAACTGCGATGACGCGCCACCTGACGTCACAGCAGCGAACGAAAACAAAGATGGCGACGACTCGACAACAACAAAGCCGCCGAAGAAGGACCCGTTGGCGGGTTACGCGGCCGGCTCGTTGAGAGATTTGATCGAGGGTATCCAGTTGGAAGATGAAACTTCACACCTAGGCGGGCCGGTCTCAGCAGGATTGGCAGCCACGCTGGTTAAAATGTTCGCAAAATATAAGGAAGAGAAAGACGTTAAACATCTGTTGGCGGATTACAAACCCCCCTCAAATGTGAAACAGCTGAAGGTCTCTGTTCTACAGCCTAATGTCTACAGGAAACTTAACGCTACTGAAAAGGCCGGCGAGAAAGTTGCACAAACTACACTGCGCCACCTGCACGCCAGCATCACTGCCTTCCTACCTCTGATCCAGTTAGTGCTGGAGAGAGGAAAAGGGGACAAGGACCTCGACGAGGCAGGGAAACATGCCCTTGGGGGTTTAGCGCTTGCTGTCGCTACCAGACAAGCCCTCTCCACTAAAAGGAAGGCTGACCTCACTAGGATCTTAGATAAGTCCACTGCTGAAGTGGTCATCGCTGCTCCAGATATCTCAGAAGACCTGCTAAGTGAAGACACCAGGGCTAGGGCCATTAAGGCTAGCCGGGAGAGAAAAATGGTGCAACACCTACTAGCTCCCGAGTTCCGGGACGATAGGCCTAAACAAGTAGCCAACAAGCAACCTCAGCACAACAAGCAGGCTCAGAGAGGCAGAGGTGGCCCCCCAGCCACACGTGGCAGGGGTAGAGGTGGTTACCAGGGCAACTACAACTCTAACTACAACTCTAGCGCGGGCAACAGTCAGGACTACCGTAGCCCACTGGAGAACAGTTACCCTCCCCAGAACACCTCCTTTAACAGGGGTGGCGGAAGAGGTGGTTACAACAACAACAACCACAACAACAACAACAACAACAACAACCCCAGGGGTCGGGGAAACGGACCAGCGGGTCGGGGAGGCTACAACCAGAACCGGCCCGGGAACCAGAACAAGAACTAGGTAAGGTGAGCAATTTTGATCAGGTTGTCATTGACTCTATTACCCATACTCCAGACACGTTCTATGCAGGGCAGGTGGCCAATTACTTAGGTAATTGGAAGAAAATTACACAAGATAGCTGGGTTTTAGACTCGGTTAAAGGCATTGCTATACCTTTTGTTACACTACCGGTACAACTCGTTGTCCCCCACCCATATAAATTGGGAAGGGAGGAGACAGCTGCAGTTGACTTGGAAGTGGCTAAATATCTTAGGAAAGGAGTCATTGAGCCGGTACAGAACGAGTCTGGAGAGTGGATCTCAAATGTCTTTGTTAGACCTAAACCTAACGGGGAATTTAGAATCATTCTTGATTTGACACAACTCAACAAATGTGTAGAATATCAACATTTCAAGATGTATTCTTTAGACACAGCGCTAGACATGGTTCATGGGGGTAAGTACATGGGGTCCATAGATCTTAAAGACGCCTTCTACTCCTTCCTAATTCTACCAGAACACAGGAAGTTCCTAAAATTCAGGTGGGATGGTAACTTGTACCAATTTAGAGTTCTACCCAATGGGTTAGCTTGTGCCCCGCGTATCTTCACAAAGCTGCTCAACCCAGTCTTTGCCCACGCCAGGGAACTAGGTTGTCACTGTTTTCCATACATTGACGACTCGTTCATAATGGCAAAATCAAGTACAGACTGTCAGAGGTCGGTCATGATCCTGGTGGAAACCCTGGATAGCCTGGGTTTGGTTGTTCACCCTGTAAAGTCAGTATTTAAACCTACCACAAAAGTAAGGTTCCTGGGGTTTGACATAGACTCCATGAATATGTGGGTTAGCCTCCCGGCTGAAAAGGCAGAGAACATGAAAAGCTTGATCCTCAGAGTCCTGAAAGATTCACCAACAATTAGAATGGTAGCCTCCTTAATAGGGATGATGATAGCCTACAGTAAAGGGGTGGATTATGGGGCAGCACATCTTAAAGCTCTAGAAAAATGCAAGAACGCTGCTCTTTTCTTCTCTGAGGGAGACTTTGAGATGCCAATGATCCTAAATTGGGCAGCCCGGGAAGACATTGATTGGTGGTGGAATCACTTGGGTTCTTCAGTAAGGAAGATAAGGGGAGACACACCTGACTTAATGCTGTACACTGATGCCAGCCTCATGGGTTGGGGTGCAGCATGTGAGGAACACACTATAGGGGGAAGGTGGTTGGTAGACGACCTCAGCCACATTAACGTGCTGGAGTTGAAAGCAATCTATTTCGCCTTAGCTAGCTTAGTGACTTCCACAGGCAGTTTGATTCATGTGAAGACAGACAATACCACTGCCATGGCCTACGTGAACAAGTTAGGTGGGGTCAGGTCACCCAGTTGTCATTATGTCGCCACACTCATTTGGGAGTGGGCCGAGGAAAATGACAATTGGGTCACAGCCTCCCACATTCCAGGGGTCCTAAATGTGAGAGCAGACAAAGCTTCCAGGTACTTCAACGACAACCTAGAATGGGAACTGGCGCCCAGGATTTATAAGAAAATCTGTGACAAATGGGGACTCCCCAGGGTGGACCTCTTCGCTACTAGGGCCAATAACAAATGTGACACTTATTGTTCTAGATTCCCTGACCCCACGGCCACTTGGGTGGACGCATTTTCATTGCCCTGGACAGGACTTAATGCTTATGCTTTTCCTCCTTTCAGACTGATCCTACGCGTCATCAGGAAGGCGCTTCTGGACGGGGTGGAAAGGCTGGTGCTAGTCACTCCAGACTGGCCAACATGCCCTTGGTTCTCCATCCTCCAACACCGGGCAACAAGACAGCTGAGAATCTCACCAAAGAAAGGGAACCTTCTCAACCCAGGAAGGACAGACAGGTTTCTACAAAAGGCAGGACTGATCATTTCAGAACTATCAAGTCCAGACTAGTGTCAGACGGCTGTGACAAGAAGACTGCCAAGTTTCTGCTAAAAAGCTGGAGACCGGGCACAAAGCAAACATACTCTAATTATTTGGATAAATGGTTATGTTTCTGCAACTTCTATTCGGTGGACAGGTGGAAACCTACCACATTCCAGGTCTGTAGATTTCTCAGGTTACTCTCGGAATTGAACCTGTCATCAGGAGCAGTGAATGCAGCACGCAGTGCATTGTCAGCATTGTTACCGGTACTAGACAACGGACAAACCATTGGAAAGAACTACTGGGTGTGTCGTGCAGTTAAAACAGCATACTTCATGAAGCCCCCAGTCCCCAGGTACAGAGGTTTCTGGGATGTCACCCCAGTTTTCAAATTGTTTGAAAGCTGGGGTGATAACCCGGGCTTAACCCTGAAACAGCTGACACAGAAGTTGGTCACTCTCTTCCTACTCATCACAGGACAGCGCGGACAAGCTGTCCTGGCCCTAGATACTGACCATCTTATCTGGTCAGATCAAGGGGAGGCAGTCTTCACCCTAACATCCCCCATGAAGACTGCCCGAGTAGGAGAGCCGCTACCGGTAGTCACCATAAAACCATACCTCATGAAGAAATATGTGTGTGTGGTGGCTACGCTGAAGGAATACCTCAGGAGGACAGCCCCTCTTAGAGGAGAGGAGACCAGACTCATGTTGTCACTGAACAAACCCCATAGGCACATCACAAGGGACACCTTATCTAGATGGGTTCTACAGCTGTTGACCCTAGCAGGGGTGAACACGGGAGTCTACAAGTTGCACTCTACCAGGGGTGCCTCGACATCTGCAGGAGCGGCCTTGGGCCTCTCGGCAGACGTACTGATGAAACATGGATCGTGGAAAGCCCAGGCATCTATGGCAAAGTTCTACAATAAGCCCATAGACAAGCAACCCCTCACAGTCGGGGACGCTATCAGGGACGAATTGGCTTAAACACAGCCTTATTGACTGTTGGTTATACTGTTATTGAACTGTTATGTAGTTTAGGACTTAACTTCACAATGACTAGTTAGTCGTGTGAGATTAGAGCTACAAAGGGCAGGTGTTGCACTGACCCCCATAAAGGGTAGCTCTTATTGGTTATGAATAAGTATTTGTCTTAAAATAGACTCCAGGTTATTGTTATTTGAAGATGGTATTCAACAAGTAGGCAGATTGATTAGTACCGGGTAACATTCCAGTTGTATTGATTGCCAGCGAACAAGACAAGAAAGTTACAATAAAAACTGAATACTCATAAAATGTGGTTCAAGATTTTTATTTACATAAAGCAATTGTCTGATGTAAATAACATGAAGTTTATAAAAACTTTCAAGTCGGTAGTTAAAGGAACTTGATTTACATAAAGTAGATTAACATGCAGAAGCAGGAAGTTTCAAAAAAGATTTACAGCCATTATTCATAAATTCATAAATGGTTACAATCTTGGGAAAAGAAGTAATTAAAAACAGAAGAAAAACACTTTAGAAACAGAGTACAGCTAGATTGGAAAATTACAGAATAGAGTTACCCGCTCTGATTCGACCCAAAACGGGGCATTTCCTTCTAAGCTTTGAAAATCTCCCGAGGATCCCCTCGGGCACCACCGAGTGGTGCCGAAGGGTGAATCGGAATAGATAGTTATCCGATTAACTTACCAGTTATGAAGGAGAACTGGTGTTCCGATGAAGCCAAGGCACCTGTGGTGCCCGGGGGGTCATAGGGCCCGCCACACCTCCCAAGACTCAAGGTTTAAGATTACCTAGGTCTTCCTACTTTATTAAAAATTAAAAAAAAAAAAAAAAATAATATAAGGCATCATGCCTCATCCATGGGAGGGGATAAGTTGTGAAAATTATTGTATTCAGGAAATGTCCCCTTTCATGCGCCCGCTTGATAGTACTGCCGGAAGTGACGTGTTATCTCCCTATGACCCCCCGGGCACCACAGGTGCCTTGGCTTCATCGGAACACCAGTTCTCCTTCATAACTGGTAAGTTAATCGGATAACTATCTATACAAAGACACCTGAGGTATCCCTTTATTGCTGCTGAGTCAACCAATTAACCCTCTAAGGACGGCATCATGCCTTAATGCATCATGACCTTGGTCGTCATGATGCATGAATGTAGCCCTGGTGAGTAACTCGCCAGTGCTGCATTCAATCATCATGCGGATATACAGGGTTGATATACTCCGGAAGGGTCAGCATGACGCACCAATGCAGAACCGGCGAGTTACTCATCAGGGCTGCATTGGTGTATCATGGCAACAAATGTAATCTTTTAGCGATGTCTATCCTCAGCACGTTGACATGATATGTACATTATAGAGTGATTTTGATTGCAATTTGTTTGTTGCCTCCAGAAACCTCTACAGCACTTTCCAATCTCCGTGGGCGGATGCGCCGTGTCGACCGCAGGATATTGGTGAGTCCACCTTTTTGTTCAGCTCTGGCGTCATCCAATACCGCAAAATTCATTATTTTGCTATGATACTTTATAAGTTCAAAGTTTTGTTGTTAAATTTCGTTTGACAAATCTTTTTAATACAGTGCCCATAGCTGTGATGAAATTATTTCAGTACTTCTAAATGTTCCTATGTTATAAAAGAACCACTTGTGTACTGTGATCGTGATACTTTTAAAGGCAATAAAGTGGCAGTATTTAAATATGTCTTCCTACGAGGCAAAACTAATGTTGCCTCGAATTGCCAAATTTAGTAAATCTGAAGTCTTGCTAAAAAGAATAAAAGAAGATTATACTGAGACAGAATGTCAAAGGAATAACTTGTTAAGAAGGCAAGCTCGGTTTGAGGGACATTATTTAAAGCGCATTATTTAATGAGAGGATGGGTTGGTGGATTTTCGCATAGTCATGTGGGTTTTATTTTTGGTGACAAGGGGTGACATTTTTCTTGTCCCCCCCTCCCCCCCTTCAACATTTAACATTTTTAAGCCCCCCACCCCCTCGCCCCCACATCCATCAACTCCCCCCGGTGTTCACTAAATTCTGCCCAGCGAACACGCGTGTTTTGCTGCCTAATAACACAGATTGTATCCTTCCAGATTACCACGTGCCACAAGAATACTTGACAAATATCTTTATCCGGGACAAGTTGGCGCCCATCAAACTGAACCGCTACGGGGAGGACCTCCTCTTCTTCCTCTTCTACATGAACGGGGGCGACGTCCTGCAACTAGCGGCCGCCGCGGAACTGTAAGTTGTCCTAGAAACCTTTCTCGTTAATTTTTTTGAGATACAAGATTTACTATGCTTAGGTGCTGGAAGCGCCGTATTGACCAGGACCCATTGAATATTCAATGGGCTAAAACATTTTAAGAATAAGATTTTTCCTTCATTAAATGACTTTAAACATAAAAATAAACACAAATGCTGACTACATAGATACCGTCTCTGATGTGTTTCACTGGTGGGGGCTGGGGTGCATCCCATGTAACCTGCGGTTTAGTGGCATACTGCCCCAGTCCCCACGAGTGAAAAACATCAGAGACGGTACCAATGGGAATTGGAATTTGTCCATGTAGCAAATGCAATGATTCATGTGTCTATTAATCATATAGGGTAGATTCACCTATTTAAAGCAAAAAGCAAGCTCCTCCTGAAGCTGCCATATTGTGACGTAGTTTGTGACCTACCGTAAGTTCCCGCGTACTACCCGCATCTCGCGTATAACCCGCACCCCCAACTCAGGAGAATCCTATAACCCGTTTTTGGATCTGAAAATCTCAAATTTAGTAGTGTTCTATAGTTATAAAAACCCTCGTATAACCCGCACCCTATATAGGCATGTTTGGTATCAAATGAAAGCTGGGTTTGATTCGCGTACAACCCGCGGGTAGTACGCGGGAATTTACGGTAGTTTGTGACGTAGATTGTGACGCAGATTGTTGTGGGTTGCAGATACACACGGGACTGGCGATACCACAAAGAGGAGCGGGTATGGATCACGCGCGTGCCCGGCATGGAACCCGTCCTCAAGACGAATCTCTTTGAGCGGGGCACATACTACTTCTTCGACGTGCAGAACTGTCGGAAGGTGCCGAAGGAGTTTCGACTAGAGTATGACAAGTTGGAAGACCGGCCGATGCTGCCCAACACGTTGCAACACAACCCAAACCAACCGGTGCTAGTCATACCCTGATACTCGGGAAACTGTCTTGGACAATTCTCCAACCCACCTCCGGGGGTTAGTCACTGGGTGCAGCTGCTAGACGACAGAATCAGTGTATAAAGAGAAATATTATGGACTTGGACAAATTGATTATTAATAGCAGAGAGTGTAAATGTCAAACTTTTGGTTTTATTTTTTATTATTATTATTTTTCAGATTTATCTTTTCCCATTTCCAAAAGAAAAATTCAGATCTGTAGTAGTATACATACCCCTTTCTTCCCTTTGCACATGCTATCATGATGATTATCAAATCACTTATTAATAGCAACATTTTCATTTCCCATGTATTGGCCAGTAAGGGTGGTAGATGCAGTGGGAATTTTACAATGTGACAGGTGGGTCCTTAAAAAGGGCGGTGCCTGTGACGCACGGGGGGTGCCCCCCCAGTATGGCCCCCCCGGTGTCGGGGGGGGTCACATGGTCAGGTAGCAGCAGCAGCGGCAGCAGGGGGGGTTGTGGGAACTTGTTCCTCTTCGTCTGGTTCCCGACGCCCACCTTATATAGAGCACGGTGAACACTTTGTAGATTTGTATATATGTCCGTCAGGGGCGAGAGCGTCGAGCGTCGAGCTCGCTGCCACTTACTTATAGAGCCAGTAAAGGTTGGAGAAGAGATACATTACGGTGCAGCGAAGCATGCCACTCGGTCCGCCAGCGACATGGCGACCAGGTGTCCGGTCAGTTTGAACTTAAAACTGACCTTTCTTGTTCTACTTTAAAACATAGATATATCCTTAAAAGATAAAAGGGTACTTTTGCTTAATTTCCCACACCACCCGTGGAAGGTTTGAATCTCCTTTGATATTTCTTCTTGTACAGATATTTGTTATCGCGCGGTGGATGTGAGCGGACCAAGGACAGGTGCCGCTTTAATATGATGGGCCAACGTTACAGATTTCTTTCATGTACTTTTCCACAATACTATCCAGCTGCTTTATGTTGGCACACAGTTTGTCCACAGTGTTGATCTCATGTATTCTGTTATAGACTCACAAACATGTTAGCAATAGTCATATACAAGGGTCGTTCGACGAAACCTAGTATATCATTTCCAATTAGAATAAAGCATTTTTGAATAGAGTACCTCATTTTATAATGTGGGATTTATAACACATAAACTAAACACAAAATTGGTTTGCTATTAACAGAATTCAGGCGGGTTTCAAATAGTGTCATATTTCAGAGTCTGTAATGTGGAGTACCCAGTGGGACTTTAGCACAGACTTCTTTCACCCATACAACATGTAAACAGAGTTCATAACCAGGAGTTATCCTTCATTTTATCAACTGTGTGCACTCATCTTGACTCGATGTTCTAGACCCGTGCGCGGGCGCGGAGCCCGTATTAGTCTTGTTAAGCTACATGCTGCTGCCAAGTTAACCCTTTAAGGATGGCATGTCGCTAAAAGATGACATTTGTCGTCATGATGCACCAATGCAACTCCGGCGAGTAACTCGCCGGTGCTGTATGGTGCATCATGCCGACCCTTTGGGATTATCTCAACCCTGCAGGGTCGGCATGATGCTTGAATGCAGCACTGGCGAGTTACTCGTCAGGGCTGCGTTCATGCATCATGATGAGCAAGGGTATGATGCATTAATGCATCATGCTGTCCTTAAAGAGCTAAGGGAGATTTTATTTTTGTAGAGATGTGACTGCTGTGTTAGTATGCAATGTGTATCCCTCATGTATGCAAGGAGAAATGTGCTATTTTTCTTACGCTAATTTTTAAGTTTATTGTACATTGATTTAGTAGGAAACCCAAGAAGTGATGCGCTGGTGACGCTCACATAAATTCTTTGCCACAAATTTCACAAATCCCCCCTATTTGTAAATGACAACTGGGACTTCTCTGTCTTCTATTCTCTCATAATGGATGCAATCAACGATCTTTTCCTGTAAGAATGTAAATATAAGGTCATAGGTCATCAGCTATTAGCCTCAAAGGTGCTATCCTAGTTCATCCATATGGGCCTTAAGAAATATGTTGTACACCTGGTGTTGTAAAGCTTGACATGAATACCTAAATAGTCGATGCTATCCAAGTATTGAACTAAAAGTTTATTATACACGAACCGTGTTCACCCTAAGTTAACAATCCTCTCATGACCTATTGATTTTATCTTGAAAATATCTGAGTGGAGTACTTGAAGGGATTAGATTGTACTAATCTCTCTGATTAGAGAACAAATACACTGATAAAAATATTTACATATTATTCAAATTATCTAAAGTGAAACTTCAGAACTATGATTGTGTGAGATGGGTAAAAATGGGAATAAGAGAATAATTTATAGAGACATGAGCCTGGAGTTGCCATGGGAACTGGGCGCGGCTGGCAGTGGTGTGACTCGCTTGTTACTGGATATGGTCTGCTTCTCTGACTGGCAGTTTATAATAAATCTATACCAAGCATACATTGCGTCTTCTTCGGTTTTTGAGTTTATAAAATATTAAATTCCACATGGTGATGTTAGACAATTCAATACACGCTTCGTTCTATATTGATGTTATACAATTTCAATCAACTAAACAGCATATTACATATTTCACATATAGAGGATAGCAGGGACAGGGATGAAAGTCTTCAAAGTTTTTCCCTGAAATCAAGTTTTTTTTCAATCACAAAAAAAATTATCAAGATATTTAGCTGTAGGCCCTCTTAGGATATGTTTGATAATTACTCAATTTAAACTCAAACAAACTCATTTTGTGTTTGTAATCCTATGATAAGACAGCAGAATTATCACTGGTCCTACACCAAACTGATCTCAGTGTCAATTTTTTCTCGGCCAATTTCAAGTTAGCTTGAAGCCCTCTCTCTCCTCTATTGTCCTATGCATTTAGACTCGCATGAGGCTTAGGCACTGAAACTAAGGTGCTATGCATGGAGAGTGTATGGACAGATTCCTCATTCTCCTCAGCAGGAGATAACGTCCATGACCACATGGACCGACAAATGCTTCTCCTCAGCAGGAGACAACGTCCAGGAGAATATAGACATGACAAATCCTGCTGCACAGCACTAGAAATGTGTCTATAGATGCATAAACATTCATAGTGTTCTATAGTGTAGTTATGAGGTATGTTATATCTTCAAGTTTTTTTTGACATAGTCGACTTTCATCCCTGCAGAGGGACATAAAGTACAATTATGACATACTTTATATCCGCTACGTATTGGCAAAAGATTGGTACAATATGAGACTATCTTCATATTATGGTATTTGCGTTAAATGCAAATAGCATCAACCACTACCCCGTAGACAGGTACTAATGTATGTAGTTTGTTCCGCAGGGGACATGAGCATTTCTTAAAATCGACAGGGGACATGGACATTTCTTAAAATCGACAGGAGGAATAGAAAGATAGTGACAAGGGACATGAACATTTCCTAAAATCGACAGGCGACACGGGGGACCCCCCCCCCCCCCCCCCCCCCATCTAGACCTCCCATAAAGTATCTCACGCCAGAGGGGGTGGGGGTCTTGGTCAGAGTGTGACCAACAATGATGAAGGTATGGGGAAAAGCGTGACAAGGGGGTGGGTGAATGTTGAAAATGGTCCATATTTGTGTGACATACTTTATGGACGGCCCTCTAGCTGGGGATAGCCATTTTAGTTCCCCAGCTCTAATGTCTATCTGGCCACCATCGTATTTTAGAATCAAAGTTCAAATTGGATAATGCTATCCTTCATACTTAAAGCAGCAACTTCACCTCCTCGGGCCTCCTCCAAGTCTAGCATAAAGTTAACATTTATGGGTTCACTATCTGTTTTTTCTTTAAGCAGAGCAAAATAATGTGGCATAGTAGGCCCCTCCATAGCATACTGGAAAGTTTAAAAATACAAATATTGATCTTTCTGTGGCGGGAAGGAAATGCCCCATTGCAAGGACCAATGTTGTATGATTTGCATGAATACACATTGAAACCTTTGTGTTGTAGGTAGGAATAGTGCCTCAATAATCCATATAAATAGAAACATAGTGAGAGGTAATTCACCTCATGCCTACCAGGAGGCAGCTGTGAGTAGGCAATTAGCAGAGTGTGTTTATTATCGAGTTTACAGTTGGATGACTTTTATTCTCACAGGAGGTATGTCATCTATTTTCATATAGAAAAAAGCACCCATACTATTTGTAAACTAACCTGTCCACATAATATTATGAGTCTTTAAAGATTGCTGACATGTTATAATCTAAAATTCGATGCTCGGAGCTAAAGTTGCTGCTTTAGATTGGGTTATCTACCAATAAGAAAGAACCCATTCTATAATGACTACTACTATTCATTATGAGACACAATGCATTAGGAGCTAATTACACTTTATCAGTCTCATATTTGAAAAGCGATACCCACAGAGCTACCTTGAGTACTTATCATTTCTGATTTTAAAGATCATGCCACCAAATATTGACTTAAAGGTCACGTTTTATCATGTCATATATCAATAAAACCCTACTTTATTTCAACTATACTGTTCTACGAGAAAAAAAAACGGGGACAGACCTGCCTAGCTAGACTAATTTGAGGTCACTGAATCCAAAAATGATGGTAAAGAAATGCACCATAAGTCTCAGTTTCAAGATATTTCCACTATGATTATTTGTAGGTCTTATACTAGATAATATAGTATGACCAACATTTAGCACGGACAGCAGCCATGAAAGTTTTTCAAATTTGTCTTCCTGGCAGAGATAACACAACCCTGAATCCCATTCAAGGATAAGAAATCATCAGAAACAGAATTCTACACTGTCATGGAGCTGAATTTGTGGTAATTTAGCAATATTTATTGAAAAAATGCCATAATACATGTAGATATATCTAGAAAGGATATAACATTTCTTAAAACCACTAAGACCAGAATTATAACCCATTCTGACAAAAAGAAACATGAGGTTCTCTTTTTTAAGGTCGAAAGGCCCCGGAGGGGCCCTGCTGGTGAGCCTGCGAACCACCAGGCTGAGGCCTCATATTGTTTTCACTTTACAGGAAGTCAGTATGGGTGCCAACATTTTGTTTTAAGGTTTCACCACACAAATTCATGCCTATGTGAAAACATTAATATTAATCAACCTTCGATAGGTCCTGAGGTTGATTATAATCATACCTACCCCCCCCCCCTAATATGGACCCAAGGAATCCAATGGTTCTATTGGTTTGTTGCTAATACAGCTGGTTGCCTAGCAAGAGCTATTCTAATTGTTTATCAGCCAAGCAACACACATTTCCATGCTCCTGTGGTTGATTATAGTCATATCTACTCCCCCTTACATGGACCCAAGGAATTCATAGGAACTACCATGTTTTAAGTAATATTATTTCTTCCCCAGATTTAAGTAATATTATTCCTTCCCCAGATAACCTCTCCCCCCCCCCCCTGCTAATTTGGTATCTTGAATGGGTCCTCTTCAAATGTACCAACCATGTAGACTTTATGTTCTTTCAAATGAAAGAATTGCGGTTGTTGCCGTGTATAAAAATGCCTGAGGTATTTCTTTGCGCAGCAACAACCGCAATTTTTGTTAGTACTGTTTTCAGCCACTGTAGCTACGGCACCAGAAAGGCAGAAGAGCCTGAAATAGACCAGAAATGCCTTTGGGTAATTTTGTATGCAGAATACGATGGTACATCTTTGATGTTCCATCTTTGTTGATAGAATACCATATGTTGAAAGTAAAATTAATGTTTTCTAGGCAAAAATGCCACTTTCTGGTTACCATGGCAGCCATTTTCATATCATAAATATGATATATTGGTTCTAGTATATTTGAAATGTCATCAATATTGCAAACCTTATGATAGGCATTTCAAATTCCTCTCAGAACCAAATTTCTACTAAAAGCTATCCATTTAATAGGACACTCATCAGTAAAATCTAGTTATATACATATAAACACATTTGCAAAGCATATTGCTGGAACCTGGTTAGAGATGATCCTGATAGGGAATACAATAGGAAGGCAAATGACCCTTATTAAGCACTAATTATATGTTGCAATGTGATATTTCATACTGAATCATTCACCAAGAGTACTTGATTCTGCAAATAAATCAGTAACATATCCATCAGGTATCTGGATTAAAATAGGTTTCAAGTAAAAAAGCATTTCTCTACTTTTAGATTAGATAGTGTATTCTATATATATAAGAACTAGCTGGTGATACAAAAATATCTGTGAATATCTTAAAACTGTGACTTACCACACAATTTTCAGCGCTATTTTTGAATTCCTCAGGTCAAAATAAATAAGGCCAAGAAAAATAAAAGGTGTGTTTCAGGTTACATAGTCTGAAAATCTGGGTAGGGTAGGTCGGATATATTTTTTAAAAATTTACTTTGGCCTGAAAAGTACCCAAGAATTGACTCGCAAACTTCAGCGCTGACTCACTGACAACGGTGGTGACTCATAGACTATCAAATTGACCCTGAAATAGGCCCAAAATAACTTAACTTTTTTTCAAAATTAGATAAAAGTTTCTCGTTGATTAGGGCGTCAACTCGTAGCTATCAAAATGACCTTGAAATAGCCCTAAAATCCCTTAAAGCATAAATATTTGTTCGAAATTGGATAAAAATTTCTAGGGCCGGCCCTGTTTTGCTAGGTAGGGTCGGGTAACCTAACCTATTTGGCCTAAGAATAAATATGTCTGGTCCCGTTTTTTTTCAACTTTTGAACTTTTGAAAATTTAGAACAGTGCTATCAAACATCGTTAAAGCAAGTCCAGAGTCGTTTTGAGTAACATTTATTAGGATTGCATTAGGATTATGGATATATGGCATAGTTTGTAAATGTCCAGGCACGGGCAGAGTGGTCGTCTATATAGTACCCTCACGCCAGAGAAATAACATGATCATGATTGCAGGAATAAAGTATGGTCTTTCTGCCACATTTATCCAGGAATACACTTAGTGGCTAAGCAGATGCAAACCAGTCCTGCATATTTTCACTGCCAGAAATAGGCTTCTTTCCCCAGAAAGATCTTATCATATATGATTTTGGAGTTATTATGATATTGACAAATATCACTACAGACCCTTTCCCTAACTGGCAGATGAAAGGTGCCACGCGTAGGACAATGCTTTGTGCATTTACTATTTGGATTTTGTTTGTAGTAAAACCAATGCCTGTAGGTTGCAGAATCGAGACGGGAAAGCATACAATCCCATACAGTATAGGAGAATTCAGCATGCCATTCTGTCTCATTGACTCTGAGTTCTGCAGTGATATCCAACGTCTGCCTAGATCTAATCCGATGATAGATGGGTGAGCAGAAATTGGAAACTGCTTCAAGAACTATCTTGAAATGATCAACTTCCCTTTTAAAGTTTTCTCCCTCCTGGGCTATTTTCTCAGTGAAAGTATTCTTGAAGTGTTCATATAATAAGCAATTAGTTGGTATCCACTGACAAAGTCTCCTGTATACAGACATGTCCACTGGCCTCTTCTTATATTTCTGCACTCTCAATTTAACATATAAAACATCTGAAAATGATAAACCTAGCCTCCTTCTGAATAGTATTATAGACTCATCATAATACTCACTCACTCCAACTGAAAACAGTCTCTCCAGCTCCACTATACGTCCCTCTAGGTCATCTCTACTTGGATTTATCATGAACATTTCACTGACATGCTTGCGGATTCTTTCCAGTCTTATCGTGTGTTTTGCATACCATCTCTGTTTTTTTAGATTCTCCAGAAATGATTCTACAACATTTTCCTCACTGAGGTTGAGGATCCTAACTATTTGAAAATGCCTGAGATAACTCTCTAACCATGTCACTGGGTTACGTGTTATTGTAACATAAGTTATTGGTTGATATAAAACAGTCTCTATAGAAACAGGAGAAAAGTAGGAATGATCGAGAATAAGATTGTATTTTCGGCTTTTGTCTTTGATAAATGGTGGTACAAGAAAATCGACAATGCTGTCACAACTGTTGGTATGCACTTCTGGAAAATCTTTATACGTGGCATATCGTAGGCTGTGCTTGATTGCAAAACGGAAGAAGATATTCTCAAGTGTGGTTGAGCCAGTTTTATGGAGTCTTAAGAAGAAAATATTTTTGGCCCTCCTTTTAAATGAATCTCCATGTAACTGTGCAGCACCTTTGAAGCCTGTCGTTTGTGTATAGATTTCCTGTTTGTATTTGGTGATCCGACTGCTTGAGTTTGATAGCAACTGTTGTGATGTTATGCATATCCAGAAGAGGATGACATAAAGACAAACAGCAACAAGTAGACGTATGATAATAGACATCTTTCTCTGAGTGCTGAAATCACAAGTATATAGTGCATTGTATCTGTCTGTTTAGATGGCAGAAACAGAATGAAGATGGAGAAGAATCTCATCAGAACATCGATCATCTACTCATTATATTAAGGCTACTATGAACGCTGAAATATGTAAATGGATTTTCATAGAAAAGTATATGACTATAGTTGCATGGATATAGTCTACATTTAGATCCAGGTCATTTGTGCTTCAGGAGGTCACCATGTTCCTGAAGAGCATTAACCGGAAGTTCTACAAAAACATACTACATGATAATGAAATTTATACAAACAAGAGGGACAGATGATTTACTTACACAACTATCTGTATACTGTGACAATGACAGGTAAAGAGTGGTCAGGTTCCAACAAAAGACCAGGTACTTGTGACTAATGCAGCTGCTTGACATGACATGATACTATAGACCAATACAGCAAGAAAAGGAGGCTTTTCAGAAAGGTTCACAGAGGAAAATATGAGAGTCAGCTGGACTCACATGCCATAGTCAGGCCCATGTCGCCAAAAGCACCCTCATGTGAAAGTCAAGCTGATTTTGACTGTAGAGAGAGTCCAGCACTGCCTGACCTACATCACAATAAGAGTCCAGCACGGCCTGACCTTCATTACAACAAGTGTTTAGGCAGTGCTGGACCCTTGTTTATGAAAGTTCAGCACTGCCTGACTTTTGCACTAAGGGTAGTCTGGCAGTGCTGGACTTTCCCTAGTGCGAGAGTACAGCGATGCCAGACTCTGGTTATCGAGAGTCAAGCCAAGCTGGACTCACATGTGGATGTGAGTCTAGCAACGCTGAACCTTTGCCTCAATGAAAGTCAAGAATAGCTGAGCTCTTTTTTGGACAGTAAGACTGGTTGCTTATTTGCATTGGGGGATAATGTTTTAAAAGATTTATATGGCCTCCGGTTCAATACTGTATTGTGTCCCCACCTGGTAGCAAACAAAAAAGGCTCAGGCCAACTGACCCTCATCCCAGAGTCAGACATTGCCTGACTGTGGAAAGTAAGTCAGACTGACTCTGGTATGAAGATTTGTCTTGCCTGACTGTCATTCAAGGATCAGGCTGACTCTCAAAGGGAGTAACTTCATGGGACTATCAAAGGAGGCTCAGCCTGACTGTCGTTTAATGGAAGTGAAATGGCCTCGAAATCCTGCATTCTAATATACTCAATTTGAAAGATAATTGTCCATCATCTGCTGGTCTAAACTGTTTTCAATTATAGCTATTACAGACACTGTTATAAGGCTTCTAATAAAACCAAGGTAAACATAACTTTATCATGAACAAGTCACTGGTTCATGATATCCCCCCATGATGCACGGATCTATAACTTATTTCATGGTGAATACGGCACTCCCATTGACTTAACCAAGGAAGGCCGTATTTAACACCCCAGTGAAATAACCCTTGCCCGTATTCAATGGCCTGTCAAATCATCAAAATTAATGATTGAACCACTGTAAATGAGCTTTTTCAGAGCAAATAAGTGGAATTCTGGATGAGCAGAAATTGGAAACGGCTCCAAGAACTATCTTGAAATGATCAACTTCCCTTTTAAAGTTTTCTCCCTCCTGGGCTATTTTCTCAGTGAAAGTATTCTTGAAGTGTTCATATAATAAGCAATTAGTTGGTATCCACTGAAAAAGTGTCCTGTATACAAACATGTTAACTGGCCTCTTCTTATATTTCTGCACTCTCAATTTAACATATAAAACATCTGAAAATGATAAACCGAGCCTCCTTCTGAACAGTATTATAGACTCATCATAATACTCACTCACTCCAACTGAAAACAGTCTCTCCAGCTCCACTATACGTCCCTCCAGGACATCTCTATTTGGATTTATCATGAAGTAGCAAACAAAGATGGCTCAGGCAAACTGACCCTCATCCCAGAGTCAGACATTGCCTGACTGTGGAAAGAAAGTCAGGCTGACTCTGGTATGAAGATTTGTCTTGCCTGACTGCCATTCAAGGATCAGGCTGACTCTCAAAAGGGAGTAACTTCATGGGACTATCAAAGGAGCCTCAGCCTGACTGTCGTTTTATAATGGAAGTGAAAGTCCAGCAGACCTGAGTCAGGCAGTGCTTGACCCTGGGGAGAGTCCAGCTGACACTCACTTTTTTCTCTGTGTTGTTGATAACGTTTTTTAACATTTCTGAAGCGCGACCAACAATTCCATAAACATGGCCTCGAAATCCTGCATTCTAATATACTCAATTGGAAAGATAATTGTCCATCATCTGCTGGTCTAAACTGTTTTCAATTATAGCTATTACAGACACTGTTATAAGGCTTCTAATAAAACCAAGGTAAACATAACTTTATCATGAACAAGTCACTGCTTCATGATATCCCTCCATGATGCACGGATCTATAACTTATTGGCGTAATCAGTAGATCATATGGCTCAGTCTCACGACTTTGTAACAATTGGTTCGTCTTTGACCAGGTGACGTCTTTGACTGGGTGAGGTCTTTGAACGGGTGAGGTCTTTGACCGGGTGACGTCTTTGACCGGGTGACATCTTTGACCGGGAAGCATTATTATAGCATAAAATAAGCATATATACTAAGAAATGGGTGGAAAAAGTCAAAGGATATTTTAACACTATATGAAATGAAATTTATTTAAAGTTTATTATATCTCTATGTACGCCCTATTACGTGCATTATAGCCATATGTTATATCATTTTCTCAGCCCGGTCAAATACATCAATTTCTATATTATGTGCATTTGAAGAGCTGCACTGTCCAAATATTATCCAATAACCATCGGCATGCACTTTTTCAAATAGTAGAGATATGGAAAACAAGTTTAAAAAAAAATTGTCTTTTCTAGCCTCCCGGTCAAAGACGTCACCCGGTCAAGGACGTCACCCGGTCAAAGACGATCCAATTGTTACAAAGTCGTGAGACTGAGCCATATGGATACAAATTGGAAAGCCAGTAACTGTGATTATAATATAAAGCCAAGCATAACTCACATAATAGAAAATAAGTGAGTGTATTTGTGTTTTTTGGGCCTGGATATAATATCTTTTATCAAATAATGTGGGTTATGCTTGGCTTACCGGTAGTGATGTATTATAATCAGACATGTGCTCTACTAAATTTACTAAACACGCTGGGATGAACTCATGTACACAGAGAAAAAAGTGAGCGTCACCCACTCAACAAAAAACGTTATTTAACATTTGCAAACGTTTCTACATGGTTTGGAGGGAAACGTTTCTGTATAAACGTTGTTTAAACGTTTCTATATAGTTCATAATATCATAATATATTGCTATCTAGAATGTTAGTTACCATTTACAGAAGGTTTAGAGGAGAATGTTTGCTTCCATGATGTTACTTGATGTTGCTACATGGTTTAGATAAAAACGTTGGTATTTAAAACGTTATTGAACATTTCTACATGGTTTAGAACAACACGTTTGTATCCCAGGTTTGTATCCAATACATTATTGAACATTTCCTCATGGTTTGGACAAAAAACGCTAGTATTAAAACGTTATTTGATGTTAATTAACGTTTCCCTTGATGCCATTATCTGCTATCAGATGGCAGCACTATCCCTGTGATGGTATTTTGCTGATGCTTCACCACATTATCTTACATAAAATGTGCCACAATGGTAATTGTCCCTAACTTATCCAATCAGTGTAGCTGCAACATTTGTATTAAATCATCTCCAAAGACTAGCTGTGATATAAATGGTATCTATGCAATCTAGGATTGAAATATACCTGCGTACACCCTTTACGGGTATTTTAAAACTATATAGTCACATCATTTAAAAATGAGCATTCGTAAAACCTACATGCATTAAAGGCCTCTTTGTGTAGCCCTACCAAGGGTAGTGCAGGGCTTTAACTCTGATGGTCATATATATGGTCAGGGAATACAAGTGAATAGAGGATGTACTATTACAGCCCCAAGTCTAATGGGTTAAATAAAATGAAATTAATGTAAAATAAATAAAACCAAAAATGCATGATGCTGGTATGCTAATATTTAAGTTGGGTTTGGTGCCCTCTGGCAAACTGAAAAAACGTTATTTTGACCAATAAAGAATGTTATTTTGACCTTTGAAAAACGTTACTTAACATGGAACTTAGGTTGGATTTCCAAACGTTTGTAGAAAATGTTTATTTACGTTATTTGGAGTCAACGTTTTTACCTAAAACAAACGTTAAAAACAAACGTTTTGCAAACTTTCAGTGAACGTTTTTTCCAGGGTCAAATAACGTCTTTTTGTTGAGTGGGCAGCTGGACTCTCCCCAGGGTCAGGCACTGTCTGACTCAGGTAAGATAGTCTGCTGGACTTTCACCTCCATTAATCTGAGCCTCCTTTGATAGTCCCATAAGGTTACTCCCTTTTGAGAGTCAGCCTAATCCTTGTATGACAGTCAGACAAGACAATTCTTCATACCAAGGACATTCTTCCCACAGTCAGGCAATGTCTAACTTTGGGATGAGGGTCAGTTAGCCTGAGCTTCCTTTGTTTGCTACCAGATGGGGACACAATACAGTATTGAGCTTAATGGTAGGCTATATGATACCATAAAGTATATTTGGAAAATATACTTTAAGATCCTGGGATCACCTCTGACATTATGTTGGAATATGTATCGCTATGTTGTTACATACCAATATAGAAGTCTGTGATAGTAGACCCTTGTATATTCAGGACAACACTATTATTTTGTCTGGATTCCTTTACAAGTGTCGGGGAGGCTATATTATTCATTTAAAACATTATCCCCCGATGCAAGTCCAGCTATGCCTGACTTTCATTGAGGCGAAAGTCCAGCATTGCTAGAGTCACATCCATATGTGTGTCCAGCTTGGCTGGACTTCCGATAACCAGAGTGTGGCATCGCTGTACTCTCACCCTAGGTACAGTCCAGCCCCGGGGGGGGGGGACCTGGTATATTTTGTATACACAGGTGTGCGGCTGGGAAGGGTACTTTTTGAGCAAAATCCCCCTCACCAAGGCTGTGCTTTTCGCCAAAATCCCCCTCACCAAGGGTCACTTTTCGGAGATATCAACAAAATCCCCCCAAAAAGGGTCATATTTTGCGAAAATTCTTCGCAATAAGGGTCACTTTTGACCAAAATTCTTACACCAAGGGCGTCTCCTTGGGGAAAATTGCTAAAACCTAGGCATTTTTGTCCAAAATCCCCCTCAGCAAGGGTCACTTTTGAACAAAATCCCCCTCACCAAGGGTCACTTCAGACCAAAATCCCCCTCACCAAGGGTAAGGGTTGTCCAAGGGCCAGCCACACACCTGTATCAAAAAAAAATTGAGTGCCCCCCCCCCGGGAGTCCAGCAGTATCAGACTACCCTTGAGCGCAAATTCCAATTTCCAGATTTCTTCATCTTCAAATTACGTGACCACAGCCCGGCGGGGCATTGCTCCCCCTGGAGGATTAACTCATAACCCACCTGTAGCTCCCCCTACCACCACCACCATACACTACCCTCCAAAACGCCCCCACCGTCCATTCCTCCATTACTCCCTCACCTATCAACACCAATCCTCAATTTCCCACCCACCCACACCTATACTTTATTATATTATGCTATTAACTCATTCATTTTATACACGGTATAGGCGTTGTATATTTTAATAAGGTCTCAAATAATATATATCATGTCATACAACCTACTATTCATTCAGGTTACAAAATATAAAATTAATAAATTTTATTAACCCGATTCATGTCTCCATTATTTTCTGGGGTTCTGAGTAATGTCATCAAATGAGCTCATGGTCTAGTAGTTCAGGTCTTCCTGTATACATATTTTATTGGAATATTGTCTTGATTCATACCAACTGTAGCTTTATGATCAATTGTGCCCAACTTCCTCATTATCTTATATTCCTTTTACTTAAATTAAGTTGATCAAATAAATAATAAGTAAATTTAATTTTTGAAATGGATATTTAAGCATCTATATTAAGATATCTTATGCATCTATATTTGAAATACTTCCTTGCTCAACAAATAACAATTCAACACCAGTTTTCATTCTATGTACAATGTTTATTACAATTTGCACAGTGAAGCGCGTGTCGAACATAAAATATACTTGTCAGCCCACACTTTAATGTACAAGGCATCATCTGTGCTTGGTCCTCAACAATAAACAGTCAACCAACCCACCATCGGGGCATATCTTGTCACATGTCACATTTTACAAAATAGAAAAATATTTTTAATATCATTTGTGAAATATTTAACCTGCTTATTGTTGTCAGTGGTTTATACCCGCATTATCGATTATCGACAGAATGTGTTGAGTGTTGAGGTGCGGAGTGAGCACCACACGCCGACACCCGTGCCCTCCCGTACAACATATCACACAGCAGGCGGTCAGCCAGACCGCACCTCCCACAATATACGCCTTGTCATGTTATCATATCCTGATGCAGAGGCAAAATGTGTAATGCGGTTATAATAAAAAACATCTTATTACTGGTACCAATGCCTAGCCACATGTTGATTATCCATATTATAATGATGAATGGAATAACATTGGGATATATAAATAATCCTTTGATAAATAAAAGGCTGTTTGTAATTGAGTTCCTGCTGTGTCAAATCATAAGGAGACTAAGATGGCTTGGACAGTGATCCAACCAGCTTGAGCTGATAGCCTTTATAAGGTATCCTCCTGATACTATTTTATATATCTCCAGTACAGAAACTGAATAAATAGTTACACAGCATTGTAGAACTCATTAAAACTGAGCTATTAGATATACCAATAATTCTGTACATCGGTCATTGAACTCTAATATAGAGTCTTTCCAGATTCAGGTTAAGCTTTATGGTCCTGGTTAAGCTTCATGGTGCTAGCAATGATGTTGTAAATGGCAAATAGGATAAAACACAAATACATCCAAACTTGTCATTGCGAACACCTGTGGTACATATAAACAGAAACATTATTTTTGATACCAGTAATAATATTTGCAATACAAATTCAACCAAAAGTTCAAAACAAAATAAAGTAATATATATATATACATCAAGATTCCACCTCCTCTGAGAAGCAAATCTTTGCTTATGATTAGCATGCATATTGTATACATAATACTCCTCTGTGGCTAGCTAAACTGTATAGAGAAGGCTATAAGTAAGCTGATTCTGTACAATGCTATAATACATGAGCTAGATAGTTGGTATAATGTATCAGATACTGTACATTTGCTATCATACATGAGATCATACTGACTGGCTCTCACTTTGACAACCAGACAATGTTTCCTGTGTTTCCTACACACAGTTTGTAACAGCTCTCTGAGGCTTGGCAGTGGTAAGCCAAAGCTTGATATACTATATGTGAACCAACAACAATAACAAAATAACTAAGGACTCATGTGCCAAAGTTGGCTATGTGAGTGACTCCCTGACAAATAATATGAGAGCTTTTTGAGACATCAATACAATGTCACGCCTGTTGTTCCCAACAGATTGGTCATAATGTCTTAATGACATGCATCCTCCTGGAATCTGACTTTATCAAGACAGGTAGTCAATGTGCATCACATAAAAAATGGTGCACTATCAGTATTATTAGCACTGTCTCTTCAAATTATGGCATGACTGAAGTCATACATGTTATACACTGTCATCTTTATATGGACCTGTCTAGATGAGAGTAATAATTCACCATTTTGATATGATACATTACAATCAGTCTTAGCAGTATGGCATCTGATTGAGTGCATCAGTAAATACAAGTATTGCACTATTAGTACATTGCCGAGTAGTAATCTGACATATTCATCTTTGAATGATGAAAATGAGTACTGAGGAGGTCATATTAGCATTGAATAACAGTGGTAGCCACCCTTAGCATAAATAAGGCTAAAGTGGTCATGATACCTGAACTGTGGACTTTCATTATGACCGGCCGATACGCTGGTAGCCAATAAGTCTTGATGCATTGCAAACCCTTCAAGTCTCAAGCAACACCAAATCACGCAGGTGGCTCAGATTATGCATTGTGTGTATAAAAGGTATCCCACAAGGCAGCTTTCTAGAGGGTCAGTCCTCAGGAAAACACACTAAAACCAAAATAATCCTCCCTCCAATAAGAGAAACCATTCTGAGAGCAATCTATATATAATATTAGCATTAAAACATGCTTAAGGAATCCAGCAGATTGAAATTCCAATTAGGCTTCATCAGATATGGGAGTGTTTGGATTATCAAGGTCTTATTGTGTCGTAATAGCATAATATTGAGAAATCTTAAGACCTTTAAGACATTCACGTTGATGAGCAGAAATTCAATATTCAGGAACATTCACAAAAGCCTGTACTGCAGCTAAGTTGTACCCTACAACATTGTGTGAGTTCATTATACTAGAAAGGTGCAGTATTTAGCATCCATTTTATACCAATCTAAACATGGTAAAGCAAGGCACCTTATGATGAACAGCTGGTACCTAGACACAAAAACCAGTACCATGGTACCTGACTCTTTAAGTTACATGGACACATGCACCCTCATGACCTAATGCCTTATTGGAAGGTTAATGGCATTGGAGGCATAGTACATGGTATGAAAATGCAGAGTAGAAAGTAAACAATGTTGCCCACCTCTGTAATAAGTAATAAGGAGATTCTATCGCAGTAACAGCTAGCTTCTTTGCAATAGTTTCATGTAGCACCAGCAAATGTTTTTAATCTTTCTGCTCAGGATTTGAAACCATACTTAGAAGTAAGTACATTGATAAGGGCTGTCGCTGACGCACACTTTTATATTACGAAGATTTTTGTGCAGCAAAGGGAATCGGAAACTTGTTGTAAATAGCCGTTGGGAAATTGCACACCACTCTTAATGATATTCTCCATACAATACCTCATTGGCCCTGCTGGGTCCAATCTGACTTCCCATTAAATATAGCAGAGAATGATTAGATAAAAAATAAATATTAGTCCATAAAATCAAAGCTAGCTTTTATAACCAGCAAATATATTAGCACTTCAGCTATAAGCACATGCTTAGCACCTACTGCTTGCCTCGGGCATCCATGAGCTAGGAGGACATTTGGAAATACCCCTGCAATATATATACATCCTGCATATTATAAAACATTAAGTTCCTCCACCTCTTTCTCCCAGTCCCCTCCACTCATATACATTTCTTTTAGCAATCAATCACATTTTGAGTCTGTCAACGGTTGGAGTGGAATACATTGGGAAATTAACAGTGTTGATTCAGAATAAGTGCAGGTTCATGATTTCACCCAGCTGGAATTTTTGGAGGCAAATGGAAAAGTGCTGGCACCTTCTACATGCACAGCCATATGGTAGGGGGCCTTTTATAGATAGGATTTCCAGCATTGCCAATCTTCTACTAATTGTTAGTTCTGGCAGTAAGTATGTCAGGTGAAGAATCTCTGAACCTTCACTAATTCTGAATCGACACCGAATATTTTCAATACCCCAGGAAATTTTTCAGTTATCCGCATCACACAACATCTTCCTTGTTAGTGCTCTTCAGGAGAGGAGTCAGACTGCTAACTGTACACTGGTTCGAGTCGGGGAACTCATACTCTGGAAAGCTTTCGTTGGATGAGGAGATGTCGACGACAGGCTTGGGTGGGGAAGACTCGGCTGCTGCTTTTGTGTCCAATACGGCAGTTTCATCCTCAATGTTTACTATGACAGAAGGAGATGCAGAGGGAACTGGAGCTGGAGCCACTGAGTTCGCAAATGACAGGCCAACGATTGATGGAGTCACAGACGGTGGGACTGAGCTCTCCGGTTTCTCCATGCTGAACAGGCTTGCAGAGTCAATGCAATCATAATGTCCAGGGTTCGCGATGATCTGACTCTCGCGTGCAATGGCCTGCGCGATGGCTCGCTGGGTAGTGAGAGGGCTCGGGAGGTGAGCTGGAACTGTGCTGATGTCAAAACGCGATCCAGGCTCCTGATTCAACCACCCATCGATATACGACGGTGGCCTTGGAAGTGTCGTAGAACCACTGAGAGTTTGCACAAGTGGCTTGTTATTGTCATGCCCCTTCTCGCTGTTCGGTGGGAATTTGAGTCCGTCCAGTGTGCTCTTGGAGAGGCTGAGTTGGGAGCGGAGGTGGTTGGCGAGGAGCAGGTTGTTGGGCAGGTGGTGGCGGCTGTGGTGGGGGGAGCCGAGCGGACTGGTCAGGTTGGAGGTCATCTTGCTGCCCGCGCTGGGCAGGTGCAGTGTCGAGCTAACCTCCTCTGGCTGAGCTTCCTCCTGGATGGTCTCCATGGGGTTGATGACCTTCATCTGGTCTTCTGTAATGCTGTAAAATAGAAATGGGACACCTCAGTATTCGTTTCTCTTATAGCTAATGTCTCAGGATGGACACAATATTAGAGCTTAAGGTACATCTTTTGGACAATATCAGAGTGGGAAATATATTTGTTTAATTTCTATTGTCTGGAGCCATGGTTTGCCAAACTGTAATATAACTGTACCACTGATGACTTGGTTTACAATAGATGGTTACTGCATTTAAAAATTACTAGTAATGCATTGCAGCATCAATTCATATGATATGCTGTACAATAACAGCATGAAAGCCAACACTGACTGCACTGATAATCTAAATGCTCCGGGGCTTAGTCTGTAGTGGCTATCCCAGTTTAGTCGTGGGGATATTGGTTACCTGATGTTGTTAAATAATGACTGGGGCAAAACTAAATATGACTAACGCCTTACCCAAAAAGACTCAGCCTCATATTTATAGATATTGAAAGACTAAGAGACTAAGGTGGGCTGGTCACTACTGTCTAACCCTAAAGTAAGTATTAACACACTGTGGTGGGTTGTATAGGGAGCCAAAAATGACTAATTAGGTTAATCGCTATTGACTGACTTCCTAGCCAGTTCAGGATAAGTTGAATATAACTTTGCCATAGTGACTAACACTCATATGACCAACCTAGGTTAGTCTGTACTGACTAACCCTTTCAAGCTGTGGATTTTCAGTGTGGCTTACCTGATATCGGCAGTAGAACCCATAAAAGGCTTGGTAATGGAGGACAGGGCTGACTTGGTGTAGGGTAGGAAGGCAGGGGGAGCCTCGTCCCAATAGGTATCCTTCTCCAGCTTAGGATAAGTGCCGTACAGGTCATCCACAAAGATCATTGAGATCTGCATGTTACGATCGATGATCCAGTTCATGTCAAAGTCATCGTCATCTTCCCCGAATGGGTTTATCATCTGCTCGGCAACCTGGAAAAAATCATGGAACAGGTTAAAACATTATTTGAGACTCTTCCACTTTGTTTTACTAATATAACTGTACATCTGGATTGGATGGAGAACATGACAAAGCTTAAAGTCTACCTATATATGCACAGTATCTAAATAGCTACATTATAAAGTCAGATGCATGTAACTGAGGCAATAAAGTATCATATGACCAATCAGATGTAACAGACTCAAAAAGCTCTCATATCATTCGATGGAGGAGCCATTCAAATAGCCAGCATTGACATAGGAGGCAGTTGATTGATAACTACTTTATGATATTGTATATTTAAGATTTCACTCGAGGGGGGAGGAAGCAAGTATTGGAGATTCTTACTTTGAGCCATCCCATGTAGAAGAAGAATTGGAGAACAGTGAATATTGGGACGTAGAGATCTACGTCATGGCCGGGGTAGTTCTTGGTGGGGTCTAGGAACTGCCTGCCCAGCGTGCAGCCGATGAAGAAGGTGTACACTGCCAGCGTGGTCACCTGCAGTCAACGACAAGCCATGGTTATATTCACAAACTTACCCATGTATGCCACAGGAAAATAGTACATAGACAAAACTCCACGTCATACATGCACATCATACTTCACGAGTTGAAGCTGGGTCATACCACAGGATGGCATGCCGAAGGCTGAATGTGATATGACCCAGCTTCAACAAGTGATGTATGATGCACATGTATGTTAATAAGTGGGGTTTTGTGTTTATTACATGGCCCTACAGTCATTAAATGAAGAAAATCAACAAATTTGGAGGCCATGGAGTATGGCTACACCGTACTCCATGGGGGCATGGAGTACGGAGCTCCCATAGGCTTAGCATAGAGAAGGCCATACCACCATGTAATAAATAAAGTTATTCATTGATATTTGTGGGTATGGGCCTAATCTAATATATAAAAGACTGCAGAAGGGTAGGCAACTAGTAGCATAACTGAGTTCATCTATGTACTGTAAATATTTTCACTTTTACACTTTTTTGTGAATTTGCTATAAAGCACAAATCTGCGTGTACTAGTATTCAAATCCGCGAATTTTGAAAGATGGTAGTTGTATATTACTAAATTATTTTTTTCGCTCTGTACATATTTTTCCGGATTTCATTTCCGCGAAAAAATGTACAGCATGCAATAAATGCATTTTACAAAAGAATTGACCCATTTCCTCGTTAATAACCTACCTGAGTATAGACAAGTGGGATGCTGATCCAGTCGTAGTTATAGAGCATACCGAGGCTGCTGCGGTAAGTGAGTAGCTCTTCAAACACGGCTTTGAGCAGGTAGTCGTCGGTGATGATTCCGGTGGAGCGTGCGTCCTTCACCAGGTTGAACACCCAGTTGAACGGCACCCACCACTTGCCGTGAGGAGTGTTCACCTCCTCCAGCATCTGCAGCTCGTTGGGAGTCATCACACCTAGAAACACACACAGAAAAAACACCCCTGTAGTACATTGTCAGGATCTGAGTGCTGAATTTCAAAGTTGGAAGTAAAACTGGTGTGCCATTGTTGAGGCGGGTCGCCAGCGCTTTTGGTCGGCACGATGGTGGTTTTGGTTGTCTGGGCGGTGCTGCCGGCGCGTGGCGAGCCCGTCTTACAAACGGCACACCGGTACCCACCTGTTCACCACCTAAACCTGCAGAGGGACAGAAGCGGCATTGAGCGGGGAGAGAAGACAGCGGTTGTTATGTGTTAATCAATGTCACAAAGTAAAAATACTTTACCCAGATCTACGTTACCTTGTCGCTAGGTATGCACATAGCTTGCAGCTCTCTGACCGAGAGCTTGCAGCTTGGGTTTTCTCAGCTTGCCTTCTCCTTGGTGGAAACCCGTGCAAAGGTGTCGACCGCAGTCGCTGCCAAGGAAGGCCAGTCTTTCTTAAGAGAGTCACCATTTTTCTGCTCCACTGGAGGCTGGAGCTTCAGGACCATGGTAGCTAAGTGCAAAGACACTGTCCCTCGACTAAGTCGGGATGACTGTTGTGGATCTAGTCCGTAGTAGTCCGGTAGGTATGACCAACCCTCATGGCTCTCGAGTGTGACATACACCGCAATGACTTGCTAATGTAGTGTCACCCTCCTGCAAGGTAAAATAAAGTTTTTGCCATCAGCAAAGATCATCATTAGGCTAGGGTGGGGGACTCTTGCTGCTTCTAGGGCTGTTACCACTGCCAGCCTAGCTGTACTGCTAGGTGGGTCATGCTGTTGGTGCTCTGCAGTGTATCAGATACTTCCCTCGGTGGCCCGACCGGCGCAGCTCACACCGTTTGGCGCTACGCAGCTCGGAGAAGATCAATGCAGCGGGTTGACAAAGGCCATTGAAGCTGACATTGAATAAAAGTTAATAACACAACAATTGACAGTTGTTGAAGTTGTTGTGGAGGCAGCAGCTCTAAACCTCCTAACTCTAGATGTCTGAAGAACTGCTGGATGCTATATCTCAAATTGAAGTTCTATCAATACAGATGGAAATTGGAAGTAGGCAAGTGGCCTAGTTATTGAGACCGAGGGAAGTCTTTGGGAATAATTAAAACCAATGCTGGTGGCTGTAGATATAAACCATGAAATTTGAAATAAAAGTACCTCTATTTCGAATTTTGTAATATATGCAACTGAATTTTGATGTATAGATACATAGCTTAATTTTATTGAATATGTTGCTTCTAGAAATCAAAATAATTTATCATGCTGTGCCATTTGTGAATTGAAATTAAAATTACACATTGAACTATTGCTTTAAATGAAACATAATACACATAACATGATACACTAATTTGCTACAATTAAGGTTAATTTAATGGCGATAGAAGGGGCAAGGGCCAACGGTGTGAAAACAGTACAGGGTTATCACAAAAACTAGTCAAAGAAATCTATAATTGAACATGAATATTATTGAGAAAATTCAACATCGATGCCTTTATATGAATTATGTTAAATCGAGAATTACTATTAATACAAAGAATGACAAATGCGTAAGTGAGCAAATCTAATACAAGGAAAAACACAATTAACATAGATAGTTATATGTATTTTAGACATATATAGGAACAGTCCAAGAGGGAAGACATTGGTTGGATATGCCATTATAATGTACAAATAAGCCAGGTTCAAATTGAGGATCACACTTGTCCATATCTAATGCAATGAGATAAATACATACCAGATTCAACAATGTGTTCCATGGTGGGGAAGCGCTTCTTGACGGAGACGGAGGTGTTCTGTAGGGTGAGGAGTGTAGACTGCATGACGTAACGCATGATGGTACGTCGCACGAGTCGTGCATGCTCGTCGTAACCCTCCACGAGGGTTGCCACGTATAGCCCAAGTCTGCAATGGAACGGGTTACTGTTAAAACTCCATAGTCAATATCAGAGTACCTGCAGTGTTGAAACGCATACAGAGTTTTACAGATTTAGTATGAACTTTGCAGCGTTCACATTTACTTTTCCGCGGTTATTTGGGCTTAAAACTCTTTGATGTGCATATTCAAGAATCGAATATAACCTATAGATAGACACTGAATGTGAAATTCACCTTGAGGAATGATCAAAGCAATGACTCAGCTTTTAATGCAGTAGGAGTAATACATTACAGCGTGGATGACTCAGCTTTTCTTAGAGTGGGAGTAATATTCACAATGAGCTTAGTAATCCCTGACTAGGATTACTAGAGAAGGAAATCAATAGAAAGCTGGAAGGCTTACCTGTCGGGCCAGGGAATGGCCATGAACTGATTCCACCAGCGGGTTACTACAATGGCGACGTAGAACCCAAGCACAAAGGAGAGCGGAATGAGGTTTGTGAAGGTCTCGCAGTGCAGCGCAATCCTCTCAAAGATGCTGAAAATCATGAAGAACAAAACACATCATATTTGCCATCCATATAAGTACATCCCCTGCTATAACAGCAAAGCTGTTGGATTCATCCCTGGCAATTAAAATTTTGCTTCAAGTAGGAAGTAATCAAAATTTAATTTTACCTACTAAGCATCTTCATAATGATTGTGATTTTTCAAAATTGAGAAATTATTTAACATTAAAGTTAGGTGGTTCTAGATATCAATTACATATACACTAGTAAACCTAAGTAAACTTACTTGCGCTGCCAGGGATTGAGTGCGAAGCGGTAGACGAGTGAGCATGTTGCGTACAAGAGTACGAACACGATCATCTCGGCGTACATAAGCTTGTAGATGCTGCCGCGCCAGTAGAAGAGCAGCCGTGAGAAGGCCGCCAGCCGGGCATTGGGCACCTTGCCGGAGTAGGACACGGTCATCTTGAATACTTGGTACTCTTTCCTCCTGTAGTGTGTAGAACTGACACCAGGGGTCTGCTGAAGCTGGTACCTGGTGACTGCCTGTTGATCAGCAGTGGTTGCGGCTGGTAGCCGATGTGTTTGCAGTATCTGGTTGGAGAATAACGCGTAGGATGCTCGTACTGAGAGCGTATCACCTGTAATATATTGGACAAGGTAGATGTTGTTACTACAGTGTTACTAAATGTAATGTGGAGGTAGGAGCAACAGTGAGGTCTATAGGTGTAGTAGGGGAGAGAGCAATGACCAGTTGACATATAGATGTAGGACAGGTCAAGGTTAAATAACCATGACTTAGTTTACAAGTGGTATTAATTAGAGCCATTACTGATGAAAATGAGGTTAATTTATGTTGACACCATTTTAAACAGGCCTTAGTACTCATAATGATCCTATATATAAGAGGTCCACTTTCTAAATGCCAAACCAGAAAATATTGATCCAGTACAATGTGTTGTGATACCTGCTTAGTTAACCCACTTCTCTAGTTACTCCAGGGGTTAATGTGACAGTTCTATAATTAACTGGCATGGTGGATCTGGTTGACTAGTGGGTTAATTGTGTAAGTGATATAGATCAATTGATTAAGTGAGTGGTAATATAGATTTCTGCCCCATTTAATACATAAAGTAGCAGCAAACCAATGAGCTGACCTGACTTGGACTAAGTGGGTCTCTTACATAATGCCCAAAGTTGATGATGGTCAGCACATGGTCAGCTGGTCCTGATGTTATTGTGTTGAGCAGACTAAGCCACTTTCTGCCTGCACCTGATGGACTTAGTTCAGGCAGCGGGCAGTCTGATGTATTAACCTGGTGGTAGGGAGCTAACATAGGACCCCCAGTGACTGATGCTGTAATGTGTTTGTGTAGTGTTTGGTCTTTTTAAGTGAGCAGGAGGCCAACCTGTCCAGTGGGGGTCTAAGCCAGAGCCAATCCAATCATTTTGGCAGTATTAGTGTTTGTGTAGGGGTATGTCTTTTTGCAGTACTGCCCCCTCCCCCACCAACTACCCCCTACCAAAGGTTAATCTCTTAATACCTTGTTGTTATGGGATTATGCTTAGTGTGATCAGGATCACTTGATCTGAGCATGTACCAATAAAGTGTAATAGATGTAATAGGATGTTTCATGGGCATACTCTAACTACCTGGACATTTGGTGATCTCTCACCTTCGATTGCAATAAAACTGATTTGTATCCATATACTTGTATCTTGCTCAAATCAATATTATCTGTGAAATATAATGTGAATCATGAGATAATGACAGAGCAGTGTACACCATTTCCATCTTTGTGAGAGGAGATCCGGTAATTTCTTCAACGTAGTATGTCAAATTCTGTGATCAGGATCATATTCATCAAGATCAAATATCTAAAGAAAATGCCAAGACTTACATTGAATTTCCCAGACTACTGGACGGGTTGATCTCCTCTCGATGGCTAAATGTAGAAAGCCCAATGTAACTAGAATAATTCCCTAGATGAGAAGTGTTCAGGTCTGCTGTCAGTGATAGATTAACTTGTTCTGCCCACCCTGCCCCTGCTTTATGTAGGTAGGGGGTGTTTTCCATCTTAGAAACCTCTATGTCCCATGACCATCCACTGACCACAATATTTACCACTTATAGCTCAACCCCTTCCCAGGAATCATACCCTGAGCCCTTGTTGTGCAAAGATTCTCAGAAATCCATCAAAACAACTTCAACAAGACTATACAGCCATATCATATTCTCAGAACCTGCTCCAGTTTCCTTTTAATGTTTTTCTATAACTTAGTGTAAGTCCTAGATCAGGACCCTTACTCATGCTCCTGAGTGTGTACATTACATAAGATGGATCCGGGCCCACCCCCGCAGCAGGTACACAGTCAATAGTGTCCTGCTGACCACTCCAGGACCTGACTGTGTTAAGGGTTAGTGTAACCCTGTAAGGGCGGCATGTTGCTAAAAGATGACATTTGTCGTCACAATGCACCAATGCAGCCCCGGCGAATAGCTCGCCGCTGCTGCATTGGTGCATCATGCCGACCGTACGGGAGTGTCTCAACCCTGTAGGGTCGGCATGATGCTTGAATGCAGCACTGGCGAGTTACTCACCAGGGCTGCATTCATGCATTATGATGACCAAGGGCATGAGGCATTTAAGCATTATGCTGTCCTTAAAGGGGTATTCAGGGTCAGTGTAATAGGGGTTAAGCCTCCCCCTGCCCCATAGCCCACATCCTGGTGAACTGTTTACCATGTGACCTGTAACAGCTTGTATAATGGAGGAGGGGTTATCCTTTTAAGGGAAGCCAGTATACTGGAGGAGGGGGAGGGTATCTCTTTATTAAAGGGCAGCCATTTATCTTCATGATGCATGAATGCAGCCCCTGCACATAACTCACCACTGCTGCAATCATGCATCAAGCCCCCTTATGGAATTATGTCAACCCCGTTTAGGGTCGGCATGATGCATGAATGCAGCACTGGCTAGTAGACTCGCCAGTGCTGCATTCATGCATCATGCCGACCAAGGGAATGATGCATTAAAGCACTTTGCAGCCCTGAGAGGGTTAGATCTGTCTGACTCAGTGAACCATGTGATTGCATCAGACAGTAGACGGAGTGAACACCTCTAAGGTGGTTGGGTAGAATTTCACACAAATAACCAAGTCCTGGTTTATGGCCATACAACCTATTTATATTCCATTTAAACAACTTTACGAAATAACAACCTTTTTTAGCCAGTATCGTAGAAAAAACGATATCTCAAGCTGCATGAAGACACTTTTCAGTGCTTCTATTTAGAACAAGATTCATGAAGGCATTTGGCCATTGCGTTCTAGACGTTTGAATCATTCTATTACACCAATCATTTTCGGCCATTCAAATTCTAGCAGAAGGTGTTTTCAATCTAGCATTTTCACTCATGCCATCCTGACATAAGAATAGAATGACCATTCATTTAATACACAGAAGCCGAATTCTATTAATTCATTTTTTCAAAAATTCAATCATTTTCAGCCATCTAGAGCAAGCGCAATTTCTAACCCCGGGGGGGGGGGCACTGACTATATGTGGGTCAGTGGCAACTGCCGCGGTACCGCCCCACATCCTCTTACTGGGGGGAGCTGAGGGGGTCACTGACTGCCCCTCCTTTTCCATACTGAGGAAAATTGTAGTAGTGACCGCCCCCCCTAAACAGGCCAAATTGAATCTTAGCCTCCTGCTTTCATCCCATTTGAGCATCAGGTGCTAGACATAACAATGGCAAACTTACCAATTAGCACATTATAAGCCATCAGAAGCATGTTTGTGCCCTAATATTGCTGTATATACACAAGAAACCTTTATCCAGAAAGCAGGGGAGGGGGGTCACCACCCCTTCTTTTAACATTAAGAAGGGCTGACCGCCCCCCCCTTTTCATCCCCCCTGTAAACCCACCGCCACCGCTCCTGGGAGAGGTGCGGCAGTGGTTATCCAAAACATACTTGAGTGCCCCCCCCCGGGTTTCTAACCCTTCTGTTTTTCAGCCATTCTACTCTAGCAGGATGTATTCTCAACCATTCAATACCAGATCTATAACCACCAGTGTATGTTGTCTGGTGCAATGGAATGATGCAAATGTTGAAAATGAAATATGCTTTCATGAATCCTGTTTTTATTGGAAGAACTGAAAAGTGTCTTACAGCACAGACCTTGTTTTTCTACAACTTTGACTGAATTACATGCTTATTGTTGCGCAACGACCAAAGCAGACGACATTTCTTGTACAGCAGACGACATTTACTCACCAGAGTGCAGTAGGGTAGCTTTAGGTGAGGAGCCTGACCACTTCAAAGTAGCTGTAACTCATCTGTGCAGTGAAGCGGTTGTAGAACCTCATCATCCGGGACTCGGGTCTTGTAGGGGACCAACTCTGTAATACGAGAACAACAACAAACTCGTTATTTATGTAGCAACAACAAAGTTATTTATATAACAACAACATCTGGTTATTTATGTAACAGCAACAACTGGTGATTTATGGACTTCTCATGTAAACACTGATACTAAGGACAATGGTATCCACAATCCAGGATCTTTATAAACTCTTTAAAGGAAGTATGATGCTTTAATGAAAAATGTCCTTTGTCATCATTGTGTATGAATGCAGGCCTGGTGAATGACTCCAGTACTGCATTCATGCATTATGCAGACCAAACAGTGCTGATACCCGGGGTTGATACACTCTCAAAAGGTCGGCATGATGGATGTCCATGTATGAATGCAGCCCTGGTGAGTTACTTGCCAAGGCTGCATTCATGCTCCAAGGTCATAACACATTACAGCGTTAAGCAGCCCTTACAGGGTTGTAGAAGTAAGTTGACCCTCACTGTGGGTACTTTGTCAATCTATCTGTAACAGGAAGTGGGATGTGCGCATGCCTTAGGCGTGGCATCATGGGATAGCAGAGGCACTTATCTGGTCTGGTACCATGGGTACACCACGTGACCACGTAACACCCGGAGCAGTACATGTACTACACGAGATAAGGAGATAAAGGAATACTGACGGCTAGTGGTATCCCTGGTGGGCAAATTAAATGCAGGAAAAATTTCCAATTTTTGACCATTTTATTCAACATTTTGCATGAGAACCGTGTTTTCTCGTAGGTAAAATAGAATATCTGATACGTGTACCCTATTACCCTCCCTACCTCCGTCACCTGTTCCGTTCATCTATTCATAGCCTTTCACGTTCTACCTTTTTCCATCTCAGAGTACCTATTTTCTCTAACCTGAACTGCATGCTGAGTTTCAACTCATTATGTGTCTATTAATACAATGTATCGCATTGTCTTTCTCGCCATCTCCTTAGTAGTTGTTAGAGACTGCGTACTTCACATGGCACCACCCTGGGTATCTATTTGGAGGCATGCTTGTGTCATTAATTCTATAGAACCCACAACAAAGACGACATCCAGGCATCATAACACCAGGCATATACAGCCAGGCCTATACCACAAGGGGTAGATACATGGGTCGATATGACCCCCACCTGCAGCCGCCGTATGCACTGTAAGTCCTGGTTCAGGGACGCTCTCAAGCTGGCCCCACCTCGACCTCTGTTCCCGAGCGTCATCGCTGGCACCAAAGGTTGCTGGTTAAAATAGTTCCTGTGCACTTGATGCTGTTGTATTAAAAGTGCAGATGGGTACCGCGTAGGAATTCCCCCCAATATACGGGGGAAGTGACGCGGTCATGGCCCCTCAGAAACCAGCGATGTCGCTCGGAGGTGTCCGAGGACGAGTTGGGGCCAACTTGGGAGGCTCTCACATCCCATCATGGTGGGAGCCTTCACTGACTGCTAGATCTCATGTTTATTCAAGGTCTCAAAGACCAAACCTGTGTTGCTAGGTATTAATACAAAATTGGAATGTCTGTTGCTAAGCAATATGAGTATACAAAGGCCACCTCCACCCATTATATTGATGCCCGTTTATTGCTAAGCAACATGTTCTGAGTAATATGAAAGCCACCACCAATGCAGTGACCAATGCCCTTACAAGTCTTGAAGACGACACCTACCTAGAGTTATTCCTGCCACAATGAGGTGTACGGCTGTAGCATGTAGCTCAGAGGGAGTGTGCACAATAAGGCTATACAGGAGTCAAGCCTGACCTTTTATATGTATACTGTATTAAGACATACCACGCCAGTTGGTGCAACCCACCCAGAGTTCTATGAATCATAGATAAGACGGACTAGAAGTATAGGGCATAGCATGCGGTTAACTCCTTAAGAGTGCTATAAAGTGCTATACCATTTGGCGACAATGAATCATGAATGCAGCCCTGGTGAGTAACTCACAAGCGCTGTATTCATACATTATGCCGAGTCTTTGGGAGTGAATCAACCTTGCAGGGTTGGCAATGATTTTTGAATGCAGCACTGGTGAGTCACTCGACAGGGCTGCATCCATGCATGCATGATGACGGTAAAGGGCATGGTACATTAAAGCATCAGGCGGCCTTTACAGGGTTAACCCGGGATCACGACAAGTCGGTGTAATCATGTATGAAGTGGTAAGTTGAAGGAGGTATAACATTGAGGGATTGGCCGCAGAGGCCACGACAGGTCCCAACTCACTCCTTCAAACTATATATAACCGGTGCGTGGGAGGAAGGCAAGGGTCACTATATGGACCTCAGCGGACTTAAGGTGCATGGGAAACGGCGATATCTTGCATCTTGCACCCGCCACGTTGGTGGAATCTAGCTGTTTAGAGGGGATGGTAGTAAATGTAGCTGAGCAGTAGAATCTACTGCAGTTTTACAATAATTATACGACAGTATCATAATACATTAACATTTGAATTTACTGGTTTTTTTTGGGGGTTTCGTCATTGACGGTGTATAATGGATGAATTAAGAAATCAAGAACGATAGGGGGGACAAGGGTTAAGAAAACAAGAATGCCATTTTCTTAGCTTTAAACAGCTTATAACAATATCAAATAACCAATAACATAGCAGAGACGCAGGCCTGTTTACATATGTATCAAACCATACGGATCTATAGCACCAAATTATAACTATATATATATCAGTGTTCTAGTCTGCCACCCCAGTAGTAAGTACATCAGCAGGGGTAACTGCGGGCGGTAGACGTACAGCAGCGCTGCTCTACAGGCACTATGGATTCTGGCTGCAGCCTCTGGCAGCCTCTCCACTCTCCCCCCACCCACAGGCACCAACACTCTCCCAGCGTGACGTAGTCTCTACAGGCAGTGCGTAGAACAGCGTCTGGCCAGAGCAGACCGGTTTCTGCTGGTTTGAACCAGTCACTATTAATTGGGAATTCAAGTGTGGGATAATGTGGAGAACGTTTAACATCCACATTAATAGTTAAATACCGGAATCTACTTCAGTTTAAATTGGTAGACACATACTTTTCTAATCACATTTAATTGCATTCAGTGATAATATGGGCGGGGTGGGGGTGGGAGGGGGTGATGTGTTTGAGTGTCAGTGACAGTCTTTGACAGAGTACATTGACAGTGGGAAATATGCCAAATATAGTACATGTAGTACATATAGTAGTGACAGGATTCTGAAAAACTGCCAAATAAATCGTTTGTCAATGTACTTTATTAGGACAGGTATCATGCTATACTCTCCCGGTATGACGCAGAAACGGTATTTGTCCCTCTATAAACTGCCGGGTGTCCCCGCTTTACCTCTCACTGTTCTCCCCATTGTTCCTTCCTACATCCTTACAACCAAACTGTTTGTGAAATCGATAGTCCTATCGATCTTCCTTCCTTCTTTCTTTTGTCACATCTGCCAACAGCTCGGAAATCAGATAAGACTGCCCATCCTTTTAGAGTGGGCGGTTTATCAGATTTCAGTGATGGAAGGCCTCTTTTCAATTGGGCTGAAGTTTGATCTCAAGTTGCCATCTGTGTGGCTGTGTATAGGTTGGAGATGAGATAGCCGACACCCAAACTCCTATAATTATATACATGCATATAGATGCCCTAAGGGGTTTAGAAACTCCTGCGCCATTTAGCCATTTAGGTATTGACACCTATATCCCAAAATACACTGCGCACTTCCTTCTTGATTCATCACACCCTCAGTCAGCATGGCGGTATGTATACCCGGTCAACAAAAATACGTTATTTTACGTCAAAACAAAACGTTTTTAACGCTTTAAAATGTTTGTCCATGATAAGGAAGCATGGAGGAACGTTTTGACAAGTTGTATGACTCTTTATTTTTGTTTACTGAGTAGTTAGTCACTCTCACACCTTAATTGCCGCTTGTGTACACTATGTATCCATACAACACTGACATTTAACGCCGGGATAACACTTTTAGGGTCGCATGGTGCTTTAATGGAGTATGCCCTTTGTCGTCATGATGCATGAATGCAGCCCTGGAGAGTAACTCACCAGGCCTGCATCATGCCTCATGTCGACCCTTTGGGGGGGGGGGGTATTGATGCTGTATGATGCGCATGATGCTTGAATGTAGCCCTGGCGAGTTACTCGCCAGGACGTGCTGCATTCATGCATCATGAAGACAGAGGCCATACTGCATTAATTCACCATGCGGCCATTAACTGGTTAACGCTGGGCTAACTAAGGTCGTGTAACTAGACCATTGCTAAAGCCCCAGTGCCCCTATATATAGAGCTGAGTACCTGTCTCGACTGCACTCCAACTGTTACTGGACGTGCAGTAAGATCTGCGGGTTTAAGGTCGTGACCCCAGAGTGTCATGAACAGACTAAACATTTACAGGTATTGATTCATGGACTATTGATTGGACCAACACCCTATAGTGTACTATATTGTATAGGTGTGTGCATGACAAGGCACCATATGACATCGGCGTGAGTTGGCAATCAGACTTGGCAATGATGAAGCATACATTAACTGTGGTGACATTTGGTTAAGGTGTATACACTTTATGATTGATGGTATATTGTGTATAATTTGTTTATGATGGTCTCAATAATAGACACGTATATGGTCCCCAAATAAGTTTATAGTCCAATGGAGATATAAACAAACCCTGCATAATAGAAACTTGCACAGTCAACAGTGAATATAAGGCATCTAACCGTCTATATTAAGTGTTAGAAATCCAAGCAGTATCAATTTCAACGGTATATAAGTGAAGCAGTCTGAGTCATTGCTTAATTGTAGTCCATGACTATGTTTGAATATCAATATCACTGAATTGGTATTACTTTCAAACGGATGAACTTGTAACATATTGGAAAAGTTTATTGTGGAAAATAACTTTTATCCAAGATAGTTCTCTCTCTACTAGTTAATCATACAACGTAGATCATACCTTGGGGAAATTTTCTATATTAGAACACAAAACTTAGAGGTAGTTTTGCACTTTTTATGACCCCCCTGTATGAGAAACACGAACCAGATATTGGCTGTCTGCCTAAAGTAGTGTATGGAGAGTGGGGAGCAGTTACCCAAGCACGACCACCTGTGCACTCTCCGGGGCATGTTTAGTGGCCCATCCCGTGCAGTGAATACCAGGGGTAAAGGTGGGAGCAGATCTGCCTCCAACTTTACCCATACATACATCATGATACGTTTACACCTCAGTATATACCCGCCCCATGTACATCTTTAAATAATGCATTTAACCTTTGCTGAGCTAGGAACTGAGGACAAACCAGCTGAATCGGGTTCTGACTGGTTCTGACTGGATCTACCCAGATCCCACTGGTATTATACATCACACGGCCAGTTCAGTGGTCAGACTTTTTTTATTGGTGGTATAAAAACCCTTTCAGTCATACAACTTTGCTATTCACTAGAATTAGGTGTTTGAACTTGTGCGTGTTAGTTTCACTTTATCATAATTGCAAAACTAATCTAGACGGAACTGATATATATGATATATATGACCCCTACATATAATGAGATAATGAGAACTTTAACTATAGAAGGCGACAGGGAGAACTGCCTCGAACATTTCAATATAATACAAAAACATCATGCTCTAGAATATCCCAATATTCACTCCTAGTATTCAACTATTAATAATTCAATGTATTAGGCATTGATATGCTGATGGTGCAGCTATCCGCATGGGAATACGGTACAAAGCATGACGAGGCAGTATGTCATAGAGTAAATGTCAATCAGCCATCGCAGACACACGCTCACTTTTGATATTTCACTTTTCCTGGGGAACCTCTAGAGAAGGTGACTAGGTGTGCTGCCATTTCTCTTAACCTCTGTCACTCGGTATCACCCCTTGTACACTTCATATTTATTGTCCAGTTGTACAATACAGCATATCACCAAGACAATACAACAGAAGACATTCATGATAATTTAATATCACAATCATACCAAACTTTCTAACATACCTATATGGTTGGTCGGCGTGGTATCTTGATAACTGATAGCGGCGTGAGATATGAGATACTCCTGTGTTCAGCCTGTATGTGGTATATGGTCAGTAGTATCTGACTACTTATAGGGTAAAACACTAGGAGTGGCTCTCAGTGTGCAATATGAGTAGCAGACGCCCACCCAGCCCCTTCCCACCCTGTCTACACACCCTCCCTCCTTCTAGACACCACGGCACACCACCACCGTAGCAGCCATGTTGGCACGTCCGATCGGTAATATATTCGTGACGTCACAAGCACTGATTCATGGGCTGCGTCTCTGATCTGTCACTCTATAATATATGGCGGGTTTCACTATACTCGTACCTTATACTTCAACCTTGGAGGGCTAGAGGGAGGAGGCAGAACAGGAAGTTAAGCATGCCAGAAGGGCAGGAGGAAAGGGGAAGAGAAGAGAGGGGGAAGAGGGAGGTTGGAGAAGGAAGATAGGAGAAGAGATGGGAAGGGAGGAAGGGAGAAGAGTAGAGAGGGAGGAGAGGGGAAGACGGAGGGGAGAGGGAAGGGAAGAGGGGATGAGCGGGGTGAGAGAGACGATGGAGAGATGGGGCTGGAAAGATAGAATAAAGGCGACAAGAAAGAGAAATAAAGGTCGGGATCAAGAGAGTACAAAGACAGAGGGCAATGGAGGTAGAGTGGATAAAGAGAGGGTCAGAGGAGAAAGGGAGGTGGTAGACACCACTGATGTGAGAGATAGAGAATGGAGGTGATTAAGAATGGGTGAATAGTGACGTGGGAGGTGGGGTGAGGACATGTGATGAGTCAACTAGAATGGAGGAGGCAGCGTCCCTGTATTAAAACATAGCTCTACACTTTGTGCTTCACCAATGGATCGATAATCCATATGGACCCCATCGATCACCACCCCCGTCCCCTCCTCACCCACCAAATACTGAATCTGCAATAGACTTGTTCCTCTATATAGCTATCAGAACCTGCCGGCGCCCAGCTTTGTACCTACAATATTAAACAGTGGGAAATCCCTGCCCAGCCATTCAGCCTCATCTGGCAGCAATGTATGGGCATCCTTACCACAGGCGCTACTTTCTGCCAACCTTATTTCTCGCTGTCAGGGTTTTTAAGAAAGGGATTATTAAACATGCAGTGAAAAGCAGTTCTGGAATCTTTGCCATTCAGATAAATAATTGATATCTAAATATAGATCTTATCATGAAGTTTAGAATTAACTTTCCCAAATCTAACGAAATATTGGTGCAATTTCACTCAGCTATTTGTGAATCTAATTCTATACTTTAGTGTATTGACAATTGGGAATTTGAGATTAAGGCATTTTGAATTGCATCTACAAGCTACTTGTCCACATCAAATCCACCCCCCCCCCCTAATGTTTCATTATTATTTACTGAGACATCATATTATTGGTACTGAGTCTGAGTATTTGTGGGGATAATAAAACATTTATGAGTAGGATATATTCCATGCTAGAATGCCATATAGTCGACTCTTGGCAGGTCTCGACAGGTCTATGGAGCAGGTGCCTTATGGATTGTCATTAGGGGGGTTCCCCCACCCCTGCTACTACTACCATACTGCTAGTGCTGCTGCCGCGTGGTCTACAACGAGGGCTGTGTCTGTCTCTTTTATCGTGCCCTTGAAGAACCATGTCCAAGGAGAAATCACTCTGCTATGGTTACCACTCGCTACACAGCCACCGGCGGAATGTCGTAAATAGTGGGGGTGGGCAAGGCTGGTAGGGGGATTGGGTGAATTATGGTGGATTGGGAATGGTTTGGGACGGACTAAGTTAAGTTGAGGTAAAATTCATTACAATTTGAAATTAAACTTGGGATTTAGACAAATACCCTGATATCGATATCCATAAATATTGATAAATTGATTGATAGCTAGAGGGTATACATTCTATTCTATCTTGTATCACACTGTACACGTAAAGGTTGCAGTGGCGTTCCAGGATTTTGAAAAGGTGGGGGGGGGGCACTATTGGAAAAATCGATTGATAAAGGTAAATTTTGCCCAAAAAATGGGGGAGAGGGCGCCCCCTCTAAATCCGCCACTGGATTGTATTGTATTTGTATTTTGATATTTTTATTTGGCTAAAAAGATCTTTATAAAGCATGGGAAGTTTTTCATTAATTAACCAATAGGGCACCATCTGACAGAGAAGGTGTGATAGAAAAAGATAATCAAGTTCAGTGTGTAGATAAGAGCAACAATATAGCACCCTTGGTATGTGTACTGCAGGTCTTCACACACAAGTACATCTACCCTGTATGTAAGTCCAGGATGTAGGTACAGACTGTGCCGCCTGTGCTACCTGTGATTCACTCAGCCAGCATGGAGTGATTCATGGTGAGTCAGGTGTCAGGGCACCAGTGTACCTCCTCCTGCTGCATTGCGGCAGTCTGCGAGCTGCTCGTGTTCTGTGTGTGCCGAGCACATAGGGGCCGAGTCATTTATTACTAGCTGGGGAGTGGGGCCTGGTGGGTTTTCCCAAAATGGCAATTTTTATCCTGACTCCCCAACCACCACCAGTTAGCCAAAATTAATCTCGACCCCCCCCCCCCCCACACACACACTACATTAAGATTTTGAGAGATGCACCCCCCCTTGCCCTAAAGTCGCATGCGCCTGTAGAATCATTAATGTTCGCAGGTATTTAAATGGACTGTTTTTAATTTTGACCCCCCATCATGGAGGCTTTTCCTGTTTTACCCCCCGCCCCCTCCCTCCCGCTAAGGGCCTGTTCTTCATTATGACTCCCCTATATCCACCAAGCCCCCCCACCCCCATTCCCCAAGCTGGCAATACATGACTCGGCCCTAGAGCAGCGTCTCTTGTCTACAGTCCCCCACACAGTCCCCCTATAGCTACCTGTTACTGTATAGTCTCATTAGGCACGCAGTTCCTGCCTACCAACTGCTACAGGCATCAGTAAACAGTACATATAGTACACTAATACAAGTTAATGTAGCTGCACAGCATGGCACAGCCAAGAATAATTTTTCCCATTCCAAGAAATAAGATAAATCATCTTGCCTGACGGACAAATGACTACACACATGTACTTTAAAGAAATTGTTTAGAAAAAACTAGTTTATTTCTTATTTTCTCGAAATTAGATACTCATAGTTTATTTTATATTAGTGTGCATGGGCAGTAGAATGTTGGTTTAGAGTATAAAAAAGGATGTACTCTTTTTTTGGTTTCACTATAACCATAAAATACCATTTTAGAAACCGTATTATATGTTACTCAAAACAGTAGCAGCGGTACTAGCTAGCTGTGAACAATTCTGGACTAAGCATGTTGGAGGAGTGCTGAGACAGGAAGAACACAGGCCAATAAGCGCCCTCCTTCCCTAGCTTAAATAAAGGATATTGAATTGAATTAAATTTTCGGACTGAACATTCTGGAAGATGAAAAGCTATTAATTTTAACAACTGCGTTTTACACCCACAGGATTAATACTCCTGGCCATCACCGAGTGACTTAGAGCCGCACGACCGATATAGCTCACGCAAGTGCATGGACAAACGCTTTGAGTGAGTCTTACCCCAATCTTACTGAAGTAATATACAAGAGCCTTAATATAGATGGGGGGCTCTGCCCCAACCCCCATTCTCTTTCCCTTTTCCCTTCTTTAGTAATTGCAGAACCCCAGTTAAATACATTTTAACGATTTTTAAGACATATTTAAGACAACACAAGAACTGTGCCATGGTAAATTTCAAGACTAAGACTTCAGTAAGATTTCATCAAGACTCACTCAAAACGTTTGTCCATGCACTCAGGTGAGCTAGGTGCCATCTGCCTTTGTGTCTGTGAGGAGGCTGGTGCCTTGATACAGGTTGGAACCTAGTATAGGAAAGGCCATCCAGGGTGCTGCCAGGCATGCTACAATTAACTCATTGTTGGCATTCCAAGGCTGTATGTGGTTTGTGGTACAATGAAGAGGCAATGGTCTCCGAAGAGGCATTGTTCAATGGCTAATGTTAATACAGTGGAGGAAGTGATACCATAATTACAGGCTCCTATGCTAATGCATCTCCAGGCTCCAGCAAGTGAATTGTTCAAGTTGTGAGGAGGTACCATGGATGGGGTTGCCTTAAATGGCTGATAATTGTCATGCTATCACTGGCAATACAAATGGCTATCGTAGAAAATTTAATGGCTTTAAGTAAACTGCCTTGAAGTAAATGCGCACGTATGTTAATTACAGTATGGGCGGCCAAATACTATTGCCATATCTGAGAATTCTCATGACTGAAAATGTCAATGTATGTGGAGCACTTTTTTCTAAAAACTATTTTGAATCAGTATGGCTGTGAGTTGTCATGGCCATGACTTGGCGTGGGTGGTTTAACGTGGGCGTGGATTGCCTCTGCGGCTCTGCCCTGCATTCCCTGCCCCGACCCTCTCCTGCTGGCGGACCATGCCAGAAGATGACGCAATACCTGAGCACCATATTGCTCACTATCTGGATCCCTCCCCCCCCCCCTGGAGGGGGGAGGGATAACGCTGGGGTTAACCCTGTATCAGGTACACATCAGGGTAATCAGTGCGTCAGGCACTGCCGTGAACTTAGGGATTGACCTTTGGGATTACTGCAATGGCTCTGCGCTTCTACATTCTCTGTCCCCTCATATAAAGTGCCTGTTACCCCCTGCGCTTATACAGGGACCTGCGCTTATATGAGTCCACTTAAAGATGGATTTAAGGTTTCAGAGTGGTCCTGCGCCTAAACGAGATCTGTGCTTGTTTGAGACCCAAACGACACCCAAAGTGATATGAAAGGTTGGGAAACATCGCCAAAAACCTCAAGCCATGGTAATTGCTGCAATACATTTTGTCTTGCAAGCGCATCAGACATATATTATCACCAGACTAAATGCTTTCCCATCAGTTCAATCCAGTGATAATGCCATTGCCATACCAAGGTACCCTTTGGTGGGTGATCCTTCAATTAGTAAGTAATGCTCTCATATATACCATCGGACAATTTGATAGGTCACCGACAACCCATTATAGATAATCTATAGCAACCCATATATAGCTCATGGTACTGCTCATGGTGCTCACATATTGCTCATCGCATGGCTATAATGGATTGACCTGAATACAGTCAACCCCTTGTTCCCAACACCCACCATCCACATCAAGGGATATACCAGAGCCTTGTTTGTCCCATAATACATTACAACATGTCCAAGGAGATTGCATGTCCAGAGTTGGATTATATAAAGTGGGTTGTCTAATATCGGGGTGACCTGGTAGACAGAGTGACAGCTGTTTGCTTATCCTAAATGGAGACTAGTATTTGATCGATTACCTTAAAGTGGCATAATCACCGGGCGTGTCCCACTCACATTTCTAGTGCTGTTCTAGTCTACTATGTGGTTAAGTGTGAGTGTTGATATTGCCCCTTTAACCCTTTAAGGGCTGGATATAATACGTTAATGTATTCTTGGTTATGGTGATGCATGAATGCATGTCGAGCCTTCAGGAGTGTAATAACCTATGGTCGGCATGATGCATGAATCCAGTCCTAGAGAGTTACTCGCGAGGGCTGCACTCATGATGCATCACACCTACAAAGGGAATATTGCATGGAAACAACATGCGGTCCTTAAGGGGTTAAATAGGGCCACAGAGGACACACCCAAAGATCATATATTCAGAGAAGCGCATTTCCATCACAAAAGTGTCGTTATTATTTCTAATGTTTTCTACGTATCTCCCTATTACTACCCCATATTTGCTTTAGAGTACTTTGTCTTAGAATTGCTTGTCATCCCCGTGACAGACTAACTGCGGTTGTTGTCATTGTGGGGGGCGCCCTTGTCACAATATTTATGCTGCAAACATAGCATGTGACAGGGATGTATAGTATGTAAAAAGGTCACCCAGTGGCATATCAGTATAAAGTTATGTCAACATTTGCAGACTTTTTGTGTTGATTCAGAGTAAATGTATAGCTATACCCATATAATAGATATTTACCGTTACACGTTTTTAGGAGGGTAGGGGTTGGAACCGCAGCTACCCGGATTGGGGGGTCAACCCTTCAAGGATGTGTATCATAGTGTGTTAATGCATCATGGCCCTTTGTAGTAATGCAGCTCTGCACGGCGAGTAACTCACCAGTGCTGCATTCATGGCCGGAATAATTCATGCCAACCCTAAGGGGTTGATACAGATTTAAATGGTCTGCAAGATGCACACCACTATACAGTACAGGCCAGTTACTCGCCGGTGCTCAGCTCCATTTTGACTGTTAGTGTAGGGGCAGTAAGATTTGGGCCTCTAAGGGGTAAAGGCAGGAGTTGACTACCTGCAACCTACTGCACCAGCTTCTGGCCACCCCCTCCCCTCCCTTCTCACCCATGTACACCCCGTGGCAAGTACTCCCCTGGCTGAACCTCCTGTTTGGTGCAAAAAGATGCCACGTAAAGGTCACAACACGGCGGTAGAGCCCGGATGTGGATCCAGGTACAGGCCTCAAGCTCTGTGAGGTGAAAGGGGAGGAGGGTAAAGAACAGGGCATTTTTACTCTAACCTTTTATTCTTTTACAAAGTAGAGGGTTATTCATACTCTCCGTATAGCCCTTTCCTTGGTGGAAAAAGCACAGAGTGTATCAAGAATAGCCCATCCTGTTCCAACATTATTTGCTTACCAAATACCCTCTGTATGAAGAACCATCTTCTTCTCATAATGTTTTCCCTGAGGTGTATAATCGTATAGACATATAATTATATATCTTGAATGTGTATCAAGTTCTTTAAACCCCCATTTAAGGCCCTGAGTAAAGGGCCTCGCCCCAACCTCGGCTGTTATAGTGGAGGTGAAGTACGTTGTGAAACTTCATCGTCTAGATATAAGCCTACATGCATAGGTGTTATTCCTATCCACAAACATAAATATTTAATAATATATACATTTATGTGCATATATTCTATTAAATTGGTGGATGCTATGAAGGCCAATTGAAATGAGAGTGCAGTAAATGGTGTCCATCAACCAGGACTCCTATCTGCTTTCACATCCTCATTGTTCCTCTTTTCTTTTTTTTCCCTTTAAAAAACATTTGCCCACCGTCCTGCCCAATGGGCACAAAATTTAGTTCAATGTTGAATCAATGTTGAACCAACATTGAATCAACATTGACAACCATTTATCAATGTTGATTCAATGTTCTGTGCCCACTGGGTGGATGCTCACCTATATAGCACCCACTGTTGCCACATCCCCCCACCCTTACACCACAACTCGGTGGGTGGTCACATGGTGGAGACAGGCGCCAGGACCCGGACACGCCCTGCGTCCGTGCTGCGTTTGTGTAGCGTCAGCTGACCACGTGACACGGACGCTGCGTCTCAGTACTCACTGAGTACTGGGCGTCTCCCCAGCGTCCACTCACCGCCAGCAGCCAATCACAGGCCAGCAGGGGGTCAATTGTCAGTCATGTATATGTAGATGAGGTGTGAGGTACAGGCCGTGATCAGCTGGACTCAGTACCAGCAACCTGTGGTTATTTTCACACGGGCTGCCAACGGTTAACCCTTTAAGGATTGCATGTCGCTAAAAGATGGCATTTGTCGTCATGATGCCGACCCTGCATCAGTGTTTCAACCCCGTAGGATCGGCACGGTGCTTGAATGTAGTACTGGTGGGTTACTCGCCAGGGCTGCATTCATGCATCATGACGACCAAGGGCATGATGCATTAATGCACTATGCGGTCCTTAAAGGGTTGAATACGCCAGGATACATGATATTGGCCAGGCGCCCAGAGTGCACGTGGTTGTAAACCTGTTCCTTGATCCGTACACTGAACTGTTCAGTCAGTTCACTCATGGTGTTAACCAAGGGGTTGTATCACACTTTTTACTTTACTTTTATGATAACCTGTTTTCTTCATACGAAAAGCCTAACTCTTGCTACCTGTCCAGCAACAGTGTGACTGCAGATGGGTCAAAAACGACCTGGTGACCAGGGCTGTTTTGGAGGCGACTTTCGACCTAAGGCAATAATATAAGCGACCTGGCGACTTTTGGAAAATATTAACAATAGGTTAAGGGGTCCAAAAAAAGCGACTTTGTGACATGGAGCCTTTAATTTCGGCGACTTTCCGACCTAAGGGGGGACCCCTCTGCACCCCCAACAGTCGGAGTGGAGCGGGGACTGGTGGACTGGTAAGCCTACTCTATACAAAGATCCTATAAGTACTAACGTAGCATATAATTATCATAATTTCTGATAATATAGGCGGCTGGGATCTTTTTTTCTTTACACAGAATATGTAAATAATTAGTTCTTTATGACCTACATTGTAATTGCCCATGACAGATATTATCAGTATTAAGCCAAAGCACAGGGAGGCTTTCCCATGCTTATATATATGTATACACATACATACTATCGGTGGCATGTCGCCTATCACCAATTGATGTATACCATAACATGCGTCGTCATGGCAACACAGACATGTTTCTTATACCTGGATACCTATATTTACATAGGTATTTATAGACTCACATGGCAAGAGAAAACATCCTTCATCTTACCTGGCTAATCAACATGACAATTTAGAGCATGTTCACAAAGGACATCACTGGGCAATTTGCTAAATCATGCCGAGGGGATGGGGTGTCTTAAAAAAGGTCAGAAAATAGGTGACATCACTCGTGGACGTTCCCACATGGGAATATAAGGGAGTGCTCATTTTTTAACAACAGGGGGGGGGCGGTGAGATTTCGCGCGGAGCGTGCGAAATTTTTTCACCCCCCCCCGCTAGAGGGGTCGAAATTTTTACCCCCCCCCCCCCCCGGCAGGCCGAAAATCGCGCGCGTTCGCGCCCCTTTGTAGCATAGTAACGCGCGGGCTTTTTCCCTCAAAACAGGTTGAATTTTTTTCACCCCCCCCCCAAGAGGGGTCCAAATTTTTTACCCCCCCCCCAAATCCACCACCCCCCTCCTGTTGTTAAAAAATGAGCACTCCCTAATAGTGATTTGTACTGACAATTAGGTCTAGGCTTTCTCTATGAATATTATAATTTAGATTTGTATTGCAATAGCTATTCTTGCTACATTGATCGTGCTTGAGCTTTAAACAGTTTTAATAACAGATCTATCAATTTCACATGTTTACAAGTTCTTCATTATATCAGCCAACATTGTTAATTGCCATACATAAAACATAGGACTGTGGTTTTATTTTTGAGAAGCAGAGCCAGTGCCTGTATATGGTGGGTGAGGCAGGTTGGGCGGGTTGCAGCAGGCAGCCCATAACCAGTCAGATCTGGTTCTGCTGCTGCCTCCCGCCCTTCCCGTCCTCCCCATCCACTATACCTGCCTCTGACACCAGTATACACAATAACACCAAAAACCTCCACTAAATACACACATATAACACATATAACAAGACACATTTGAGAGAATTGTACACTGGAGCTTTAATATAGTAGTATTGGTGCAGTCACCACTTTATTACCATATTTAGCTGCACTGCTCAAAACGTCAACAATGCCATGTGCATGGATGCTCCACCCCACAGCGTTCACTGCAGCAGACCAACTAGACGTTGCATCCTCTATCATAACACTCAGTTAAAACACATCCTTCCAGTGTACACCATCTGGGTGTAGTACACCTTAGGGGGTTATGTTCAGATCTTTATATATGGGAGGGTGTATAGGGGCCTACCTGAAGCTGTCTTTGCCTTGTCCGGTTGTGTCTTGCTGTGTCTTGATCTGACTGACGGGATCCAGTTTGTGCCAGTTCCAGGCCTGCTGCCGTCATTATGTAGACGCGCTGCAGACGCCGTTAGGGGCAGCCGACGCAGCCATCAGCTGGCACATGTAAATACGGCGTGTTTCACGCCACTCTGGGCGCATTAAAGTACAGTCTGTCACCGTGTACCCGGCGCCATCGGAGCAACAACACACTCTTATATTATATAGAACTTGCAGGGGCGTGGCAACCAGGGGGAGGGTGGGGGGGGGGGGGGGGGACATGTCCCCCCATTTTTGATCAACCCCAAAAAAAGGTCAAACTAAAAAGGTCAAGTAAAAAGGTCAAGTAAAAAGGAGCCAAAAATGATCAAAATACCCCTCAGTCCCCCCTACTTTGAAACCGCTTGCCACGCCCCTGCTTAGCCCTTAAATCTAATGTGCTATGCCCTTTGTCGTTATGATGCATGACTGCAGCTTTGGCGAGTAGCTCGAAAGGGATGCATTTATGAGGCCAAATAAAAAAAAGGTGTGTTTCAGGTTACCCGACCCTACCTAACAAAACAGGGCCGACCCTAGAAATTCTTATCCAATTTTGAAAAAAAAGAAAATTTAAGTGATTTTAGGGCTATTTCAGGGTCAATTTGATAGTCTACAGTTCAATGTCATAGTTAGCGAGAAACGTTTATCCAATATTGAGAAAATATTAATGTTTTAAGTAATTTTGGGCCTATATCAGGGCCAATTTGATAGTCTAAGCGTCGACACTGTTGTCGGCGAGTCGGCTCTGAAGTTTGCGAGTCAATTTTGGGGTACTTTTCAGTCCAAAGTTTAACAACAACAAAAAAAAGAAACCGACCTACCCTACCTAGATTTCCAGACTATGTAACCTGAAACACACCTTTTTTTTTGGCCTCATGAAGATCCTTCCGAGTGCATCATTCGACATGATGCATTCATGAAGACAAAGTATGTACTGCATTATATCACTATGAGGGTATGCCTCGTGATGCATGAATGCAGCCCTGATGAGATTCACCCGGGCTGCATTCATGCATCATGCCAAGCTCTGGGAATGCATCATTCATCCATGAACCGACATGATCCGCTAATGCATTCCATGCATCATGATGACAACGTGCACATAACTATGACCGTCCTAATAAAACGGATCAAACCACGCTGGCTTCAACTCGCCATCACATATGAGACCCACACAGAGATTGGTGCACTGCAGCCACACATTGGGACTGTAACAGACTGTAACCGCGCGGTGCATGGCGGGTGCCTGTTACGGCGGCACTATGAGTAGCACTGCTCACGGCAGCTGATTGGACGAGCCCGCCTCACGGCAACCATCAGGAGCAGACGCAGGCCGCCTCCTGCCGCCAGCACTGAGTGACCTGCAGCAGGAGTAGGCTTTGTTCTCAACCCGATCAGCTGGTCTGTAGGCAGCTATATGGGGGTGTAGAGGGGTCCACCACTGAGGTCGGAAAGTCGCCAACATTAAGGGGTTCAGGTCACAAAGTCACTTTTTTGGACCCCTTAAACTATTGTTATTTTTTCCCCCAAAAGTCGCCAGGGCGCCTATATCATTGCTTTAGGTCGAAAGTCCCCTCCAAAACAGCCCAGGTCGCCAGGTCGTTTTTGACCCAGCTGCAGTCACCTATATGGGTGGAGGCTGTTGACTTAACTACGGTAGTTTAGTTAGACTATAGTTTAGTTAACCCTTCAAGGACGGCATGGCGCTAAAAGATGACATTTGTTCTCATGATGCACTAATGCAGCCCCGGCGAGTATTTAACTCTGTTACTCGCCAGTGCTGCATTGGTGCATCATGCCAACCCCTCAGGAGTGTATCAACCCAGTAGGGTCAGGATGGTGCTTGAATGCAGCACTGGCGCTCACCAGGGATGCATTCATGCATAATGACGACTGGGGCATGATCCGCGGCTTGATGCCATCCTAAAGGGAAAGCTCTAGTTAAGTTAGAAATTTCAAGATATCTCATCATGTGGGAGGATGGAGTATGGGGGTGGACTTGGGAGGGGTAACTCTAGTTGGAGAGCTGCCCTTGCCATTGCATCATCCATCCAGTTCTAACACACGCATGGGCGAGTAGGTCTACACATATACGGACTGGGAGAGACACACTTCCTTTAGACTTAACGTTTAATCTAATGTCACAGGGTCCTCATATATACCAATAGACCAAAACCTCCTGGCAGTGAACGCTGGGGTACAGGGGCCCGGGGAAGGGGCTTGAAAGTGACAGTGGCCGGAGCAGTGGCGGATCTCAAGATAGAAGCGCAACAATAAACGATTTCAACCCCCCTGGCTAATATGTCCCAAATAGGACAATCAACTTCTAAATCAAGTTGATGGAGGCAAACATCCGCCATATTGGAGGTGGGGGGGGGGGGGGTCATAGAGATGCAGTTGTTGTTGTTGTTATGATACGTCACTAAGCTCCTCCTACTCCCTGTAGTAGCCACATAAATTAGCCTATAAAGGGGGCCTACTCCCCAACACAGGCCTATCCCAGTCAACAGTTTGCATGGCAACTCCCACATTTGCCTACTCCCTTTAGGCCTGAGCTGCTGCTGCTGCTGCTGCTGCTGCTGCTGTTGATGTTACTACTGCTGCTGCTGCTGTTACTGCTGGTGCTGCTGCTGCTGCTGCTGTTACCAAGGCTGGTTACTACGTCGCCACACACGGCAAGCGTGACGTACCGTTTGTTGGCATAGTGCCAGCTGCACTGATATTCTTTGGCTCCCTATACGGTCCCTATCTCTCAGTCACTAACCAAGTTAGTCCTTTTTGGCTCCCTATATGGCCAACCTAGGTTAGTTAATATTGCCAGGTTGGTCAGTACTGACCAACTGACCTTAGTCTTCTCTATTTTAATTAGTTTTAGGTTAAGTCCTTTTGAGTAAGGCATCAGTCATATGTTGTAATGCCTCAGTAATTTTTGTATAGCACTTGGTCATGTCTGGCCAATGTTCCTATGACTAACCTGGGATAGCCACTTCAAACGGGGCATTTAGATGTCTGTGTAGGGCGTCATGATGCGTAAATGCAGTGTAGTGATCCAGCTACTGGTTATGTCTTGATGTCCTTGGTCGTCATAATGCATGGATTCAGTCCTGACGAGTAGTATTTAAGCATCATGACGACCCTTCGTGAGTGTATCAACGCCGTAGGGTCGGCATAATGTTCAGACAATGTGAAGACTGCATTAAATACACTATGCGGCTCTTAATAAAACCCTCCCCTCCCTCCTTGTTGAAATTTATTAAGTTTTGCCCCCTCCACCCAACACGTGTACATTGTATTCCACACTTGATGATATATCTCTTTGATGTCTCCTGCTATGGTGACAGCTGTAATATGAGCTGATATGGGTCTGATGAGAAATATACCAAAAAAAAAGTAAAAAAAATATTTGAAAAAAAAATTAAAAAGAAAAATATTTTGAAAAAAAAAGAAGATTTTGCGGCCGCCCGGGTGAGTTATATTTAGCCCACCCGCCCCACCGGAAACAAAATGTTCTTTTAAGTGTGGCATGAGCTTTGAGTCTTCATTGCTCCGTGACTCCGTCTATATAGCTGCTCCCCCCCCCCCCCCCCCCCCATTGCTTCAATAAACATGTAGAAGCAGGATTTCTGTCTTCAGCTCGTTTCATTCATAAATTTAATCATCTTGGATCCGATCATCTATGATCCTTCGGCCTACCTAATGGCAGTGTTGGGTGCCGCGGGCCAACCGGATGTTAGACTACCTAACACTTAATCAATCTGTAGCAGGCTGCAAACAGCTAAAAGGGATATACGTGCGTATACTGTTACAACTGGCACCCATGTATATATATATATATATATATATATATATATATATATATATATATATATATATATATATATATATATATATATATATATAATATAGCCTAGATCATATCATATGACTAACTGAGTGTAGGACAACATTTAAACCACGACAATGGCCTGGTCACCCCCTAGACCACCAGTCACTCTACCACTGTTATTATTGCATAACTCAGGTACTAGGGGGTATATCTGACAGAACCTTCAGTTATGTGAGGGTTTATAAATGATATACCCAAGGTGTGACGTCCTATACCACGCTATTATCCTTCCAACGTGGGTTAAACATGTTTAAATGTATACATGTAGATAGACGTTATTGTTTGTCTGCAGCACAGGTGTGCAGGTGCCCCCTGCTGCTGTTGCTGTACACTATACTGACATAGGTTAACATGCACAGGTCATGTGGGTATATACAGTGTATATTATAGGCCGATGTAATACTACATAGGCCGTAACATATACGGGACGAGTCACCATTAAAGTGGCATAATCACCGAGCGTATCCCACTCACAATTCTAGTACTGTTCTAGTCTACTATGTGGTTAAGTGCGAGTGGTGAGAATGCCCCTTTAATGGGCTCTGACCGTTTTCGCCATGATGCATGAATACAGCTCTGCTGAGTCCACTGGACATACCAGGGCTGCATTCATGCATCATGATGATAAAGGATAGAATGCATTAAAGCACTCTGCAGCCCTAAGAGTGCTAGCCCTACTGGCAGAAACGGATGGGGAGTTGGGTATAGTGCGGGACAGCGTCCCGGTACCCTACTATCTCTACCTTACCCCAGAATGGTTACTCTTTACTCTTTATTGATTTTTTTTGTTTAAGTTAACTTTTACAAAATTATAATCTGCTCCTCTTCACAAACATGTATATGTCTAGATGGCTCAGAATGATATCCAGCATAGCCTATGTATAGGTCGGTAGCTCGGCGTATATGTGCGGTACAGGGTATACATGTACATGTATAGATGTATTATGTAATGCCATAGTACACCACGCTAAACGCCCACTTGCCATGTACTACTCGCGCGGCAAATTGATGACGCGTGAGGCGTAATCGGTTCCCGTAATAAGCCTATGTCTTACACTAGCTGGTCTCCATAGCTACCACTTGGGTGTTAATGTCCTCATTGTTATTATAGTTGTTGTATTCTACACAGGTGCATTTAGAAATACAATAATGAAGGGGAATAATAGGTTATTAGACACAGCTATATAGGGCAAAAAAGGGAGAGGTTTGTTTCAGGTCACCCGACCGACCCTATAAAAAAACCAGGGCCGACCCTTCATTTTTTTTATGCAATTTTGAAGAAATGTCTATATTCTTACCCATTTTTGGTCAATTTTAGGGTCTTTGGAGAGGTCGGCTAGCAATTTCATGTCATTTTTTCAAGCCAAGACAATTCAAGCATATATCGCCTGAGGTGGGAATCTTATTACTGTTATTGACTAAGGCTCGGTCCGCCCCCTGTTATGAGCATGCACCAAACATACCCCCCCCCCAGCTACCACCTGCCACCTCAATGAAAAAATAAAAGTTTAATAAAAGATGAGGCAGAAATCCCGACAATTATTTTCTGGCAGAGAATCTCTCCTGTTTGTCCAATTGTCACGAGCTAAGGTGCAAAATGACTGCATGTTAATTTGACTTGTTCCTCTGGTCTGAATATAGATGGGTATAGGCCTACAATAGTCAAGGAAATCACTTAGGTATATTCACCTGTATGTAGCACCCATATTGGTGAGTAAGTGCCCCAGGTGTGTGGGTGCTGGGGTCACTGCAGGCCGTGTAGGTGGACGTCCCTGCAAAGTATGGATAACGTCCCTTGTACAGTCAACTCCCCATTGGCGGATCCAGGGGGGCGACGGGCCTTGCCCCCTCCCCCCCCCCCCCAAAAAAAAGGGGTAAAAAGAGGAAGCAGGGAAAAGAAAGAGAAGAAAAGAGGGAAAGAGATTTTTGAGTATTATTCATAGGGCCTGACTGAGGGCCTCTGATCTGGATGGGGGGGGGGGGATGAGTCATAAAATATTGTGTCCTTTTTTTCCCTTCATACATGAGAATGCACCATTTCAAGTCTAGATCAACAAAATATTCTTGGGGGGCATGTGCCCAAACCCCCCTGGTGTAGCTAATGCGCTTCACTCGCGTGAAACACATAGTGACTCCGGGTTGGCCAGGTTTGCCCCCCCCCCCTCTAGACAATCCTGGATCCGCCACTGGACTCCCTCTTAGAGGCCATCCCTCCAGTGCAGCCAACCAATTTACAGAAAATGACCCCCTCTAATGCAGCCACCCCACCAAAGCGGCCACTTTTTCATATTCCCAAGGGTGGCCACATTAGAGGGAGTTGACTGTATATAAAGAGTCCTGGGATGGAATGAATAGACAAGGGTTCCGATGTGTACGGTGGTATATCGAAAAGACTGGTTTATCGATGAACCTGACGGTGTATAAGTAGGGCGAAGAATCACGATACATCGTGACTCTGCATGTGGCCATACCGGAAACCATGCTCTCCTGGTAGGGAGTTAACTGCAGCCAGCCTTGCGTGATCCCAGCGTGACCAGTGTGTGGGTAGGTCTACTGTGGCACTCACTGTGCAGTATGGGAGTAGCCTATACTAATCAGACATAGTTATTTCTGGGAGAATCTATACTTCTGTCATTAAATATCTTTCACTAGGGATATTTTACGCATATTGGGTCATATTTTCAGCCCATACCATTTTGTATATGTCCCATAGCTTGTGAGATATGACTGAAACAAAACTTGCAAGTAGCATCCGGCTAAGATAGGTTCAATATACAAAAATTGGTATTTTGTGATATAAATGAAGCCATATTCATACATGCAATGCATTTTTGAAATTTGACATATTTATCTATGCTGTCACGCCACAAAACCCCTTATTATACCTTCATCAATTGTATTACGTCACATTACGTCATATTACGTCATAATTATGATTTATGATTATTAATATTCATATTTATTATTATTGGTAATACGCACAATACTTTATGCATATTTTCAATCCATATGTCCATCAAAGTACACCTAGACGTCAGACATACCCATTACTCATTAAGCCAAGCCTAACTTGCCCCCATACATAATTAATCCATAGATCACAAGCAAACCCTTATCCCAGGGACAATAGGTAACTGTCAGCCCCTCCAGACGACGAGGCACCGACCGGTCACCTATACACAAACAAATGAACTATATGTTGACCCCAAGGATTAACTGTCAACACATAAAACAATGCTATAACCTGGACACCCTTAATCAGTGCGGCACCACCAGGCCACTTAAGCCAGCTGGAGGCCACCTGGAGGTGGACGACAAAGCCCCCATGTGTGCATGCAGCTTATTATGTAATCTATTACCCATAGTGCACTGGACCCAGGCTCCCCACCCGCGGTCCAGCGCACGCCACATGTTAAAGCCATGAATATATAATTATCTAATCAAATGTCAAATGTATATCATCCAATGAAAACCACTGTTACATCTACTTCCGGTCACATGGGCACCCCCTCCACCTGCCGGGCACCTGTACTTATACCCCGGGCAGATGGAGGAGGAAATCACTTACCACCGACTTACCATCTATACTGAGCCCTAGTGACTGGTGCTCTGATATTAATATTATTATTAATAAAAGATACCAAGTACCGAAACTGACGTCTCATCTCATCTTTACGCCCTCATTGATGTGGAAGGGATTTTCCCAGCCACAATATCTCCCCCGGAAATTGAGCATTGTGAAGGTCATATTAAATGAGTTAAAACTATACAGTTTCAAAATTAAAAATGTACCCATTGAAAGAAATTGAATCATATTTCATAATGGCAAAATAATTAAGTGTCTAATATAGTTACTTAATGATATATTCTTATTTTGATATCATCAATTTCCCTGTCTCACAGCGCTCTGCTGCACCCAGTGAGATTATCTACCACACTGCAGGCCCACTGTACACTGAGTATGAGTGCCACGCAGGTCAGAGGTAACGTGTAGAGAAGCAGGGGTTAATATATAACGACTTTGTCAACTTCACATCGCTCTCAAGCACTTACTACTATAATTATCCTAATTCTGATTTTTTTTCTACATGTCTTCTCTCTATGGACCACTAAATAGATATTATTTGTGATATATAATTAATTTTCTGTGGTATACAGGGAGGCAACTATCCATATGTTTCTAAAGGAAGAAAGACCTTCCGGTAATAGGTGTAGTCAGGCCAAAGAGTAACGGAAATGTGTTCATAGAATACCATCATCAATCCTTAACAGTCTCTAGGTTATTTACTATTTTATTTAGAAGATCAGGTACCGCTCGAGGCACCCGCCAAAAAATCTTTGATGTGATTTACACAATCAAAAGCCTTTCGTACATCGATAGTTAATACGATGCTTGGAATCATTGTATACTATCCCCCATATTCAATGTTTTGGTGTTTGTAATTAAATTGACATGGGGTTTGAAGTTATTGAATCCAGTAATACCCATGGGTACAGTGAGGGAAGCGACATAATTTAAGCCCATCTGAGTTTGTTAAATAAGTCATATGTACATTCATAAAAATGTTATTTTGTGGTGAGCTACTACAACATACCTGCTGGAGAATGGACCTCAGTACATAGTGGCGCCATCTGTAGAGAACCAGGGGAAGCAGATCCCTAGTGTGCAGCATGTCAAAGTATGTCTACAATCAAAGTGGTAACCTGACTGGAGCCTGGGTACAGCTACTCTCGTTCCCAAACCCTTCCGAAGGAATGCTCTGGGGACAGCCAGTATGACCTTGAACTTGGATTTTGCTGGATTTAGGCAGTCCCTGAAGTTAGCTTGGAACCAGCGAACAGGAACCAGAAATGGAACCAGAAAGTATGATGGGAAATACAGGTAAAACTGCCATCATACATTCTGAGCTATTCTGGTTCCTGTCCACTGGTTGAGAATAGGGTGCAGCCCGCTTCTGACTACACTGTAAAAAAAGTGTTTAAATCCTAAACACTTATCCAAACACTTATTGTGTCCGTTATTCTAAACACGTCTATGGTAAGGTATATACAAGTGTTTAGGAAAAAGTGTTTAGATAAGTGTTTAGATTCCAAACACTTTTCTATAAATCTAAACACCTAAACACTTATTGAAAGTGTTGAGCTACCATAAATTCCTGCGTACTACCCGCATCTCGCGTATAACCCGCACTCTCAACACAGGAGAATCCTATAGACTGGCGCATCCGTCCCCGACCTCTCTACGCTACCGCTGCCCTCCCGTTCGTTCTAGTCAACATTCGTACGGTTGAGGGGGCGTCCAGTCTATCCTATAACCCGTTTGTTTTATCTGAAAATTTCAATTTCAGTACTATTTTATAGTGATAACAAAACTTGTATAACCCACACCCTATAGGCTATAGGCATGTCTGGTATCAAATGAAAGCTGAGTTTGGTACGGGACAACCCGTGGGTATAGTAAGCGGTGATATGTGTTTAAAACATAAACATTGTTGAAAAAGTGTTTAGATTTTAAACACTTTTGTTCTAAACAGTTTTAATCGAACACTTTTCAAAATAGTGTTTAGATAAGTGTTTAAAACCTAAATACTTTGCAATTAAGTGTTTAAAACCCTCAACTAAACACTTATCAAAGTATCTAGATTCTAAACACTTTTCAACTAAACACTTTAATAAGTGTTTAAAATAACGGACACAATAGGCCTACGTGTTTAAATTCTAAACACCTTTTTTACACTCACCAGATCGATACAAAGTTGATAGTCTTTGACCAGGTGACCTCTTTGACCGGGTGACCTCTTTGACCGGGTGGCTTCTTTTGACCGGGTGACCTCTTCGACCGAAACATACGGGGAAACAAGTAATGTACATTTTAACACTATAATATATAAAAAAATTCCCCGCATTTCTTTCTACATCGGCCCCATTTCAGCCGTTTTGACACTTGTACCTAACTGGTCAACAAGCCAGTCACTGAGATATTGGGGGTGGGGGGAGGGGGGGTACTTTTTACTTTTATTTATATTTCAGGCCGCCTCTCGGGGCGCCCGCCAAAAAATGTAAATTGTGATTTACACAATCAAAAGCTTTTCTACCGGAGGGTTGTGCTTGAGACCCTTCTATAAGCTCTCCAAAGTCAATGTTTGGGTGTTTGTAACTATGTTCACATGATGGTTTGACCTTAGTGAAAATGGGGACATTCAGGGGTACAGAAACGTGGGCAACTGAATTTACGATCCTAGGGATTTGATAAATAAAGCCATATCTGTTCTGTAAGATGTTATTTAGTTGTGATGCACTGCAACATGCCTGCTGGAGGTGGGTCCCCAGTACATAGTGGCGCCATCTGTAGACTAACAGGGGAAGCCTGTTGTGTGACGGCAGGAGCATGTTATCCGGCCATGTCCCGCCCCCATGTGTACCGTGATATATGGATGGCCCTGGATCTGAGTCTAGTGAAGGGCAAATGTTTTCTTTTAATCACAGAGGAGGGGGACCTGAATATGTTTGCCCCCCCCCCCCCCCAAATTTGTCAAGACCCGACACCATTACCGTATTCGACGTAATAAGCGCACACCCCCTAATAAGCGCAAACCCCCCGTTTTTGGCCGATTTTTAGACTACAAAGTACCAAAAATATCACAATTTTTTACCCCAATTAAACTCTTAACTACTAAAAGGTGTCCATAATCATTTTTAAGCGCACTGTGCGCTTATTACGTCGAATACGGTATACATAATATAATTCCCAAACTCTACCTCTATGCCCTATCATGCATAAAAACAATTATGAAATGGTACGTTCTGATGTATTTTGGCACACAATTACATTATGGCTCATAGGCTATCTTTATTTAATCTCTGCCATTGGAGATGAAGTCCCAGCTAACATTAAAACGTTATTTTACGTCAAAATAACGTTACAAAATTTCATATAACCAGTCTTCCCGAAAACGTGCCGGACAACGGCTATAGCCGGCTAAAAGGCTCCTGGACCGGCTGAACTGGTCCTACTGCCGGTCCAGATGACTGGCTGGATTTTGGGCTACATGCCAGTTTTTACGGTTTGTAAATCGGACCATTATTAAGGTTTATAGAGGGAAACACATTTTGCATTAACATTTTGAAAATCAACACTCAAAATTCTACATATTGCAATGTTTTAATGGGAATATGCAGGAAAGCATATATCATTTAATTTTAATTCTTGCTTTGTACATCTTTCTATTAGATATGAAAATTGCCCTCTGATATCCGGGCCTGCAAAAATTAAGCCGGGCCTGCAAAATAATAGATCTGCAGGACCGAATGTCCTGCATGTCGAAAAAGTTTTCGGGAAGACTGTATAACGTTGTGCCATAGTAGGGGCCTAAGGAGCCTTAGAGAAACGTTATTTAACGTAATATAACGTTATAAAGTGGGGTATAACGTTTTTTGTTTACTGGGGTAGGCCTAATAGGGCCTACATTTAGAGGGAACGGTTTAACAAATTTGGATTTTGTGGTAGGCCCTAAGGGAGTGTTCATTTATTAATTACAGGGGTATGGGGAGATTTCACGTGGAGCCGCGACATTTTTTTACGCCCCCCCCCTCAAGAGCGCACGGAATGTTTTGCGCCCCCCCTTGCCAAAGGCGGCGAAAATGTTTGCACCCACCCCCCTTTGAACTATAGTAACGCACGGGCTTTTTTTTTTAAACTAAAAAGGGGCTAAATAGAGAGGCGTCTAGCAGATTCAGAGAGGATAGAATTTATCCACTGGCCACGGGAGCCTCACACAGCTGGTGACCAGTAGCTACCAGTGGTGGTGGTGGAAGGGGGCAGGGGCAGTTTGTAGTAATCTGATACATCCTGATCAGATACCACCACTAACCTTACACCTTCTAACTGTGCCTGCAAACCCAAAATATTTGAATGCCTGATTGAATTGATGTTATTCTTTAATAAGCATGACATGCATGTCATGTGCTTCACTTAGGTACTTTATTTATGATCCAACTCCTACCAGAAGCCAGTATATAAGAAATGTTTGATACAATGTTATCATGTTATCAATTTTTGTATTACTGCTTCTAGAAGGAGTTGAGGCTTAATTAAACTACCTCTGTGGAACACAGAACATGAATAATATATCTATTTTAGAATTTCATCAAATTAATGAAGCCTTTTATCATCTTTGATTGTGAGGCATACACTTTTCTTACACACAACAGCTGTCATCTATCAAGTGTCAGGGCATGATGGCTGCTTGACCATAATAGTCTGTCATCAGCTTTGTTTCTGTGCCTTATCTAAACAGCCAATTACCCAGGTAGCAAGGGTATATTGGGCCAATGTCGACAATGATGGACTCCATCGCAATCGTTATACCAACCATGGCCCATTGTAGGTAATGCACACATTGGTTTAACATACAAATTACAATGATGGCCCATCCTTGGCAATTCCTATAATGGGCCATTGCTGGGTTGACCGCTGGCCCAGAGCTGGCCCATGCTTGATATTGCTGATATTGACCCAGTGTTGGCCCAGTGTTGGAACATTTCAGGGCCATCATATTATTTCTGATGTTGGACCAACATAAATTCTAACTACACTTGTCCAATATTGGCTGTGATCTACACCAGGGGGATTCAATGTTGCCTGAAAGAATATCTTACAGGATGGCTCCAACTTTGCCATCATATTGGGTTATAAATGTGATCCCCAGTGTGCTCTACATGGTTAAAGGTCAGAGGAAGTTCATGGATGAAATTTGATATCTAAAAGTGCCATTTACTGCATGACATCAGTGGGAATTTGTCAAAAGGAACTTGAAGACACCTCATGTGTGGGTAATGGAGTTAGATAAGTCCTAAATCATAGTAATACAGTTTGTATGGTGTCTAACCAATTTGGGATAGAGATCAAGATGGATTAAAAAGACAGAAATGGCTTTTTCTAAACTGATGATACTTGACAGTCATGTCTTAAATGTCTTTGTACATTCAATTATACACATAAAAATAGTATTGTTCAATATTGGTGATTGTCACAGTTGTCCTATATTGAGAATTATATGTTGGAGCCACATATGTATTTCAAGGTTGCCCCGATGTTTAATTTGTAACTTTGGAATAATGTAAAAACATTTTAATGTTGGCCCACCATTGGGCCAATATGAAATCAATATCCCTTTTTCCAAGCATGGGCCATTACTGGGCCAGTGGTCAAACCAGCGGTGGGCCAATATAAAAATGCCAATATTGGCCCATTTTTAAGTGGTATATTGGCCCAATGATGGTCCAATGTACCTATGTTACCTGGGTAGTGGCCGCTGGCCGAGGGTACCCCCCTGCATGGTCGCCTCTCCCAAATCTGCTAGACGCCTCACTGTAAATTGTTTATGCACCACCCCTCAATAGGTGTCAGGATTTTTTTAGACTCCCCCCTCAGGAGGGATCCTATAACTAATAGGTAGATGAACACTCCCTAAGGGAGTGGCCATCTTTTAACAACAGGCGGGGGGGGGGCTGGTGGATTTGGGGGGGGACCAAAAAAATTTGAATAAATGAACACTCCCTAAAATTGAAATTAAAAACTCCCTTAGGGAGTGTTCATTTATTAGTTACAGGGGAGGTGGTGGGTTTGGCGGTGAGGCGTAACATTTTCCGACCCCTCCTGGGGGGGGGGGGGGGGCGTAAAAATTTCTGACCCCTCTTGAGCCCCAAAAAGCCTGCACGTTACTATAGCTCAAAGAGGGGGGGGGGGCGAAAACTTTTCACTGCCTTTGGCGAGGGGGGCCATGAAACGCTCTACGCGCTCTCCAGGGGGGGGGGGGGGGGCGTAAAAAAGTTCCCCCCTCCTGGTGAAATCTCACCACCCCCTTCCCTGCAATTAATAAATGAACACTCCCTTATTTCTATCTGAACTTCTCTTGTCTCTCCCCCGGTCCCTGCACTCGAATACCTAAACAACACCATCCGTGTTATGGGATTTAAAATGTACCCCCCTATCACTGACTTTTGAGTGCAAAATACCCCCCTTTCAGGATAAAAACACTGACTTTTTGGCTCCTCAAAATACCCCCTTTTTTCAAAACGCAGACCTTTTCAGCCTATAGGCCTAAACACCCCCTTTTTTCTCTTCTAAAAGAACAACCCTCAGGCAATATCCCATTTTCTGTAAAGCTAATGCAAAGTTCGCCCATTTTGACTGGGAAATGAATGTAGCCCTACACAGCCATAGGAGACCCCATAATGCTGCCCCTTTTCATTATTTTCACTGAGCTGATAGTGTATAGATACCCCCTTTTCTACTTTTCACTGATATTGGTCTGAAAAATGCCCCCTATTTCCAAATTTCACAGACGTGCAGAGCGATTGAAAAAGTACCCCTTTCTCGGCGTTTCATAATACGGATAGCCTAGGCTACTCCCTCAGTCCAAGTGCAGGGACGGGGTCTCTCCCGACCAGGTCTTCGGTAGGCCTTTATAAGGCTACTACCAGTGACTGGGTAGCAAGAACTGTAGGTCTGTTATAAATAGTCCTCCCTCACTCAGAACATTCTGGACGGTTCTTGCTCGGATAAGAAGCCTGCATAAAAGTGAACTTTCTTTATACTACTCTGCGTCCCAAAGGCCACGTGCGGCGTCTCATGGTAATTTCAACCAATCAGCTCCGCGCTTTCCCGCACATCCGGTTCTTCACTCTTCACGCGGAGCTTGTGAAAAAAGCGAGTGCAAAGTTAACGTAGAATCTGCTAGAAGATTCCCACAACAGGAAGTTCAAACAACCAACATGTCGCGCGTGGACTACAGCAAGTGGGATCACATCGAAGTAAGTAAATTCTGCATTTATTCACGCTTTTACAATTTCATTAAGGATATCAAAATGAACATTGGAAAGCCGTTATCCATGTGATGTCTATCGATTTTGATCTCAGAGCGTAAACAATCCGTATGCGTCCATTGTGTATCGCCGTCTCACCTGTCAAACTCACAACAAAATGAACGAGAGACGGGCTTCCAGAAATTTCCTTTGGAACCTCTTGTTTTGAAGTGGATTCTTTCCCATATTATACTCTTGGGCTCAGGAACAGGGCCGGTGTTGCAAGAGAAATGTTCCTTCTGTAGTCCATGTTTAGAAATAAGATGAATTGTCCCACAGAGAACGTATACTTGCTGTGCGATTTGTGTTGTTTATGTTCTGCCAGTGTGACGCCTGCCTACTACTACTACTACTACTTGCACTTTCCTGGATAGCCAGGTCGCTCGAATGAGGAGTGTTTCTCATGAGCTGTGCTTATATTTTTTGGGATGTTTTATGGGGTGTGGGTTGTGTTATTCCTTGTTGGCTTATTCCACTGGTCGATTATTTCGTCTATGTGGGTTAGTTTCTTAGCTATTTCTCTCATTATATTAATGTTTTCCTTAAATAATTCATTGATGTGGATTTTGTGTGTGTTGTTTGTGTGTATGGCTGTGCATGTGTTCATTACATGGATTAGGGTCTCCTGTTTGTGGCCACAGCCCCTGCACTCCATATTGTCGTGTTCGTTCTTGTAGTTCTCCTTAATGCGGATCATCCGGTTTCTGGCCTTAAATATGGTGCTTGTTTGGTTTCTAGTCAGTTTTAGTATGTATGGTTGGGGCTGGTTATTGTTATGGGTCATTCTATGGTGTAGGAATCTTGTTTTGCTTTTTGTGTTGGCTGTTATTTTAATATTCTTCATTATTTCTTCTGTCGTTGCATCTTTTATCATTTTGTTCCATTGGGCCTTTGTTTTTTGGGTTATTTCTTCACTGTTCTGTGTAAGTCCTAGTTCCTCAAGGTTTTTTCTGGCACTTTCTGCCCATGCTTTGGGGTTGGTTGTCTGCAGTGTTTTTTTTAGGTTAGGTTGGGTCTTTGTGTCAATGATTTTTTTATAGTAGTTGAGTCTTTTTCTTTTCATTATGGTTTCAGCGTCTGGGATCCTCGTTTCTAGGTATATGTTTTCTCTTGGTGTTGCGTTTGGGACTCTGAGTATTCTTTTGATGATATTGTCAAGGATGGTGTTTATTTTTTTCATTTGTTGTTTTGTTGGTTGCCATGTTTCTGCTCCGTAGGTTATTATCGGTATTATGCATGTTTCCACTAGCTTCCATATTACTTCCATTTCTATACCTTTGAAGTTGGCATCGTTTGTGGTTTGTATGATCGTTTGGTAGGCAGCTTCAGCTTTCTTATCTAGATCATTTATGTGGTCATCTAGGTTTGCTTTGTGGTTCATTATTTCTCCGAGGTATTTGTAGGTTTCTGTGTATTCTAGGTCCATTTCATTGATTTTGAACGGTTTCTTTTCCCCTTTCCCAATTAGTATGGTTTTTGATTTGTTTTTTCCAAATTCTATTCTGTATTTGTTTGCTACTTCTTGGGTTATATTTAGTAATTTTTTGTGGGTTTCTGGGTTGTTTGATATTATGGCTACGTCATCTACCCATAGTAGGCATTGGGTTTTTTGGTTTTCTGTGTTGTTCTCTGTTCTGATGTTGGCTTCTATTGTTTTGTTGATCTCATCCATTAGTACTGCATACTGGGTCACTGAGAGTACTCCTCCCTGTTTGATACTGTCTTTTATTTGTATTTTTCTGGTCAGTCCATGTTTAGTTTGTATTCTTGCTGTGAGGTTGGTATTTAGGTTGTTTGTTAGGGTCCATGTTGGTCCTGTGAGTCCTCTTTTGTACATGATGTGCATTATGCCCTGGATCCATGCTTTGTCGTAGGCTTTGGTCACATCTAGGAATGTCAGATATGTTGGTTTTTTGTTTTTTTGGTTGTCTTTTATGGTTTCTTTGAGGACTAGTATATGGTCTACTGTTGCAACTCCTTTCTTTCCTCCGGCTTGTGCTTCTGTTATTTCAATTGATTCTTTTATTCTGTTGTTTATGAGGCGTTCGTACACTTTCCCCATGTTGCTGCTGAGTGTGATACCTCTCTGGTTGCTGCACATTCCCTTTTGTCCCTTTCCTTTATAGAGTGTCTTTATAGTTCCTTGGGTCCATTGTTTTGGGATTATTGTTGTTGTATTGATATAGTTGAAGGCTGTTAGTAGGGCTTTTTTTGTTTCTAGTGTGGCTTCTATTAGTATTTCATTTGGGAGGTCATCAGGTCCGGGTGTTTTTTTCCTTTTTAGTGCTCTGATTACTGTTTCTAGTTCTTTTAGGGTAAATGGTTTCTCTCTCCTGTTCTTCAGGCTATCTTTGATTTCCTCAGCTGTTTCTAGGACTTCCTTTGTGTGTTGGTCATATTGGGGGTTTGCTTCCCTTGCTTGGTATAGGTTTTCAAAGTATTCTGCTGTGTGGTTCATGGCTGTTTCAGGGTCGTTTATAATGTTTCCTGATTCATCCTTTGTTTCAGCTCCTAGTTCTTTGGTTTTTAGGATTTGTTTTCGTGTCTTCCAAAATTGGTTTGACTTGGTGGCTCCTGCTTCTATTAGCTTGTTAAGTTTTATTTTAGTTGACCTTTGTTGTTCTAGTTCTATGGCTTCCTTTAGTTCCTTCTGGGTGTTTATTAGGTCGTCTAGGGTGGTTGTTATGGTTTCGGTGTTTTTTGTTTTACATGCTTCTGCGTATTTCTTTTTCTTACTTTTTTTTTCCTTTTTTATCTGTCTTATGTTTTCGTTTGTTGTATTGTTTTTCTTTGGGGGTCGTGATTTTTTAATGTGTTTTTTCATTAGTTGTGTGAGGGTTTTGGATAGGTTATCATATTTAGTTTGGTTAGGGTCCTTTCTTATTGTTTCTGCTAGTTCCTTATTGAAGTTGGTCCAACCTTCTTTGTTGTTAAGGACCCAGTTAGGTCGTTCTTTTGTTATGGCTGATTTGTTGGTTACAGTCTTAATTTCTATTGTCATTGTGTTGTGGTCAGTGGGTTTCTTTCCTCTTAGCGTAAGTGAGTTGTCAGTGTTTATATTTGTTCTTACTATTTTCTCATACATACCTTGGTCGCATAGTATGTAGTCTATGATGGATTTTTCCTCCTGGTTGGTTCTGTTTTCTCTGGTCCATTGTAGCGTATCTGGTTCGATGGATGGGGTTCTCATATTAGTCTCTGCTATTAGGTTCTCCAGGTATGTTCCATTGGGGGATTTGTCTTGCTTTATCCTATTCCCTGTGATTTCCATCTTGGCATTGAAGTCCCCTATCAGGAGGATGTTGCCTTCCCCTTGAAGGGTTTTTACGTGGTTGGTGAGGTCTGTATATGTTTTTTTCACTGTGTATCTGTCTATTTTTTCCTGGGGTCCATAGAATCCTCCTATGATCGTGTCCTTATGTTTTGTTTTGACTTTGACCCATACTACCTCTGTTTCTTCTTCTTGTTCTTTGTATATGTCTATTGTGTTTTTTGCTAGGCTGTCTTTTACTAGTATCCCTACGCCCCCCCCTTTTTGGTTTGTCGCTCTCGGTCTGTGGTGCCATGTGTATCCTTGGATCTTCGGTGGTTTGTGTGTCCTTGTTTCGGCTATTACTGCTATATCTGTGCTTGTTGCGTTTAGTGTTGCTGTGATGTTTTGTTGTTTTCCTGTTATCCCATTGGCATTGGCATATAGGATTTTTAGTATTTCTTTCTGTCCTTGTGTTGGTTTGTTTTTTGTTCTTGTTTTCTTGTTGACCTTATTGAAGTGTACCTTTTTTTCCCTTGTTTCCCTTTGTGCTGTGTTTGTTTTCTTGAGGATCCCTTTGTGTGTCGTGTTAGTGTTGTTTGTTGTGTTGTGTGTTAGTGTTGGGATTGTGTTGTTTATGTTTGTGTTATGTTTGTTGGGTGTATGAGTGTGCAGGGGCTGTTGGCCATCGGCCTATCTCCTGTCGTATGGCTTTCCTCGTGGCTGTGTCTGATGGCTGTTTGGTAGCCATTCTCTTAGTCTGGGCCTGCTCCTGTGCTCTCTTGTGTCCTCGTCGCTGTCCGATCCTCTCCTGCTGTGGGTGCTGCGGCTTCTCTTTCTGGATTTTTGGCTGTCTGCGCTGTTGTTCCTTGTGGGTAGGGTTCTTATCCACTCAATGGTGTCTTGGACGTCCTTTCTGGCTTCTCTTACGGCTTCTGGTTCCCCGGATATTAGTAGTCCCCCGTCTGGGTCTACTTCCGTAGTGATGTTGTACGTGGTTCTTAGTCTTCTCACGTTTTTGCCTTCCTTTCCAATGATATGTCCCATGTGTTCCTTTTGTACTCGGACTTTCGTTTGATCAGTTCTCTCTTCTCTGCTGTGTGTGGCTCTTGGGTGGTATCTTTGGGTTTCCTCTCTTGCCCTTCTGTTGTGTGTGGCTGTGGCTTCTTCAAATCTGTTTTCTCGGCTGTGTTCTCGGCTGTGTCCGCGGCTGTTTCGGGCTGTTTGCTGTCTCATGGTTTCTCTCCTGGGGGCTTGTTTGTGGGCTGTTTCTCCTTTGGGGGCTGTTTCTCCTCTGGGGGCTGTTTCCGTGTGGCTCGGGTGGTTTTTGTGGGCTATTCTGACGTGCTCTTTTATTTTGTTGGCCGATGTGACATTGCTCCTTTCTGTTAGGTGGATACCGTCTTTCGAATTTTCGGACTCTCTGTGGATGTCAATGGTTTCAAAAAGATCTTCCCTCGTCAGTCTCCTGTTTAACATGATGGTAGTTATATGGTTGTTGTCATTGGTTGTAGGTGGTATTGTGGCTACTAGGATTGGTTTGTTGGTTTTGTCCTTCAGGTTTCGCTGCGCCTCCGTCAGGTTGTCGATTATGTCGTTGTATACGGTCCCGTTTTTTATGTCATTGGTCCCGGTGTGGATCACAATTACGTCCGCTATCTTAATTATCTGGTTATGCGACCTGCTGATCTGGACCAAGCTTTCTGTCGTGTCAGTCTTTACTCTGGATACTCGGATGTCGTTCTCCTGTTCTATAGTTGTCTCCAGATATTTTGTGTTGGAGTCCCCCAGAATGAGTACATTGATTCTGTTGGTCTCCTTCTTGTTTGTGGTGTCGCCTGTAGGTTTGTTGGTCTCGTGAAGCTGGTCCAGGAGGGTAACGATGGTCTTTTCGTCCCTCTCCCTTCTATCGTTGTGAGTGGTGGCGGCTATTTGTAGCTCCTGTACCATGTCTTCGTACTCTTTTATCCTTTTTTCCTTTATTGCCATTTGGGTCTTCATCTCACAGACTGCTTTGTCATTGTCTCTGTTCCTAGCTATTTTTGCTTCTAGGGCACCCAGTCTTTCTTTTGTTTCTTTTATCTCTTTTTCTAAGGTTCTTACGTATTCCGTCTGTTTTCCCAAGGACTCCCTTATGTTTTCTTTCTCCTCGTGTGCCCTCTTTATCTGTTGGGTCTGTTGCTCTTTCAGGCTCTTTTCAGTCTCTGCGTCTGCCTCTGCTGTTTTTGCTCTTTCTCTCGTCCTGTGTAGTTCCTCTTTTAGAGTAGTGATCTCCGCCGTCTGGGGTTTATCTTGTTTCATCCTCTCCATCTCTTCTAGGGTTCTCTCATGAGCCTCTTTCGTTGTTTCACTATTTTCTTGGAGGGTGTCGTTGTCTGCTTGGAGGCTTGTGGCTAGTTTCTTGATCTTTTCGTAGGCTTCTTCTCCGTCTGCATTGTCTTTCATTAGTGCGGCTATTGTGTTGTTGGCGTTCTTTAGGTCCTTTTCCGTCTTGTGGAGTTTCCCTTCGGCTATCTCTTTTTCTCCCCTGATTTTTTCCTTCTCTGTCTCAGCGGCTTGGGTGATTTCGTACTCTGCTTTTTCTTTTTCTTCTTGGAGTGCTTTGATTCTTTCCTCCATCTCTTTCTTTACCTTGGCTGTAGTTTCTTTCAGAGTTTTCTGTTTCTTTTTTAGCTCCTCGTTGGCCTCTTTTCTCTTGGGGCACTCTGTGCATTCTCTTTCCCTTGGTGACCCTTTACTCATCAGGGAATAGTCTGGTCTATCCCTGGTTCTTTGGCTTTTTCTTATCTCATCCCTTTCATTTTCTCCTGAGTATGTGGGCTGTTTGTTTTCAGCACTCCCTTGCTGTTCCTCTGTGTGGGCTATATCTTCTGGCTGTTCCTCTGTGATCTCTTCCCTCTCACTTTCTTCCCCTACTGTTGGGCTGTCACATTCCCAGTCATTTTCCCCCTCCTCATTCTCTGGAATAAATTCCCTTCTATTCATATTTTTCTGTGTTTTTGTTTTCGACATTTGGCTGTATGTGGATTGGCTGGGCTGTTGGGGTTGGGTTGGGGCTATTACTTTACTGTTCAGGCTGTGGGCGAAAATAGGTACAGTTGTTGGCTGTTTTTTTTTTGTTTTTTTTTTTTCCTCACTGGAATTCTTCCTTTTTTAAGCTCAATACTACTCTCTTTGGCTTTTTCTCAATCACTAGGCTATTTAGTTATGTTAGGCTTTACTTATCTGTCTTTCCCTGCTATGGATGGCTTGGATTGGTGTTCCTAATATCCTTCGCAAAGTGCGGGAATTCTCCGAGATACGATCAACGTTCGTCCTCCATGATCGTGCAAACGGAAGTTATGAGTGTTGCCGGACACTGTGACTGTCACACACTAACACAGACACCGGAGTCAGTAGGCTAGGCTACTGTGAGGCTCACTGTCAACGCCTACACAATCATGACAATGGCTACCTTGCTAACTTGAGATATCTCCTGTGAGGTACTGGATGTACGTCTACATTATAAAACAAATCAAACAATTAATCAACTTGTGGGGTCCACCAACCTTTTTTATGAGCCCATTACCTGACTGTTTTAGTCGACACATAATTTCATAAAGCTATATATCAATCTTCTAATTGTAGCACCACATGTAGGGAGACCACATACAGCAAAATCTCACCAGCCCTAGAAAATCTTGGTATAGCAAGTAACGTGTACAGGGCGTCATTGTAGGGGGGGGGGGGATCCATTAATTACGTACGCATGATTTTGCCCAAAATTGACCCCCCCTGCATAGCCATAGGCTACTACTACACTACAGTACATGTAGACCGGTACTACAATAGTCATTATTGTAGTGCAAAGAATATAGACACAAATAGCCTTAGGCTAAGGCTTAGGGGTACGACTGATCACCGGTACAACCTATTCAAGCAGTTATCGATCTAGGCTAGATGAATTGCCCTACCCCTTCTGAATGATTCGCTCTACCTCCTAGTCCTAGATGATTTTCCCTCCCCCTTGGCAGGAGAAGGACATTGGATGATCCTCAAAGTTATATACCGTAAAACCTTGCGTATAAGCCGCGGCTAGTACGCGAGTCAGATTGTGCGGCTTATAGCATCGGCCCAGGGTCAGGGTGCGGCTTGTACGCGAGTTTTTGCTACTATGGCACATTACTAAAAGTTACCATAATCAGATCCCTGGTGCGGCTTATAGGATCGGCCCAACGTCGGGGTGCAGTTTACAACCGAGTTAAGCTTATAAGCGAGATTTTACGGTACTCACGTGGGGTGTGAGCCCCTACTGCCCTGGAGTTTTACTAGATAATATCCTTCCAGATCCATTTTAACTCGAAAAAAACCCCAACTAACCCTGGTGATACTGTCCTATTGATAGGGGGAGACAATTAGAATTCCCTAAAGTTAAAATTTTTTTGATTTAGGAGGTATCTCCTCAAGGGCGAATCATCCAGAAAGTAGAGCAAATCATCTAAGGGGAATCATCCAGTAGGGCGAATTGGCAGTAGAGCGAACTATTGTATCGTACCTACCTGCGAAGTCTTGGTGAGTAACTCGCCAGTGCTGCATTCATGGATCATGCCGACCCTAGGGCCTACAGGGCTGATACACAATCCAAGGGTCAGAATGATGCATCGCCCATGTCAATTTTTAAAAGGGTCGTGTCGCCGTGTCGAATTTTACCCCATATAGAGGCACTTACTTAATGGTGTTGCATTGTTGCATCATAAGAACAAATGTTGCCTTTTAGTGACATGCCGTCCTTAAAGGGTTAAATGGTTTAATGCCTGGCAGCAGTCTTTAAGACTATAGAATGTAATAGATCACATAGACGACCATGGTTGCTGCCCGTGTAGCCTGAAACTCACCTGTCTGGTTCTGTTTGCCTTTTGATCTCTGCTCAGTGAAGACAGGTCCCAAGGACATTTTGTTACCTGAGGGGTTGGTCGGTGGGTGGATGAGGTGGGGGGGCACTCAGGTAAAACCATAGTTATAATACAGGTCTCTCGCTAACCCTCTAGGGGCATATCATCCTGCCATATTGCATGAATTTACCCCTGTCAGATTAGTAACTCACCAGTGCTGCATTTAACTTATTTTAAGTATCATGACGACGCTACAGCGTTGATACACTCCCGAATAGTCAGCATGATGTATACATGCATCACTGGTGATTACACTGGCCAGGGTTGCATTCATAAATTTCATGAATACATCATGCCTTGGTCGTCATGATGCTTGCATGCAGCACTTGCGAGTGCTGAATGCAAGCATCATGCCGACCGTATAGGTTTGATACACTCACGAAGGGTCATCAATATGAATCATGATGCACCAATGCAGCCCCCGACAAGTCACTCACCAGGGCTGCGTTCATGCATCATGGCGGTAAAGGACATAACACTATAAAGCACTGTGTGGACCTTAGAGGGTTAATGAGCGTCACACAAGGACGGGCTGATGTCCTGGGGGTGGAGGTGGCTGAGATGACATCTACGTCAGTGACGGAGACGATCGATGAGGTGATGTGAGGCAGAAAGGCCTCAAGCATCTTTTAGCGGGAGAACCGCCTAGAATGCCGCAGACATTATAATAGAAGCATCGTGATGTAGTCCATTACCCCCTTGACAGTGGGTTGTCGAGTCAATAAACTTTCCCTACTACAGTGTTGTGTTGTACAATATGCTAGTTTCTACAGAAAATCGACCAAAATTGTAAGATTTCCTACTTTTTGCCGATAACTAAGTGGGATCTCTGCTATATATGGGAAATTATAATTTACTATAAAAAAAAGTACAATTTCGTATGTATTCAGATTATTGAATTTTGGAATACCCAGTACCGCACCTTTGTGTTAAAGCTCCCCGGCGCTTGTACAAGACAGGCGCTCATTCAAGATCAGATACTTGAAGGCTCCCCAACCCCAACTAATTCAAAATCTGGTGTTTAAAGGTGACGGTACGGTATGGTAGTTGCACAACTATAATGGATAGATATTTGCGCTGTACATATTTTTGCAGATTTTCATTTCCGCGAAATTTGCGCGAAAACATACGGCGCGAAATAAAATATGTTCAAAGAAATTTACTGGTATACTGATTACTAATGGTAATGCACGGTTGTACTTTGACAGATCTCGGATGACGAGGATGACGTTCATCCTAACATCGACACGCCCAGCCTGTTCCGGTGGCGGCACCAGGCCCGAGTGGACCGTATGGAGCAGGCCAAGCAGGAGAAGGAGGAGTTCGAGAAACAGCGGCAAGAGTAAGCATCATCCTTTACGTCATGGTGGATACAATGATCACTATGCTTAAGTACTAGAAATCCCGTAGCCCATGCCCCCCATGGGATACAGTGTTCCCGTATCACATGGCCTGTGACATCATCATTTGTTCAAATTCTTATGGCCATTTATATGCAATTAGACATATTTTGAATAATAAAAACCATGAAATAAAGGCAAAGGCCCATGGCCAGAGGATTTTTGGTATCGTTCCCCCCTTGGTGGGGCTGGGGCTGCATCTGTGGCTTCGTGGGATACTGCCCCGGCACCACCTTGGGGGGAACGATACCAAAATATCCTTTGGCCATGGGGCTTTGTCTATTTATTTCATGTGGAAAAACAATATTACCATAGTTTTGTATGGAAAGGGCCGTTCTCCACACCCCCGTAGATAAACTGAATCTCGTTCTCCACATCTCCGTTCTCGACTGTGACGTCAACAAAATAGCCATGATGAAGCAAATCTTTAAATACATATTTTGATAGAATAATCAATAAATCACATGAAATAAACACAGAGAACCACTCATGGTGCCTTAGATCGTATCACACAAGGCAGATCATTGTAAACCTATGTCTCTTTCTTTGTAAAAATGAGCAGTAAAGCAAAGATGTTCATATGATGAGATCCGTGTTTTTCTATGGATGTAGGGCACATTATAAGTGAAATTAAAAGATGCCAAAAATAAATTAAGAAATTTAATTTTCAATCAATATTTTCATTATAAAAATTAGGGTTGGCCCTAATTTGCCAGATAGGGTTGACTTAGCTGATAAAGACATTTTGTTTTGCTAGGCCTTGGGACTACAAAGAAAATTCTAGCATTATTAAGACCAGCGATATAATATTAGGTAAATTATTAGTCCTACCATAAAACCTCGCGTAGAGCTGTTGCTAGTATACAAATCGGATCGCCCATGCAGCTTATAGGAATAGCCCAGAATCTAGGTGCGGCTAATAGTAATACGTGAGTTCGGCGTAAATGCGAGGTTTTATGATAGATGTGTTTTAATGGTCTTTAATAAGTCGATGAGTTTTCCCTGCATGTCTAGACCCTAAGCCGGTAGATTAACATTCCCCAACTCTTTTCTTTCAGTCATCAGCGACAGATGTTAGAAATAAAACAGAAATTAAAGGCCACAGACGACCAGGTATGTACTTACTTATTAACAATTTCTTTCTTTCTTTTTAATTAAAAAAAAAGCAAACAGTTTTATAGATTACCGGTACCGGTACTTTGGGATCAATATACATTTTAAAGATAAAAACATTGAAAAACTTGAAACTTCAACAATCCATAGACAAAGAAATTAAAAAAAAAGAACGGGGAGGGGCGAGGCTTCAATTTTTGTTTCAGCCTACTATCCCGGTCCCACAGAGGATGGTTTATAGCAAAGATTCATGTTAATCTATGTCTTTCTGTTCATCTCTTTTAAAGGTTGCCTGTGACGAATTCTCCAAATTAAAGATCAAGGAAAAGGAATTGGAAAAACAACAACTAGCATTCCAGAGGAAGGAAGAAGAATTGAAGAAGAAAGAGCGGGTATGTATCAACATTGTATAATGTCAGTGATATAATGTAATAAAGGTATAGAAAAATTCCAACACAAACTGACCGCGGTATGAACTCAGGCCCCATTCCAAAAAGCCTGCTCCCAGGAACCAGTAGTGGAACATCGCACCAGTGAAGAAAGAAGAAAACTTATTAAAATGAAGAACATCCCCTTGAAAGGCGATGAAATTTAATTTAAAAAAAACAAAAAAAACTCCCAAAGTGACTCGTTTAAGTGTTGGTTTCAATACCCATGTACCTCACTGTTTTGATGTACAAGACGGGCGCTTTTTCTAAATTAATACCCGCCGCTTAAACGAGCCATTAGGATCCGATAGTGTGAAGTTAATCCCTACCAAATTGTATCGATGACACTATCAACGTTTTAACATTGCTGTGTTGTTCTCTTATTTCAGTTAACTCCATTGAATGTAGACACAATCTGCAAAGAAGGGAAATCGAAAACGGTAAGCTCTCCAAACCTGTCAGTCCCATACCAGGGACAGGGGGACCCCAAGGCCACAATTACCATTCTGTCACTGAGGGCGACTCTAAAAGACCTCTCTGCAGGGTTCAAATCTGTGCCAGAAATACCGTAAATTCCCGTGTATGACCTGCGTATTATGTATACATGTGTAGGGGCTCGGATTACTCGCGCCCTGGTGATAAACCCGCAGGGAGGTATCACTTGGATAATCCTACACTCCTATATAATGACCATACCGATCCAGTAACATACGGTGCAGTTAAGTTGTCGGATGGGGATGTAGCTCAGTGGTAGAGCATTGGCCCATGGGTCTAGAGGTTGTGGGTTCGAATCCCACTTTCTCCAGATGACTTTTCCGTGACCGTTAGACATGCACCAAACCTATAGTGTAGGTTATACAGTATTTACCTAATATTCACGCTGTACATATTTTTCGCGATTTTAAAATCTGCGAAATCCATGAAAATATGTACAGCACAGAAATATATACGTTTATAGTAGCCACCAATGGTTTAACATTGGTCTCTGCTCAGAATGCCCCCATGCAGCTTGGCGTTTAATAGTTCAGCTGGGACTGCAATTATAATTTCATATTTAGAGGATGGGTGACAATATGTAACCTGTGGGCAATAGATAATATATTGTTTTCCTTGCTATATTGAATTCATACAAGCATAACATATACATTGGAACCTGTGTTATCACCCAGGAAAATCAGATCATGTACAACAAACCCGGACTATAGCAAAATAAAGATATTTCAAACAAAAGAAAAAAAAGGTTTGATGTGACCCAGCCATAGGCCTATTACAGTGTATTGCAATGACTCACTGTAATTAGATTCAATGCGTGCATTCCAAATTGTGCATAGTGTAGGTTTAAGTTTCACAATAACATAGAATACAAGCTAAAATGAGAAATGATGAGCGAGGATAAAGAAGATAGCCAAAAAGTGCCAGTAGTTCTATGTGAATATCCTGCTTCATTTTTTACGCCGACTTAACTTTGAGTATCCCGTTACGGATGTACATTTGTAGTACGGTACCGGTAGCTTTACATGTGCTTTACGTGTACACTTCCTATCGCTGCAGGTGATCAACAAATACAACACACCCAAGAAGGAGCTCACGGAGGACGAGCGGTTAGATAAACAAGTAAGTATGGATGCATTTCTAGATATATGCCATCTTTTATATGCTTTCAATGACTCTTTTTATATTTACTAAGGTATTAACTTGTAAAATTGGAGATCTTCTATTGAATATTTTTGATTTTAATACACTATTAAATGAGTGTGAAAATGACAAGTGTTTTAATATTTACCCATGGCCTAAATGCATCATGCCCCTGGTCGTTATGATGCATAAATTCAGCCCTGGCCGTTATGATGCTAAAATGCGGCCATGGCGAGTAACTCACCAAGACTGCATTCAAGCATCATGCCGACCCTTCATAGTTCAGACACTCCCGAATGGTCGGCATGATGTACCAATGCAGTAGTGGCGAGTTACTTTTTCCTCTGAATTTCTGTATTGAATTATGTCAATTCCCTATAGTAAATATATTAAACTTAAAGAATTTCCTACTTTTTAAACAGGGTTGCCACTGTCAGGGAAAATGTCAGGGAAAATATTTTTCGTTCCAGATCAGGGAAATGTCAGGGAATTTCAGATTTTTTGGCAAAATGTCAGGGAATATGATATTTTCTGAAAATGTCAGGGAAAATAATATTTTGTCAGGGAAAATTGTTGAAATACAAAAAAAAGTCACCTGTTTTCTCTGAAAAAAGCCTGTATTTTACTATGATTTCAAGAGAGAAAAATTCATTCGCTAAGTAGAAGATGACTTTAAAAAAGAGTGCATATTCAAAGTTGGAGGGCATTTCAAAACATTGGGTTTATGTCGTGATTGTCAGGGAAATTTGATATAACGTCAGGGAAATTTCAGGGAAAAGTCAGGGAATTTAAAACTACCTTGTCGGTGGCAACCCTGTTAAAGGCCTGTGAGTGGCATCTCTGAAGGGTTAACATTCTTACAAAATTATGCTCATCATTCTGCAGGCCCAACACACAAAGGACAACGAGCAGTTGATGAAGAAGTACGGCATGATGCAGCGTTACGAGGACAGCCAGACCTTCCTCACCGACAACCCACAACTCGTGTGTGAGGAGACGGCCAACTTCCTGGTCATATGGTGTATACAGTTAGAGGTAGAAGAGGTGGGTACATTATTATGGTGCATACAGCTAGAGGTAGAAGAGGTGGGTACATTATTATGGTGCATACAGAGGTAGAAGAGGTGGGTACATTATTATGGTGCATACAGAGGTAGAAGAGGTGGGTACATTATTATGGTGCATACAGCTGGAGGTAGAAGAGGTGGGTACATTATTATGGTGTATACAGCTGGAGGTAGAAGAGGTGGGTACATTATTATGGTGCATACAGCTAGTGGTAGAAGAGGTGAGTACATTATTATGGTGCATACAGAGGTAGAAGAGGTGGGTACATTATTATGGTGTATACAGAGGTAGAAGAGGTGGGTACATTATTATGGTGCATACAGAGGTAGAAGAGGTGGGTACATTATTATGGTGCATACAGAGGTAGAAGAGGTGGGTACATTATTATGGTGCATACAGAGGTAGAAGAGGTGGGTACATTATTATGGTGTATACAGCAAGAGGTAGAAGAGGTGGGTACATTATTATGGTTTATACAGAGGTAGAAGAGGTGGGTACATTATTATGGTTTATACAGCTGGAGGTAGAAGAGGTGGGTACATTATTATGGTGTATACAGCTGGAGGTAGAAGAGGTGGGTACATTATCATGGTGCATACAGCTGGAGGTAGAAGAGGTGGGTACATTATGATGGTGCATACAGAGGTAGAAGAGGTGGGTACATTATTATGGTGCATACAGAGGTAGAAGAGGTGGGTACATCATTGTGGTGCATACAGAGGTAGAAGAGGTGGGTACATTATTATGGTGCATACAGAGGTAGAAGAGGTGGGTACATCATTATGGTGCATACAGAGGTAGAAGAGGTGGGTACATTATTATGGTGCATACAGAGGTAGAAGAGGTGGGTACATTATTATGGTGCATACAGAGGTAGAAGAGGTGGGTACATTATTATGGTGCATACAGAGGTAGAAGAGGTGGGTACATTATTATGGTGCATACAGAGGTAGAAGAGGTGGGTACATCATTATGGTGCATACAGAGGTAGAAGAGGTGGGTACATTATTATGGTGTATACGGCTGGAGGTAGAAGAGGTGGGTACATTATTATGGTGCATACAGAGGTAGAAGAGGTGGGTACATTATTATGGTGTATACAGCTAGAGGTAGAAGAGGTGGGTACATTATTATGGTGTATACAGAGGTAGAAGAGGTGGGTACATTATTATGGTGCATACAGAGGTAGAAGAGGTGGGTACATTATTATGGTGCATACAGAGGTAGAAGAGGTGGGTACATCATTATGGTGCATACAGAGGTAGAAGAAGTGGGTACATTATTATGGTGCATACAGAGGTAGAAGAGGTGGGTACATTATTATGGTGTATACAGAGGTAGAAGAGGTGGGTACATCATGATGGTGCATACAGAGGTAGAAGAGGTGGGTACATCATTATGGTGCATAAAGAGGTAGAAGAGGTGGGTACATTATTATGGTGCATACAGAGGTAGAAGAGGTGGGTACATTATTATGGTGTATACAGAGGTAGAAGAGGTGGGTACATCATGATGGTGCATACAGAGGTAGAAGAGGTGGGTACATCATTATGGTGCATACAGAGGTAGAAGAGGTGGGTACATTATTATGGTGCATACAGAGGTAGAAGAGGTGGGTACATTATTATGGTGCATACAGCTAGAGGTAGAAGAGGTGGGTACATTATTATGGTGCATACAGAGGTAGAAGAGGTGGGTACATTATTATGGTGTATACAGCTAGTGGTAGAAGAGGTGGGTACATTATTATGGTGCATACAGAGGTAGAAGAGGTGGGGACATTATTATGGTGTATACAGAGGTAGAAGAGGTGGGTACATTATTATGGTGCATACAGAGGTAGAAGAGGTGGGGACATTATTATGGTGCATACAGAGGTAGAAGAGGTGGGTACATTATTATGGTGCATACAGAGGTAGAAGAGGTGGGTACATTATTATGGTGCATACAGAGGTAGAAGAGGTGGGTACATTATTATGGTGCATACAGAGGTAGAAGAGGTGGGTACATTATTATGGTGCATACAGCTAGTGGTAGAAGAGGTGGGTACATTATTATGGTGTATACAGCTAGAGGTAGAAGAGGTGGGTACATTATTATGGTGTATACAGAGGTAGAAGAGGTGGGTACATTATTATGGTGTATACAGAGGTAGAAGAGGTGGGTACATTATTATGGTGCATACAGAGGTAGAAGAGGTGGGTACATTATTATGGTGCATACAGAGGTAGAAGAGGTGGGTACATTATTATGGTGCATACAGCTAGTGGTAGAAGAGGTGGGTACATTATTATGGTGCATACAGAGGTAGAAGAGGTGGGTACATTATTATGGTGCATACAGAGGTAGAAGAGGTGGGTACATTATTATGGTGCATACAGAGGTAGAAGAGGTGGGTACATTATTATGGTGTATACAGAGGTAGAAGAGGTGGGTACATTATTATGGTGCATACAGAGGTAGAAGAGGTGGGTACATTATTATGGTGCATACAGAGGTAGAAGAATTAGGTACATTATTATGGTGCATACAGAGGTAGAAGAGGTGGGTACATTATGATGGTGCATACAGAGGTAGAAGAGGTGGGTACATTATTATGGTGTAAACAGAGGTAGAAGAGGTGGGTACATCATTATGGTGCATACAGAGGTAGAAGAGGTGGGTTCATTATTATGGTGTATACAGCTAGAGGTAGAGGAGGTGGGTACATTATTATGGTGTATACAGAGGTAGAAGAGGTGGGTACATTATTATGGTGTATACAGCTAGAGGTAGAAGAGGTGGGTACATTATTATGGTGCATACAGCTAGAGGTAGAAGAGGTGGGTACATTATTATGGTGTATACAGCTGGAGGTAGAAGAGGTGGGTACATTATTATGGTGCATACAGAGGTAGAAGAGGTGGGTACATTATTATGGTGCATACAGCTAGAGGTAGAAGAGGTGGGTACATTATTATGGTGTATACAGAGGTAGAAGAGGTGGGTACATTATTATGGTGCATACAGCTGGAGGTAGAAGAGGTGGGTACATTATTATGGTGCATACAGAGGTAGAAGAGGTGGGTACACTATTATGGTGCATACAGAGGTAGAAGAGGTGGGTACATTATTATGGTGCATACAGAGGTAGAAGAGGTGGGTACATTATTATGGTGTATACAGCTAGAGGTAGAGGAGGTGGGTACATTATTATGGTGCATACAGAGGTAGAAGAGGTGGGTACATTATTATAGTAGCTGTAAGAATACATTACAGTAAATTCTAGCATAGTAGCCGCAGCTTGCCCGCAAGTCTGACTCAGCTATTTTTTGATACCAAGAATATCCATATACGAGTTTTTACAAGTATACGCCAGTTAGTCAGTACCAAATTAGCAATTTTCAGACGCTCTCTGCGGCTTATATGAATTGTCAAATTTAGGGGTGCGTCTTTTATGCGAGGTAGACCTAAATGCAAGAATTTACGGTATGGGGACAATTCTTTCAGTCAAAAAGTATAAAAGAGAAAGTGCTTTTTGGCTATTTTTTATGGTTTAGCTTCTGCTTAGGGTTTTCTTCTCACACAAAATGAATGCAAATTCTGAAGTCGTAAAGCTTAAAGCAAATTTTATGCATTATGCTCTTGTGATGGACAATTTGTTGAAAATGGCCCTCCAAAATCTGAGTACTATAAATTCTTGCATAGAAGCCACAGCTAGTGCTGTCAAGTTGCCATGGCTTTTAGGATCAGCCCGAAGTCAAGGTGCGGCTTATACGCAAGTTTTTATAAGTATATTACGGTACCAAATTAGCAATTTTCAGATCCTCTCTCAGCCTTATAAGATTTGTCAAAGTTAACCCTTTAAGGACAGATGTCGCTAAGGGATGACATTTGTCATAATGATGCACCAATGTGCACAGCCCCACCAGCACTGCATTGGTGCATCATGCCGACCCTTTGGGAGCGCCTCAACCCCATAGCGTCGGCATGATGGTTGAGTGCAGCACTGGCGAGTTACTCACTAGGGCTGCATACAAGCATCATGACGACCAAGGGCATGATGTATTAATGCATTATTCCGTCCTTAAAGGGTTAAGGTTGCGGCTAATACATGAGTTGGACTTAAATTTACAATATTCTCTTTTTGTCTGCTAGAAACACGACCTTATGCACCACGTGGCACATCAGACCATCGTCATGCAGTTTATTCTGGAGCTCGCCAAACAATTAGAGATCGACCCCCGCGGCTGTGTCAAGGCATTCTTCTCCAGGTAAGACATTCTGGATAAAACACTCAAATACTATGATAATGTAGCGGGCACGTATCGCTCGGGGCAGGCCGAGCGTGCGTGGAGAGCGCATTGCCCGCCTGTGGTAGCTCAAGTACCGTAGTAGAGCGGTGGAGAAGCAGCTAGCCCTGTTGTGTAGCGGAGGGGCTGGGGTTGATTCCCCGTGGGGCTGTCACGTTTTCCGCTGCCTGTTACAATATATTATAATCCATAAAGGGTCGGACAGGAGAACAGTTGCCTCAAACCTGAGACTTTTATTCAGGGCCTCAATTTGAACATTTCAAGTTTGTTTTTGAGATTTCTAGCCTTGATGCCTGAATAATAAAGTTTGCTAGGTGGTGGGTGGTTATTATCTTGTGCTATGCAGCCTAAAATAAAATGTGTCATTGGCTTTAAAATTAAAAATAAAAGTCATGTTTTTGCTTTGCACATCAGATAGGCAAAATGTATGCTTTTCTTTTTTTTAAATGTATATACTAAGCTATGTGAACAATAATAACGATAATTTATTGTTGAATAATGATAACCATTATTTATTTGTGAATTATAAAAACCATTATTTATTTGTGACTAATAATAACCATTATTTACCACCTTTGTATTGGTCAGGATTAAGTTAGCAGAGAAGCAGTACCTGGATGCCTTTGAAGATGAACTCAACAGTTTCAAGGACCGTATCCGTGGCCGGGCGCAGGCACGAATCGAGGCCGCTATGAAAGAGGTCGAAGCAGTGAGTACATCTACGGGTTTATTTATTTATTTATTTAATAAAGTTGAGATTTAATTTTTTCCAAATATAAGATTTACCATGCTTAAGTACTGGCAGAGCCGTATTCGATGCCCCAAATAAATACAATAATATACATTTTGATAACTGACGTAGATTTTGATTGCACGAATTAGATTTTAGCTAATACATGTATCCTATTCTGCAGCTGCCACCTGGTGGCAAATAATGTTAATGATAAAATTTACACCCGAGTCCCAAGCCATAGTACAATGTACTACCGGTAGGTTAGTAAACGGTGAACCAAGACTTGAACATTACCGGTACGCTTTCTGTTAGAAATAGGAAACTAGTTATCAGCGAAAAGGTGAAATGTTTTATCTTTTTTTTTTCTCAATCAGAGAATTCGTTGTTTACATCTTGGTCTACTCACGAACTGAGTCACTAATGATTTTTATTTTAAAGTTCTCCCCTTTCAGGAGCCATTTGTAACTCCAGTCACCAAGATCAGGAGTCATTGTTCAAATTGACTATGGTTACTTAATGTTGTTTATAGAACGTCAATTTGAGGAGCTTAAATAAGGCTCCTGAGGGCACTTCAGTCCCTTCTTCTTTAAAAATAAATGCCTTGACAAAGGCTTGCAAAAGCCGAAATATGTCGGTCTAAAATTGAACAACCCCATTACTTGTTTTGAGCTATCTAAAAAGTTAATTGTGCAACACTACTAGAGGAGATATTTTGGGAGTATTTACCAACCTTGCCAATGTTTTATCTTCTTTCAGGAGGAGAAACAGAAGAGGCTCGGACCTGGAGGACTGGACCCTGTGGATGTATTTGAAACCCTACCTAAGGTGAGCAGCAAGTCTGGGTCTAACCCTTTAACCCTTTAAGGATGGAACATCGCTAAAAGCTGACATTTGTCGTCATGATGCACCAATGCAGCCCCGACGAGTAATTCGCCGGTGGCGCATTGGTGCATCATGCCAACCCTTCGGGAGTGATTCAACCGGGCCGGCATGATGCTTGAATGCAGCACTGGCGAGTTACTCACCAGGGCTGCATTCATGCATCAAGACGACCAAGGGCATGATGCAAATACTGCATTAAGCTGTCCTTTAAGAGGTAATGGCAGCATTTTGATTATATAAAAAGCTAATACACTTTGCTCTTCTGTCGGTATTCAGCCCAGGGAAGGTGCCAAACAGTTGACATGATTCACTGGTTTGTAGACAATGAATCATGAAGTTCTCATTATTCTAACATAATTTTCTACATTTGTTCGAACACGAATTATATTAAAATGTTTCGTAAATTCCTGCCCTTTCATTTCTTGTATTATCTGCTCCAAAAATCTAATAACGCGTACCTGGGTTATGATTATCGGCACTTTGGTACTGTAGTGTAGTAATTCAGTAATAACCTTGTATATGCTTCACCCTATATAGGCTTGTCTGGTATCAAATTTAAGCTGAGTGTGATCTACTTACATCACACGGTGATTCACGGTACCATAAATCCTCGCGTATAGTCTGTGGCTAGTATGCTAGTCAGATCGGCAGTGCGGCTTGTAGGGTCAGGGCAAGTCAGGATGCGGCTTATACACGAGTTTTAGATGTAGACTACAGTACTATAGACCAATGCACCTAGAAAGGGTGACTTTAAAAAAAAAAGAAGTTGTGTTAACGTTGGATTTAGCTGAATGCCCGCAACATTGTCTAAAATAGCTATATTTGCAAACGTCTCATATCAGGAGATCCACAGGACAATTATCTATCAAATAGTATATAGTAAAATGCTGGATTTTAAGGTTATATTCATGGACTTGTTGGTCACACTTCTTAAATGATCAAAAACTTTATCACTAACTTTTCTGAAAAGTCACCCTTTCTTGTTGCATTGGTCTATAGATTAATAATTTTGAGACCCTCTCTGAGGCTTAAGGGTTAGTCCAAGTTAGGGGTGTGGCTATTATGTAAGTTAGGCGTATACGCAAGGTTTTACGGTAACACCTTGTATTATCCACAGTCTATATAAGCATAATTTAGTATCATATTAAAGCTGAGTGATATGTGTAATAAACGAGACTTTGTTCCCTTAATATTGGTGAGAAGTTATTAAGTAAAGAACAAGGTCGACACAGTTCGGATCAAGTGCGCAGGTTGCTATATAGGATTTATTCAGGTAGTACTAGACAGGCTTAGCTAATCCGGGCGAACTCCCTATAGAGTTCGGAGCAGGTCGGTAGGCTCGCAGCCGATATGATCTTCGACTTGGGTCTTTGCACTACAAGAGCTACAAAGGAACCGACGAGTTCCATCAGACGCTGGCTATATATAGGCAGCCAGCCTGTGCGCGCACACGCAGACCGGAAGCCTATAGTGACCTCTATCCATACCCCAAGCCCGGAGTAGGTGCTGCCACCCACTGCCGGACTGAAGGGTTCGGACAGAGGTCGCAACACAGCGTCCAACAAAACCCACCATATAGTATACCCATAAACTAGCCCCTACATATGCATAAAACACATGGTGATTTACCTCACTTTAACACCGCCTGTCTCTACCCCAACAGGAGATGCAGGAGTGCTTTGAGTCTAAGAACATAGAGGCGCTACAGACGGCCTTGTTAAAGCTGCCCACAGACCAGGCCCAGTACCACATGAAGCGCTGCATCGAATCCGGCCTCTGGGTGCCCGGGGGAGACGATGACAAAGCCGACGGCGACAAAGCAGAACCTATATACGAGGAGCCTGAAGCGGCACAATAAAGGCCTGCCCTTCTCTGTGTAGCCAAACTGTTCATGAGTTTTATTAAAAGGCCAAGTTTTTGCCAAGGGTTGCAGAAAATTGTTTCTGAATAAGGCCGAAAAGATAAAAGGTGTGTTTCAGGTTACATGGTGTGAAAATCTAGGGTAGGTAGGTCAGATTTGTTAAAACTAGAAAAAATTTAATTTCTTTTAAAACTTTGGCCTGAAAAGTACCCAAAAATTGACTTGAGAAATTCAGCGCCGATAACAGCCTCGACTCTGAAATTGCCCCAAAAATGACCTAAAATATAACCAATTTTTCAAAATTGGATAAAAGTTTTCTAGTGTCGGCCCTGTTTTGCTAGATAGGGTCACGTAACCTGAAACATTTTAAACCTTTAAAATTTGGCCTAAGCAGTAATAGAAATTGTCCTGCCTAAATGAGCCTAACATGTCTTTCCAAATGTGAGCTCCATGGTGAATTGTGAAGTTGGTGGTCATCAGGAGAGAAAACATTATATGATTATTGTAGGAAAATACTTGTTTCAAAGCTGGCTTTATAGTTTAAGACTTTTGTTAAGCATTTAGATATATAGTATTGTGAGACAAGACGGTGGACTTGTCGGTTATTTGTATAGTGCCTAATTTGTCCTTATTCTAAGAACTAAGGGGGTGATCATTTTTTTAACAACAGGAGATGGGGGGGGGGGGGGGGGGGTTGATTTCGCACTGTCAAGGGTCAACTTTTTTATCCCCCCTCCCCCTCTTAGGGTCAAAAAAATTGGTGCATGCGCAGGCCCTATGAAGCATGGCAACGCGCGGGCTTTTGGTTCAAAACGGGTTAGAATTCTTTATATCCCCACCCCTCAAGAAGGGGCGAAATCTGTTTACAGCCCCCCCCCCCCCCGGTCAAGGGGTCCCCACCATCCCCCCACCTGTCGTTTTAAAAATGATCACTCCCTAATGCGAGATGATGCGCGTGAAATACAATTACATTGTTGTATTATTGTTGGTGGCCTGGTAACTTTGTATAGTAGCATTATATATATAGTCGTGGCGCCATCTCACTTGCTACATGTGAACTAAGGAAAACTGGGAAGAAAGCCAGGGAAGAAAGTCCATTATGTCCTTGAGTTTCTGAGAAAATGAAGAAAATGTGTTCAATCATTAAATGATACATATATTAAAAGAGTCAGCATATAAGTGTACAGTTCCCCCCTCTTTACAGTTTACTTCTATCAACAAACATACCTAGCTGATATTGGTATAAATATTACTTTTCATACACTAAAATAATTGATAGCTGGAAAATAAAGTATCTGATTACTTTAACTCCAGAACTTGCTGTTTATAATAATCAATATGTATTACTGGTTATATTTGTCCAGAGAGAGCTAAAAACGTATAGCCCAAAATTCTGTTACATATTGAATATAGCTATGGTATCTAAACATATTGCCTATATTTGACCAATACCATGGTCTACGGCAGAAAGTGGGCGTTATCCCTCTGGAGGTTTAGACATTTCTGTATCACTTCCCTTTGTTCCTGATATATAAGTCATGTCTGTATTGGATCACTACCTTTCTGTGCTAATTTTGGATTTAAAAAATTATAAAATTGATTATTAATTAAACCTCTCCAAACTGATGCTATTCTCCCTTGTCATCCTCATATTTGGATCTGTCCCTGTTCATGTTATCAACATGTATGTACATACCGATTTCTGCATAGTCAGCGTTTAGAATGTGAACCCTAATGCAGAGAGGAGTGAGTGTAAAATGGTGCATGCCTCATCAACTTGAACAAATCAATTTACTTATTAACTTAAAAGTACTACAGTGATTTTCTGTAGGGCTTCACAAAGAGATTTGCTGTGCTTAGTTCTTATAATTTCGATACTGGAATTCTTTCATGTCAGTGTTTTTTCCCCACCAGGTTAGTCTGTATAATGTTGTATATGATATAACAACACCAGAACTAAGAATTATTCTTTTGAAGTAAAGATATTAAAACTATTGGTAGGGATGATCTGAAGAATTGAAGATTGAAAATCTGAATTAAAATTTGCACCAAATAATCTAGTTTTCAGCCACTTTTAAAACTACTTTCTCACTTCTTCTAAAAATATGAAAACCTACAAACTGCTCTATACACTGCTGGAGCATAAACATGTGAAAAGGCGCCTAGATGTCCTCACTCGATGATTCATATATGGTCAAATGTGATTTGTAAGCATTAGCAAAGTCTGCGATCAATTACAATGTCAGATTCTGTTCTTATGAATGCAAATATGCATGTGTTCTTCGTTGTAAATAAAGGTTTATATGAGCATTATAACTCGACTTTTGTGTATTTTGTTTGAAATATTATTGTTTTTTAGGAGAAATATGCCATTATTAAGCGGCCTTTAGATTAATCAGGGTTATTCCCTCGTGTCATGGAATGTCATAACATTTGAAAGTTGTCTGGAATGCCATGGAATTTTGTAAAAGGTTGCCGTATGTCATGGAAAATGAAAATAATGGAATTAATATTACAAAATATCCTAGAAGGTTCACGAATTTAGAAATTTTCTTAAGCCCCCTTTCCCCCTGACCCCCACAAGAACGTTGTAAATGTCATGGAAAATTGAGATTTGTCATGCAATGTCATGGACTACAACCTGAAGCTTCTTTGGGAACCCTGATTAATGCTATTCACTGTAGAAGCAGAACTGTGAGACGATGTCGCGTATACTTTTCTCAGTCTGTCTTTGTCGGGTTCTCGCTGCCTCTCCTCTCGCCGCTGAAACTCCAACGATGTATTTTGTCTGCCCAATTGCTCCTGACGCATCGTGAATATCCAATGTATCCAGGCCTTATATTGAGGGGAGTTCTTTCATAGGGTTGCCAAAACTATTGCATGATAAGAGTCCCTACACCTGGTATCAACAGCAGGAGCGTATCAAACCCTTTGATCTGGCATGATGCCTGAATGCATCACCGACGTGTTGCATGAGTTGATTAGTGGTACTACTTTGAGGGATAAAGACTTTGTGGGATAAACACACCACAAGTCTTCCATAATAACCACTACAATCTACATAGGGAAGGTTCACCAGAGGTCGGCCGCTCCTGTACAGTTTTCCATTACAGGACCAATTTTCAGAAATTAATAGGTCCAGGACTAATAACTGCCCATATCTCCAAAACATACCAAAATACAGATGTTGAATGAGAGAACCGGGCCTATTATATCTAAATGATCCTCCTACAAAGTTTTGTATCTAAATAGATTCCTTTCGGGGGGGGGGGGGGGGGACATGATAGCTGACGGTTACATACCTATTCAAAGGAAATAATCAATTGATCCATTGACAACACAAGTAATGAGAGCTAAACTGGTTGAATTGGGTGCTTTTAAAAAATAAGTTTATTGACCAAAATTTGATGTATAGAGGTGATATCACGTTCTGCCAAGTTAGTCAGAGGAAATATTTACATGTATATTACAAATGAACTACTTATGCATTAGCAAGTGCAGTCCAGAGTTCTTTGGTTGTTGGTTCCTTTTACATATAAATATGATCAATCATTTTGTATTACTTTTTCAACCAGTAACTGCCACTCTCGAGACAGAAATTGATTTTTAGAGATAAACAATTTATCATTTCATGGGATCCTTTTTCCATAAGGCCAAAAAAAAAAAAAGGGTTTGTTTCAGGTCACCCGACCGACCCTATGTAAAGAGGGCCGACCCTACGTTTTTTTTATGCAATTTTGAAGAAATTTTCATATTTTTACTATTTTTTGGGGTAAATTTTAGGTTTTCAAAAGTTTTGAAAAAAATCGTCCCATTTTCATACTTTTTTGGGTCAATTTTAGGGTTATGTAAAAAAAAAAAAGTAAAAAAAAAAAAGAATATCCGACCTACCGACCCTAGAGTTTCATCCCATGTTACCTGAAACAAAACTTTTTTTTTATTTGGCCTAAGGAGTCTTCATTTCCATATGTCCATACCACTAACAACCAATACCGTACCGTCGCGATTAAGCGCCGGGGCGCTTTTCAATTTGGAGGGGCCATTAAACCCAAGATAGGCGCTTATTCGAGATCCTATTTCAGTGCTTAAGGAATATTTCAACACCCCTGTACCCCCGGCGCTTATACAAGACCGGCGCTCTTTCGAAACCGGCGCTTTATCGCGACGGTACGGTACCTTTTCTTATTTATACATATAGTTCTTTGGACAAAATTTGTATTCCTATTGATATTTTTTTGATATAATTTTAAGGTTGTTACTCACTTATACCTATCAAAGTGAAATATATTTGATATATAAGAATATAAATGCATGGTATGGTCACCAAGATATGACTTGACAGGGATTTGAGCTTAGGTCCTCTGCATCATGAATCTACCATGCTAACCACTACTCTATGAGGGACAGGTGACATAAGGAATGCCCAGGTACAACCCACTCACAATACTCACACCCAGTTTGTACCCTTATCTCGGACATGAGATTTGGCTGAGCTGGTTGCTGCTGACTAGGGGGATACAATTGGTACCAGAGAAATACAGGGTGACTGCACCAGCATCTCGCTAGCGCCTAATACAAAGACATGCATGTTAATCTAGAGAAAGCTGTGATTAGTTTACCTGCACCACTGGGAAGATGGCTACAGTGCCAGGCGAGTGGACTACATAACAGAATATAATAAACATTTATCTGTGTAGTAAATTGAGCAGTTACATCTAGATAACCCATATTGGTCATGTTCATCTGTGTGAATTTGCACTCCTATTGTGGAATGGTTACAGATCATCAGATGTAATATGGTAATTGGAATCCCCAATGCACTACTGGGCAAAAGAAAGGACCCTTTCGTTATAAAAGAATAAAAATTAAACTATTCCATGAACCAATTGTATATATAAACAAACATACCCGTACATAGGATAATAAAGATATAATTAAACTCTTACAACAATCAACAAGCAATATAAGCCCGCTGGGCACAACACCACTTATTAAAGTGACATTCTCACCGAGCGTATGCCACTCACAATTCTAGTACTTTTCTAGTCTACTGTGTGGTTAAGTGCGAGTGGTGAGAATGTCCCTTTAAGTGACTAATAAGTCCCACACTGCAGTGTAGTACTGCACTGCAGTGCATTACACGTACATACTTACCGGATATAAGTCAGTTAAGGCAATTCAAAGGAGTAGGTAATACTGGATCTTCATCACTGCAGCTGAACCAAATGAACATGTTTTTGTACTACTACAAAGTGGTAGTTATTACTTACTTGAAGCTCATTTAACTGTACTGATATCACGAGGAGATCTCACTGTAATGCCCCAGTGTCTAGCATGACCTTATTAATGAGATGAGGGTCTTTGGCAAAGGTGCACACCTTTTTTGCGACATTGCCATAGTTGCACTTATGGACGGGACAGGGCTCACTGCAGGACGCTGTAGGGTTCTGTTTGTAGTAGAAGAGGGCGCGGTACACATGCTCATTGAGCCTCGTCATACCACACTCATGCCGAGTAAAGGCAAATGCCTCATGCCACCTGTTATGGGGAAACTTAATTGCACGTGTCATACCCAATGGGGGATTATCCTTGCTGCTTTTGATAGCAGTGTCACAGAATTTCGCAATCTCCACCAGAACCCCTTTGTAGTATCTCACCTCTAGTTTGAAGCCTTTGCCTTCAAGCCTCATTTTTCTCCGAAAATTTCTGTTAAAGTATTCGTATAAAAGACAGTCCGCTGTACTCCATTCACAAAATCTGTCATAAAGATTTTTGTCCACCTCCTCCAACTTTTGATATTTGACTACATTCAATGGAATATATAGTACATCTTTAAATGACCATCCTAGAGATCTTCGCATAAGGATAAGCGACTCGTCAAAATGTTCATTAATCCCGATAGAAAATGTCCTTTCTAATTGCTCAAATTGTTCTTCTTTCCCATAATCATCTCGATTTTTTATTAATTGCCGGGAGAAATAAAACCGTACCTCTTCCAACTTCTTTTTGTGTAATTCCCTCCAAGATGGATCCTCCAGTTTGTTGATGAATGATTGAGCTATGTTTCTGTCATCTAAGCCAAGGTCCCAGCGGTCAACATATTTTCTGTGTAGCATGAAGGACGTCAGCCATTTTAGTGGGTGACGAATCATGGATACATACGCGGTCGGAGACGCCAATACTGCATCTAACACTTGCCGATTGTATTCAGAGTGCTCTGCGATAACATTGTATTTCACACTTTGACCTTCAATAAAAGGAGGATACAAGTCCGTCATCAGAGAATCTCTTGCCACAAACTCGTTTGCACCGTAGGTAGCAAAGCGAAGGTTGTTGTTCCAAGTATAACGAAGGAGTATATTTTTCAATGTTGTGGAGCCAGTCTTTCCAATCCTTGCAAAGTAAATATTGTCAATCTTTTGTCGTTTTTGATAAACTGCAATGCTAGTCTGTACACGTGGATGTGCTTGTTCCTGCCCTTCCTGAGGCCATATTGTTGATATCATCCAGACGGACAATAGCACATTGAAACCGATGGCCGCATAAAGAAGAATGAGTTTCGTCTTCATCATTCATTCCTACAAAAAAACAAAACATATAACTAATAAAAACAAAACATATAACTAATAAATCTTACATCTTACATCTTAGGGAGCGTTCATTATTTATGCCAGGGGGGGGGGTGTGCAAATCAGGGGGGGGGTCATTTTTTTTAGGGGTATTCGGAGGGGGGGGGTCTTTTTTTTTCAACCTATTCTTAGGGGGGGGGTCTTTTTTTTTCAACCTATTCTGAGGGGGGGGGTCATTTTTTTTAAGGGTATTTATTTGGGAGGGGGTATTTTTTGACACAACGTGACGCGAATTTCACGACACATGTCGCGAATTGGGGTCATAAAGACGGTAGAACTTTGCTAAATTTCTTGCCTACCAATCGACACATGAATGATTCACTACTTTTCTTTTCCTAAAGCAACAATAATTAACTGGAGAAAGAGCATTAATTCAACACGAGAAGAGTACAGAATGTAGGGGGTCTAAACAGAAAAGCTATCAGTGTGCAGTTAGATGAATGCTATTGTGGCACCGAAATATGACAGTACTGTATCCGAAATAGTTTGGGTTAATTGGACTTTAGCCTTGCCCATCACGTTTTGGCATCCATATGCAAGGGTGAACTTGCCTACAATTTTAGACCCTGCCTTTCTTCCCAATAGAGGAGCAGATGCATAGTATGCAAGATGCAGATCTACCTCATACAGTAAAATCTCGTTATAAGGAGCACCTTTTGGCAACGCAAATTTGCTCGTTATAACCAACCTTCCTTGTAACCGATTTTGATCATAATTAGAGGAGAAAGTCATGACAAAGCCCCCCTCCCCTTGTCCCCTCGCCTCTCACAGGTCCCTACCTACACCCTGCATGTCCCTGGAAGTGATGGCTACCCAGGGACAAGGTACCAGTCAGGGTGTGTCTTATCAGTGCTGATAACAGCACCCAGCGAAATTTTAAATGGCGGACCCACTGGGTATGAGTCTACAGCCCTATAGGACGGGGTGTAGGGGTGGGTAGGTGGCAGGGGGACTCAGAAATCAAAGGGAAGTCCTGGGCGCTCACACACCTGTATAGGACGGGGTGTAGGGGTAGGTAGGCGACAGGGGGGACTCAGAAATCAAAGGGAAGTCCTGGGCGCTCACACACCTGTATAGGACGGGGTGTAGGGGTGGGTAGGCGGCAGGGGGGACTCAGAAATCAAAGGGAAGTCCTGGGTGCTCACACACCTGTATAGGCCGGGGTGTAGGCGTAGGTAGGCGACAGGGGGAACTCAGAAATCAAAGGGAAGTCCTGAGCGCCCACACACCTGTATAGGGTAGGGTGTGGGTGGGGTAAGGCCACAATTATCAAAGAGTAGTTACTTCTTAATGGAAAAGAAATTTCGTTATAAACCAAAAAAACTTCGTTATAAACAAATTTACATCTGAAAATATTCATAACCAAATTTGTTGTAGCAGAATTTTACTGTATCTTGAAAATATTTGCTCCTTATAAACGATTTTTGGCTAGAAATGCTCGTTCTAATGGTGTTTTTTTACTATAGAAAAGTATAGAAAAGGTTTTGGCAAAGCAAATGTGCTCCTTATAACCGTCTGCTCCTTATAACCGTCCTCCTTATAACGAGATTTCACTGTATAATGTTGATACATTGTAGCTTAGGTCCACGCCACCAGTCAAAGGCGTGATTACACTAGTCATGATACACACTTTTCCTTGGTATCTTGTACCAGACCCTGCTAAATGAGCCACAGCGTTCTGATTGCAGAGCTCTCAATATTTTTAGAATACCTTCACCATCTCCCTGATAGCTGCCTGCTTCTCACAGATTCTAGGACTTAAAAAATTCAGCAGACTCATAGAGTAGACATGATCATCCCACTATAAATCGGTGTACCGAATGCCTTGAAATGTAGCAAATAGCCACCAGATCCACAGAGTTTTCTGCTGCGGATGCCACTCCTTCTGTCGCCAATTTCTAAATCTCCCTCTAAGTTCATCTTTGGCTTCAACAGAAATCAGGCACTGAATAATCATTGCTACTCATCGCTACTTGGCCTCATCAGAATTTTTAGAGCTCTATATTTGGTTCTGGTCAAGTTGCTTCCGATGCTCTGCAGGGTTATCAGTGAGTTATTCATCACTATTTTAAAGCTTTTATTTTTTTTGGAGTCAATGCATTCCCATGGCTTGGTTATACTGACCACACACTAGAATATTGAAGGCAGGTACCTTATGGCATTTCCTCAAATAAAGGTTATCAACTATGGTGCACGTAACATCCATGCATAGCATTGATGGCATAAGCGATTGTAATTGATCCGTACCGTTATATAACAAAGACACATTCCCCTGTGACTCTTTGTTCAATTTCAAATTCTCACCCTCAGCTCCCTATTTCTTACTGATCCTAGCCTTTTGAAAACCAAACTAGGTTTAAATAGTGATCTTGTTCCTTTAACTGCAAGTTATAATACCAGGATACATTAAAATGGGCCGATTGACCTCTAGATTTTTCAAAATTTTCTTCAGGTTTGCCACTATTATAATGTCCAGAGCATCCCTTCATCAAACATCTTTGTTTTAAGCTGCAGTAGCGCGGAGCAGGGGGGGGGGCTGGGGGCCTAGTAAAGTGGGGGAGCCAATCTTTTTGGGAAACATGAACATTCTAGACTCAGAGTACCCAAGAATACACCAATCTCGAGGTAAAATTCCTAAAACTTTCTTGAAAGACAAGCTCAAAGTCCCTCAGAACACATCAATTTCAATGTAAAATTTCCCAGGATCATATGGTAGACTTCAGACCACTCTGAATACACTAATATAAAGGTCAAATTCCCAAATTTTCCTGGGGCTTGTGGCCCCAAAACAACCATTTGTTTCTCCCTCTAACCAACACTCATCAGCTGGCTTTGGGAGCTGGGCCCCCCAACTTTATCCACCTTCCGCGGCCCCTGAGCTGGGCCATTTCATGGTACTTCTACCAAACAGTATTAGCAGGACTTGTAGGTGGGGACCAAAATAATCACACCAATTTTTAGCAAAAATATCAAACGTGCCACGGAAACAGAAAAATGCGCGCTCTCCACATAAATATATTCACCATATTGTTATGCCCTATAACCACTCCCTCAAATAATGGTTAAGCACATGCTATAATAGGTTATAGTATAGGACTATGTGGATTTTGTATGTCGTTGATGCCATTATTAAGTATTTATAAACGTCTATGGTGAGGGGGGGGTCATTTTTTTTCAACCTATTCGGAGGGGGGGGGGTCTTTTTTTTTTGACCCATTCGGAGGGGGGGGGTCTTTTTTTTTTGACGTATTCGTTTTGCCAAACGCCCGCCCCCCCCCCCTGCCATAAATAATGAACGCTCCCTTAGTAGTATTAAAAGTAGTACTAGCCGTGGCTTATACCCGAGGTTTTACGGTATCTATAAAGAACTGTCGGTATACATTAAACAGTTTCTACGAAAAGTTTTTTGCCTTCCAGGACATTCGGTTCTGCAGATTTTTAATTCAGCAGGCCCATCTAAATATTTGCAGGCCTGGATACCTTGGGGGAATTAAATGTTTGAATCTAGAAATGTAGTATTAAATAAAAAATGCGTATAGAGGTTACTGGTATATTTGAATCATTTCAATAAACATAATTTTGTGTTATTTTCTACAAAATATTTAGGCTTTCTAGTTTATACTCTAGAAACATTCATAATGGTCCGATTTACACGCCGTAAAAACTGGCATGTAGCATTGGGTCCGGCAGATGCAGGCTTTCTGCTGGACCAGCAGGCATTAAGCCGGCTATAGCCGGTGTCCGGCAGGTTTTCGTATAGACTGATTAAAGCGGCATAATCACTAAGAGTGCCCCATTCAGAATCCTAGTACGGTTCTAGTCTACTATGGGGTAGCACCGCGAGTGGTGATATTGCTCCTTCAGGGAAGGAATAAAAACCTGTTACCACAAAGCCATATACACATAGTTATTATAGTGACATCATAATATGAACAGATATGGGGGCATCCATAAATTACATATGCAGAATTTTGGCAGAAATTGCCCCCCCCCCCTCCCCCTTGTTGCACCATGTACGCATGGGGCTACCCCCACCCCCATATGTACATACTCAAATCACTTGCCCCCCCCCCCCTTCTCTAACAAAAAAAGACACACCTTTCTAGTCTATGTAATTTTACATACCAGATAAGTCATTTATTTGCAACTTTTTGCTCCCCCCCCCCGCCAATAAAAAGAGGAAAATTGTAGAAATATGAGGGGTATAGAGGTACGTTCTTCTGAATGTTTTGGAATTTAGGGTTGAGTTTGGGCCCAAAAAATGCTCTTCATTCTAGTAAAATTGACCAAAAAGTACCCTTATGCGTACACAATGCGTATGTCAAAATGGCTCCAGACCCCCCCCCCCTGTACAAATCTGTACGCATTTGGCCGGACCACCCCTCCCCCCCTTGGTGCGTATGTAATTTATGGATGCCCCCTATCAGCATAGCTGACTGTTACATACCTATTCAAAAGAAATAGCCAATTGATCCATTGACAACATAAATAATGACAGCTAAACTAGTTAAATAAGGTGTTTTAAAAAAAAGAAGGTTTATTGACCAAAATTTCATGTAGAGGTGATAACACGTTCTGTCAAGTTGGGCAGAGGAAATATTTACATGTATATTACAAATAAACTACTTATGCATTAGCAAGTGCAGTCCAGAGTTCTTTGGTTGTTGGCTCCTTTTACATATAAATATGATCAATCATTTTGTATTACTTTTTCAACCAGTAACTGCCACTCTCGAGCCAGAAATTGATTTTTAGAGATAAACAATTTATCAGTTCATGGGATCCTTTTTCCATAAGGAGTCTTCATTTCGCCATACCACTAACAACCAATACCTTTTCTTATTTATACATATAGTTCTTTTGAAGAAATAGGAATACAAATTTTGTCCAAACACTATTGATATTTTTTTGATATAATTTCTAGGTTGTTACTCACTTCTACATATCAAAGCGAAATATATTTGATATATAAGAATATAAATGCATGGTATGGTCACCAAGATATGACTTGACAGGGATTTGAGCTTAGGTCCTCTGCATCATGAATCTACCATGCTAACCACTACTCTATGAGGGACAGGTGACACAAGGAATGCCCAGGTACAACCCACTCACAATACTCACACCCTGTTTGTACCCTTATCTCGGACATGAGATTTGGCTGAGCTGGTTGCTGCTGACTAGGGGGATACAATTGGTACCAGAGAAATACAGGGTGACTGCACCAGCATCTCGCTAGCGCCTAATACAAAGACATGCATGTTAATCTAGAGAAAGCTGTGATAAGTTTTCCTGCACCACTGGGAAGATGGCTACAGTGCCAGGCGAGTGGACTACATAACAGAATATAATAAACATTTATCTGTGTAGTAAATTGAGCAGTTACATCTAGATAACCCATATTGGTCATGTTCATCTGTGCGAATTTGCACTCCTATTGTGGAATGGTTACAGATCATCAGATGTAATATGGTAATCGGAATCCCCAATGCACTACTGGGCAAAAGAAAGGACCCTTTCGTTATAAAAGAATAAAACTAAAACTATTCCATGAACCAATTGTATATATAAACAAACATACCCGTACATAGGATAATAAAGATATAATTAAACTCTTACAACAATCAACAAGCAATATAAGCCCACTGGGCACAACACCACTTATCAAAGTGACATTCTCACCGAGCGTATGCCACTCACAATTCTAGTACTTTTCTAGTCTACTGTGTGGTTAAGTGCGAGTGGTGAGAATGTCCCTTTAAGTGACTAATAAGTCCCACACTGCAGTGTAGTACTGCACTGCAGTGCATTACACATACATACTTACCGGATATAAGTCAGTTAAGGCAATTCATGGGGCCCTTGATGGGGGGGTCCCCATGTCGCATGTCGGTTTTAAGAAATGCCCATGTTTCATGTCACTAAGGAAAATCCCATGTCGCTAGTGTCACCAAGAGATGATAAATCATTGAATACCAATCATTAACAAACTGTTAAAGAGTGGTTTGAAACAGTTAACCGTATCTAATTTTTAGAAAATTTTGGAATTTTACACTCTTTTTCACCCTTCCCCCTCTCAGGAGAGGTCGAAATTGTTTACACATTTGGGAACATTTTTAAATTCTTGAAATAAAATTCTGCATTCTGGCGAGTTTTGAGAGCAACATAACATTCTGCAAGCCATGATGCTATTCAATCCATGTCACTAAGGCCAATGTCCCATGTCAGAGTTAAGAAATGCCCTATGGCCATGTCCCATGTCGATTTTAAGAAATGGCCATGTCGCCATATCGGACTTAAGAAATGGCCATGTCGCCATATCGATTTTGGGTGTCTAGGGCCATAATTCAAAGGAGTAGGTAATACTGGATCTTCATCACTGCAGCTGAACCAAATGAACATGTTTTTGTACTACTACAAATTGGTAGTTATTACTTACTTGAAGCTCATTTAACTGTACTGATATCACGAGGAGATCTCACTGTAATGCCCCAGTGTCTAGCATGACCTTATCAATGAGGTGAGGGTCTTTGGCAAAGGTGCACACCTTTTTTGCGACATTGCCATAGTTATACTTATGGACGGGACAGGGCTCACTGCAGGACGCTGTAGGGTTCTGTTTGTAGTAGAAGAGGGTGCGGTACATGTGCTCATTGAGCCTCGTCATACCACACTCATGCCGAGTAAAGGCAAATGCCTCATGCCACCTGTTATGGGGAAACCTAATTGCACGTGTCATACCCAATGGGGGATTACCCTTGCTGCTTTTGATAGCAGTGTCACAGAATTTCGCAATCTCCACCAGAACCCCTTTATAGTATCTCACCTCGGCTTTGAAGCCTTTGCCTTCAAGCCTCATTTTCCTCCGCAAATTTCTGTTAAAGTATTCGTATAAAAGACAGTCCGCTGTACTCCATTCACAAAATCTGTCATAAAGATTCTTGTCCACCTCCTCCAACTTTTGATATTTGGCTACATTCAATGGAATATATAGTACATCTTTAAATGACCATCCTAGAGTTCTTCGCATAAGGATAAGCGACTCGTCAAAATATTCATTAATCCCGATAAAAAATGTCCTTTCTAATTGCTCGAATTGTTCTTCTTTCCCATAATCATCTCGATTTTCTATTAATTGCCGGGAGAAATAAAACCGTACCTCTTCCACCTTCTTTTTGTGTAATTCCCTCCAAGATGGATCCCCCAGTTTGTTGATGAATGATTGAGCTATGTTTCTCTCATCTAAGCCAAGGTCCCAGCGGTCAACATATTTTCTGTGTAGCATGAAGGACGTCAGCCATTTTAGTGGGTGACGAATCATGGATACATACGCGGTCGGAGACTCCAATACTGCATCTAACACTTGCCGATTGTAATCAGAGTGCTCTGCGATAACATTGTATTTCAAACTTTGACCTTCAATAAAAGGAGGATACAAGTCCGTCATGAGAGAATATCTTGTCACAAACTCTTGTGCACCGTAGGTAGCAAAGCGAAGGTTGTTGTTCCAAGTATAACGAAGGAGTATATTTTTCAATGTTGTGGAGCCAGTCTTCCCAATCCTTGCAAAGTAAATGTTATCAATCTTTTGTCGTTTTCGATGAACTGCAATGCTAGTCTGTACAGATGAATGTGCTTGTTCCTGCCCTTTCTGAGGCCATGCTGTTGATATTATCCAGACGGACAATAGCACATTGAAACCAATGGCCGCATAAAGAAGAACATGTTTCATCTTCATCATTCATTCCTACAAAGAAACAAAACATATAACTAATAAAAACAAAACATATAACTAATAAATCTTACATCTTAGTAGTATTAAAAGAGTTAGTAAATCAATGGAAATTGGGAAAATCTATCTTATTCCTAGCCCACTGCCCTATGGATAGTTCAAGTTTTAATTTGATACCAAATATGCAAATATTTGTGTATTTTAAACATATATATTTTCCATCAAAAATGTTTAATTAAAAACCAAATCACGATTTTTTTATGTGATGCGCGCGGTGATGAGAAACCACCTTTTCTTTTGAGTGGCATAAATAAGTTGTGGTTGCTATCATTGTCGTCAACTATACACATTAATAACCAATAGTAAATGGCGACATGTTATTTCTTTACTGAGGTGGAGAAGATCCAACAAGACCCGCCCTCTACATCTATAAATAGAAATAAATGACTAGTAAAGTAGTATCTTGTAGACTATCCGGGCCCCTGCAAAGGTTATATGCTGCACGTTAGTATTATTATGATATAAGGCTTGTCCATAACATCCTCTTCCCAACGTGAGTCTACTAATACTATTAGTAGACTCACGTTGAGGAGAGGAAGTTATGGACCAGCGTTATATAATAAGCCTAACCTGTACTGTTGGGTAATATACACACGACCCACCTAGCCCACATGAGTGCATGGACAAACGTTTACAGTCAGTCTTAACACAGGTTTACAGAAGTGTTACAATCTGAAAGTCTTAATAATTAATTCTGAATATATATAGATGTCGCCACCCCTCTTCGCCTTTTCCCCCTCCAAATATTTACTGCGATACAGTCCGGGGATACAGTGCTTTTCAGTTGGAAGTATTGTTGTATACATTGGGGGCTTTGCCCCCGAACCTCCGTTTCTTTCTTCCTCTTTTTTCCCTTTTCTTTTTGGAAACTGACAACACACATATAGGCTATAACCGAACCCTATTGCCTTGGGCTTTACTGATGTAGGCCTATCATAGGCTATGTGCAGTTTTCCCAAAAAAACGTTTTCGACATGCAGAACATTCGGTCCTGCAGATCTATGCCAGATTGTGAGAAGTAGCAGACTATGAGGCAGACTGTATGTACACTGTAAAAAGTTGGTTGCCCTTTTTGTAGGTGTACAGTAGATTCTACTGTAGGTGTACAGTTCATTGTAGGTAAACAGCATAATCCACTGTAAATATACAGTAGATTCTACTGTAAATCCATTCTATCGTAGATTCTACTCTAATAGATCTACAGTAGATTCCACTGTGTACCTACACTGCCTCCAGAATGACTCCCCTCTCTAGGCAGACTGTATGTAGCTAGTGAGCCCCTACTGGGTTACTCTCGTTCCCAAATCCTTCCGAAGGAAGGCTCTGGTAACTGCCAAATGTTGGGATTTTGCTGGGTCTGGGCAACCCCTGCTGGTAGGCTTGAACCAGCGAACAGGAACAGGAAATGGAACCAGAAAGGCTGATGGTAAATCTACCTAAAACTACCATCATACATTCTGGTTCCATTTCCTGTTCCTGTTCGCTGGTTCAAGCCTACCAGCAGGGGTTGCCCAGACCCAGCAAAATCCCAAGTTCAAGGTCATTTGGCTGTCCCCAGAGCCTTCCTTCGGAAGGATTTGGGAACGAGAGTACTACTGGGTGTACACCGCACCACCGACCTAGCTCGGACAAACGTTTGGGGCTGTCCATAAATGACGTCATGCTGCAACAGGGGAGGGGGGGGGGGGTACCAAGGACCATGACAAAACATGACAAGGGGTGGAGGGGGGGGGGGTCAGGTGGTGCATGATGTCATGTTTGATAAAAAGTGGAAAAAAATAGAAAACAGAGGAATGGCTTTTTATTTTTTATCAAATACGGCTGTCCCATTGACTTAACCAAAGAACCCCGTATTGCACACCCCCCGTGAAATAACCCATGGCCGTATTTCACGGCCCTGTGACGTCATCAAAACGGCAGTTTGTTTACATTTGAACGGCATAGAAATAAGCTAATTTAGGCATTTTAGGCTCCCCCCTACAATAATTTTGGTATTTTGGATCGAAAAAGATAAAAAATAAACACAAAGGTACACTCATTTCAGTCTGTTGACAGGGTTATTTCACTTGTTGACCCTTGGGCCGCATTTCACTCGGCCTACGGCCTCGTGAAATACGGCCCAAGGTCAACTCGTGAAATAACCCAGTCAACAGACTGAAACTCGTGCACCTTTGTCTATATATTCTCTGACAATTTTTTGAAATGGTGTAAATGGGCCCGATGAGACTCTTATTGCCCATAGAGGGAGTTGTATTTTGCCCATTCTCTATGATTCATGCAGATACAAATATTTGTTATGACTTTAGAAAATTCTTAACTGCAGGTCAGGGTGTTAGTCTATTAAGTCTTTTTCGAAAAGCAGCCAATGCATCAGTTTACTTATTACTCAGTCAAACTGGTGCATACTGATGCATTTTAGCATACAATTATTTGTCTGTATCTAGCCCCGACCATTGTAGATAGACTTTTTTTCCCCAGAAACAGACACCCTGGCCAATGTGGTTAAAGCACCCTCTTTTACATAAATCACTTTTGGTTTTGGTTTTAAAACGTTGACTTATGCATTTGAAAAATCAAATAACACTAACCTTCTAGGCCACTCTACTACACCCAGCTACTTCAGTCGACCTCTAGTTGCTTATGCTATTATTTCTACTACCTCTATAATTATCCAGGTAAATATCCCAGTCAGTGTCACCATTTGTGACACCGAAGTCTCCATTTATAGAATTGTATGCTCCAAGCCCCATTATGACACTGGAGGGCAAGTATAGAAGACTACTATGTACCCTTAAATAGCATTCACCATCTGTGACCTAAGAGTCTCCATTTATAGATTTTTATGCTTCAAACCCCATTCTGACACTAGAGGTTGTCTGGGGGGCAAGTGGAAGACTACTAGGGTAACATGTCCTTGAGTCGGCCATGTACCTTGAGTCAACCACTTTGCCCTGTTTTAAGTGCCAAGTTGCAGCCATAAAAAATTCAGCTCTCTGCTACTTAACAATTTTGGGGATTGAATTCTTCCTCTCTCCAGCAGATGATTAATCTACCTTGTTTATCACCTTTTGCTGTACTTTTCAACCAATAATGGGTGAATTCCGAGCCAACCTCCCCAACTTAGGGCTTTCTGCTTAATGACTACAGGTTTCCATGCCCTTTTCGATGTTCTTTGGTATGAAATGTTTAAACAACCCATTTTTATTTTAGATAGTTACATTACCAGGAAAAATAAATTGAAATTTAAGAAATATATGTGTGAGCACGCAGTCTAGTAACCCCCTGAATGGGGTGTGCCAATGTGCCAAAGTGGCTCAAGGTACCAAAGTAGTTGACTCATGGTACTGATGCTGACAAACTTCATACCTTTTTCATTTAAAGCAAATAAGGCTGCAATGTCTTAGAATTGAAAGTGGGGACTTCATTTTTTATAATGCCTAGGACTTAAGAAAAAAAAGTTTGACCATCTTGGAGACTCATACCGTAAAACCTCGCGTATAAGCCACAGCTATTATGCGAGTCAGATTGCTGGTGTGGCTTATAGGAGTCAGGGCGCGGCTTATATGCAAGTTTCTAGATGTAAACTACAGTACTAAAGTGGCCATAATGAGATCGCTGGTGCGGCTTATAGGATCAGCCCAAAGTCTAGGTGTTGCTAGTGGCGCAAGGTTTTAGGTACCGGTACTGGTTAACATACTACATTATGGTTCCCAAGATACCTCACAGGTGGAACAGAAGTCCAAGTGGCCAACTCCGTTTTCAAATGATTTGGAGTACCCACAGAAACAAAATAGTGGGATTCTGATGACTTTGATTCAATGGGATCAACCCACCTTAATAGAATGGGAAGCAATTGAAGAGGGTAAATACCCGGTAGATAAAGATGAGGAAAAGGAAATACGGAAACCTGTTGTAATTAAACAATTGTAGTTAAAAAAATTATTCTGATGCATAAAGAATGTATCATAGCTATAGTTATAGTTGGACCATTTGCAAAACTATTTCAGTTTTAGAAAGCTGAAGAATGAGAGGTAAATCTGGGGGGCTTATTGCCAATCCAACGGCCTGTGTCGCCCCATTTGGGCAACATGGCGGCAGCTGCCTAGCCCTGAGAAATATCATGGAAAATATCATTATAATAACTAGTTGTATAAATAATACCAAATTATTAAGTATTATAGCCAGAATAGGCTTTTGTTAGTGCTCCAGATTGTGGTTTATCTATAGTTTATCGAGCTAAACATAGGTTACTCCCATCGTCGTCTGGCCTAAGTTTATGGGGTGCTGGCGCCATTTTGTGGTCTAACGTCATTTATCACGTGACCTTCTATAAATAGATTCCTCCTCTTGCTGTCTGATCACGTGACTTCCGCCAATCTCTAATCTATTACATAAGGAGCGAGTTGAGCCAGCAGAAAAGCAGGGATATCCCGGCTATTCAAGATGGCCACTGCAGGCTGGAACTGACGGTAGCCAGACCACCTAGCATCAGGGACACGGACTAGTTTATCTAGTGACTTCACTCATAGTCATTATATAGATGAGTGAAGCATTGACTTCCATCATAATTTAGATAATTATCATGTCCTAAAGTGAGGTCCTAAAATGGCTATAGTGTATATATCAAAACTAGACACAGTAAATTGTGATTAGTAACTATATATTGTTCAGAAACGGTACACACTTTGAATACAGTTATAGTCACAAGTCAGCAAAGTAAATATTGGTCCTTAAACTGCCAAAGTCACCCACCAAAAGTAATGGAGAAATCCTGAGTAGTCTGGTGTGTGTCTGAAAGCTGTCTGGGGGTGAGTAGCCAGTGCCCACCCCTTACATAGAAAGGAGCGGACAGTCATGGGGGCATTCAGAAACCCCTCCCGTTACAACTGTGCCACTTCACATGAAGCAAGTGTCCCACTTTACCAAAAATACAAGTAAAGTGGGACGCTTCAATTTTGAAATGGAATCTCTAAGAAATGGGCTACATTGGTTAAGGTGTTTTTTTTGTGTTTTTTTTTAAAGATATCTTTGTTTAAATGAATAAATACTGAACCCATTTGATGTGTTTGACATTTTCTACTATTCGTATCAAATGTTTGAATGGTACATGAAGTGTGAGTATGGCTTAGGTATCCCACTTTACCTAAATCAACCCTATAGCAAAACAAAATGTCAGTCAGGGAATGACTTTATATTCTCTGACAATATTTGGATATCTTGACATGCCTTACCTTCTCAGTACAGTATTTGGTGTTGACTGGAAAAGAAATTGGGAGTGCCCCCCCCCCCCACACACACACCTCCACCTCCAAAGGAAGGCTCAAGTTACAATTTTTGGAAATGGTGTAATAGGGCCCAATGAGACTCTTATTGCCAATAGAGGTTATTGCCCATAGAAGGAATTGTATTTTGCCCCTTCTCTATGATTCATGCAGATACAAATACAATATTTGTTATGTCTTAACTGCAGGTCAGGGTGTTAGTCTATTAAGTCTTTCTCGAAAAGTTGGATGGTTGACGGCTCAGTATAGTTACTACAGTTAGCAGGATTGATACACTTGCAGTTGCACATGGGCAATACATCAAAACCACCACCAACCCCGCTTCTGAAAATTTTTAAAAGGTGGAAACTCTTACAAAATTGTGGAAAAGACCTGTTGCCCTATTTAGGGCCAGCTCTCTGCATAATGCCGTTTGATAAGGCAAATACCGTACCGTCGCGATAAAGCGCCGGTTTCGAAAGAGCGCCGGTCTTGTATAAGCGCCTGGGGTACAGGGGTGTTGAAACATTCCTTAAGCACTGAAATAGGATCTCGAATAAGCGCCTTTCTTAGGTTTAATGGCCCCTCCAAATAAAAGAGCGCCCCGGCGCTTAATCGCGACGGTACGGTAACTTTATTTTTAGTTAAATATGTCAAGCCCAGTCAACATTGCTAAATGGGGCCCATATGAGTTTTTATACTTGTGCAAGCTGATTTGCCCACCATGGGCACTGGGAATCTGGGCTGACACATCTGGGCTGCCACTGGTAGCCCTGGACAAAAAGGCCCATAGCCCAGATATCGGCAAGCCCAGCTGGCCCAAGTAAAACACATATGGGCCCCAGGGACCAATGCTGACTGGGAGGTGCCTTCCCTGTGTTGTGAACCTTTGCTAATGTAGGCCTACTGTTTTTACGCAGGGGGGGGGTCCACTCTGTGTGACGTCATATTTTGAAGGGGGGTCAAGGGTTGCATGACAAAACATGACCAGGGGGGGAGGGGGGGGGGGTCAAAAATGGTCCAAAAAAGCATGACGTCATTTATGGACGGCCCCTTTACAGTGAGTCTTAAAGTGGCATTCTCACCGAGCGTTTCCCACTCACAATTCTAGTACTGTTCTAGTCTACTATGTGGTAAGTGTGAGTGGTGAGAATGCCTTTTTAACCCAGTCTTACAAATGTCTTACAACCTAATTGCATATGCAGTCTTAATCTGGTTTCTTACTCATGAGGGGCTCCCGCGTTTCCTCCCCCCCCTTTTTTTTTTAGTAGCAGTGGAACCTATTATTAAGACTTTAAGATCAGGTTGTAAGCCAATTCTAAGACTGGGTTAAGACTCTCTGTAAATGTTTTTATTATCATTTGGCGATGGTGATACATTGAAACAAAGAGGGAACCGCATACTATGGTGATAAATATTCTTGTATTGACCCTGTCCACCTACAGGAAAGTAGTCCGCCCTAATTATTAAAGGGTAGGATCTCTAGGAGTAGAGCATGTAGTTCATAACTCTGACCCCAATCCGAGTGACCCTTCAGATGTTGCTGTAAACAAGGCCTCATGCCCACCAAAGGCCTGCTAGTAGACTGAGTGTGCTAACAGCCTTCAGACATACACTGTAAAAAGTGTTTCTAATTTAAACACATAAATTTACCCAAACACATTAAAGTTTAACAATCTCAGCATTTAAGCACTTCTTCTGTCAGCAGGTGCAGGGATATGGCTGCTGGTGATGGGTGGGCCTACAAAAGTGAAACAATAGTGGGCAAGGCCAGTTTGGCTGGCTCACTGGCATATTCTGGACAGCACTATCTACTCACTATTGTTGACATTATCTAAATTACCATGGATGTTAAACAACAGTATAGGTACTGTATTTGACTAAGAAGAGCCTGTAGCCTATATGGGGAAGACCCTGCAGAAGGAGTAGGAGAATAATACCAGTGGGCTAGCCAAATTGCCCTCGCCCACCATTTTTCACTGTTGCAGCTCACCCACCACTGGCGGCCATATTCCTGCACATGTTTACAGAAAAAAAAGATTTTGCTATCAATATGTTTCGGTGAAAGTGTTTAAATTATATACACATGTTTTACAGTGTATGGGTGAAGGGTGCAGTGAGCAGTGGGACCAGGTGATCATGCTGTCCTGGCCAGGTGACTTCAGTAGGGGGACCATGAATCAGGCTTTGCTTGGAATTAAATAGTCTATAAAAGAATTATAAAACTATAGCGCCCTCTTAGATTTGATGATTACATATTGGCTTCTAGGTATACACATTGTGCAATGGTATCATTGTGTATAGATGTTCCTATTTTTACCCAAAATAGTAAGATGTGGCCTATTCAAGGGGGAGTATAACGTTTTCTGTGGGCACACTGGTGGTTGTCAGTACACTGGTGGGTATCACTAGTACTCAATACTATACACCACTGGCAGAGTGCAACTGCTGGTCACACCAGTGCAACTTGTCTAGACCAGAGGACTGCTGGAAAGGAACAACAAGCAAACTATTTGTTGGTTGCCTGAGTCTTTATACATGGGGTACTGGTGCTGGGGAATACAGGCTCACAGGGCTAGGATATGCCTGCATGTGGTGGATTCTGTTAGGGGGATTCTAAATATAACTGAAGTGTTATATAAACTCAACAAGCCTGGCTGAGGGTTTTATGATTTAGGCTGGTAGGTCCTAGCCTTTAACAAATCAGAGGAGGGGACACTGACCTATGAACTGCACCAACTAATGTGAGCCTAGATCATAGTGGGTTGTTATAGAGCATGGGTGAGTGCCTTTTGTATTGACCAGTCCGTATGCCCAGGCACCCTATGGGGATCAAACAATGCACAGGGTAGTTTCAGTATATAGACCACACACCCTTGGGGATCATACAAACCAACAGTATTGCCGGTAGCCTTTGGGTTAGGGGAGCACTATGGGTCCTTACTGCTAGGTGCTACCCGAATCTACCTGTCTGCTATGCTTTGTTTGATCCCCAATCATCCCTAAATAGTACTGACTGGTAACTCCTGCTCTGCCTACCATACATCTGCGACTGTGGTGGCTCAAGCAAGTGTGAAAAACAATCCCTAATTAGTATGTGTCCTGGTGTAAAGAGGGGGGGGGGTACGTAGTACGAGGAGTGTACATGACTTCCCATAGCCTTCAATGAATATGACTATACGCTTGGGGAAGTAGTTCCCTCAGTACAGCTAGAAGAAGCTTCTAAAGTCAACTTTGGGTATCCAAATGATAATAAATCCACAAACATACTCGTCCCCAATACAACTATTTTTATCAGACCAGTTTATGCATGGTGTAGTAATGTTATCAGCCTCGCCCTGCGGGCTCTGCTGATAATATTACTACACCATGCATAAACTGGTCTGATAAAAATAGTTGTATTGGAGACTCGTATGTTAGTGTGTATGTCCATGTACTTGCGTGCGCTATGTGCCGTCTGCTTGTACACCTTTCCTCCAGTTGCCTCCGACCTGTACAATGCCTCCTCCAGTCCATTTGTTACTAGCTCCAATGTATATAGCATTAAGGGCTATTAAGTTGTGTGACTATGCATGGGTGGCCAAGCATCTGACTGTGTCACCGTGTCGAATTTAAGCGGAAGTGCCGTGTCACCGTGTCAATTTTTATCTTATACATTCTGCTCTCTTTTTCTGTGTCCGTCGATTTTTTAAAAGGGCCGTGTCGCCCGTGTCGGCCGTGTTCGTTTTCACCCATGTATAGTCACAGTTGGCCATACTGTGGCAAGCCATTTGTTCACCCTTGATATCGGAGTTGGGGGTGCAGATGGGTCCCCCCCTGAGGTCGGAAAGTCGCCGAAATTAAGGGGTCCAGGTCACAAAGTCGCTTTTTTGGACCCTTTATTCTATTGTCATTTTTGGCCAAAAGTCGCTAGGTCGCTTTTATTATTGCATTAGGTCGAAAGTCGCCTCCAAAACGGCCCAGGTCGCCAGGTCGCTTTTGACCCATCTGCAGTCACGGAGTTTATAACTTCGATATCAGAATTAGTGACTTTGATATCGGAATTTATAGTAACTGCGATATCGGAGTTAGTAACTGCGATATCAGAGTTAATAACTTCGATATCGAAGTTAGAAACTGTGATATCAGAGTTAGAAACTCTGATATCAGAGTTAGAAACTGTGATATCGGAGTTAGAAACTCTGATACCGGGGGTGAACATATCGCTTGCCATACTCGCCCATCAGGAGCATCCACCTCTATTGTAAAAGCCAACTTACATTTACAGATGTAACTCAGTGGTAGAACACTCTGTGTAGTGCAGGGTGTGGTCTTGGCTATCCCTGCCGATTGCTGACCGACAGACTAATGGCTCATGTAAAATGGGCCAGCGCCTTATACAATTATAATACACTGTTGCTAGCCTGCCACCGGACCTCCCAATGCATCCCGTCGAGGCATGCTCATGCATGGTGCAGAAGTAGCTTTTACGCGACTAGGCCAAATAGAAAAAGGTGTGTTTCAGGTTACCAGTAGCGGATACAGGGGGTGGCCTGGGGGGCACGTGCCACCCTTACTACCTTCAAAATTACCCTTGGTATGACTCTTAACTATAGGGAATGTGGTACAGGGCCCTGCCTGTGCCCCCCCCCCATGACCAAATTTTCTTGGCTGTGTCCCCCCCCCCTAGACCACCCCTTCTGGATCCGCCCCTATTCTAATTTCTAGAGTCGACTTGATCATCCATAAGTCTAGTGTTTTTGGGTCTGCAAGTTGGCCCAGTAGTTCACAAGTCAATTTTTGAAGTCTTAAGTTAAAAACCTAAAAAACTTAAAAAGAAAAAATCCGACTTACCTATAGATTTGCTGACCATGCAACCTGAAACATATCTTTTGTTATTTTTGGCCCAAGCTGCATAATAACATAATTACAGTCCACGTCCAACCTGGTACAGACTCGCTTAGGGAGTGCTCATTTTTTAATAACAGGGGGGGGGGTGGTGAGATTTCGCGCGGAGCGCGCAAAATTTTTTCACCCCCCCGCTAGAGGGGTTGAAATTTTTTACCCCCCCCCCGGCAGGCCGAAAATCGCGCGCGTTCGCGCCCCTTTGTAGCATAGTAACGCGCGGGCTTTTTCCCTCAAAACAGGTTGAATTTTTTTCACCCCCCCCAAGAGGGGTCTGAATTTTTTACCCCCCCCCGGTCAAGGGGTCCAAATTTTTTACCCCCCCCCCCCCAAATCCACCACCCCCCCTGTTGTTAAAAAATGAGCACTCCCTTAACCAGTACCCTTCTCCGCCACAAGGGCTGCAAGTGGAGTAGGGGCCTGGGACTGGTCTGATGTTTGTGTAAGAGTATTAGTGGCAGTTATAATAGTGGCGGCATATTGGTGCGTCGTGTGGAGCCTGCTCCATAGCATGGGTGTGGACCACCAAATTCGACATGGCTGTTTTTTGACCTAGTGACATGCGACATGAGGAATATCAGAAATAGTGACATGGGACATGGGCATTTCTTAAAATCGACAGGGTGACATGGCTATTTCTTAAAATCGACAGGGCGACATGGTCATTTCTTAAAATCGACATGGGAAATGGGGACCCCCCATCAGGGGTGGGCATATCTGAAAGTCCTGGAGCCCATACAGTATTGCCTGTAGTAAGTGGTAGATCGAGAGTTGTCAAGAAAGGGCAGGGGGTAAATACCTGGTTGTATAACGTATTGTGTTGGGCCTAAAATAGCTGTATGTATATAAGGATTGTACCAAAATAGGTGAGGGGGGCAGCTTGACCAGGTTCCATCTTTAAAAGTGCAGTGGTCAAACAAGGGGGTTGGGAGCATTCCCCACAAAACATCTCTTCTAGACTTGAAATGGTGCATTCAGATGCATTTTGGAACACAAAGCTCAGACCTGTATTTATGCCCAATCATTGGGGTTTAGACATTTTGGAAGATTTTGGAAATCTAGACTTGAAATGGTAATAATATTCATCCTCTACCAGTGGGATGGGGTCATTTATTTATAGTGTGTAATATCCTTTCCCATTAGGACTAGGACATTTTTCAGAAGGAAATAACATGGGATGTCTTTGGAAGTCTAGACTTGAAATGGTGCATTCTGAAGCATTTTGGCATACTGTTGATATAATGTATGATACATTATATCAACTTTTTTTTAAAGAAAATTTTGAAAATCTTGAAGTAGGGGCTACGATAACAGGTGCATTTTTAAAAGTTAGGAAAATGGGATTATGAAATTTTGAGTTTTAGAAAGCTCAAGACCAGGGGGAAGATCTGGGAGGCTTGTCGCCAATTTCAAAGCCAGTGTCGCCACTTTTTGGCGACATGGCGACAGCTGCCCAGCCCTGCCCATCCCGACCCCCCATAGGGTTGCATTGCATGGTGACTGCACAAATGGTGTGACTGCAGATGGGTCAAAAGCGACCTGGCGACCTGGCCTGTTTTCCAGGCGATCTGGCGACCTGGTACAATAATTTAAGCAACCTGGCGACTGTTGGACAAATTTGGTCATTGTAAAAATATTCTAAAAAGCGACTTTGTGACCTGGTGCCCATAATTTCAGTGACTTTCCGACCTCAAGGGGGGCCCCTCTGCACCCCCAATGGTGTGAGGCCATAGCAAACCCCGTTAGGTCTCAAATAGGGAATCTTGGGGTCTATCTGAGTTGGGTCTGAAATGAATTTATTCACTGCAGAACTGGCCTGTCATGGAGGTTTGTTGACATTTGGGAGTAGCATTTCAGATTTTGGTGATCAAAGACTCTTTATACTTTGATAGATTATGTATGAAGGTTCATTGTAGTGATATATGATAGACTTTTCCGTCAATACCTCCTTATAATACCATTTACTGCATGTCATGCTATATTAAAGTATAGTGGGGGAGACCTGTTACCTACCCTAACGTTGTGATCTACACCACTGACCTTGTTGAGTACCAAACACTTTTTGACATAGTCTTAAACACACCACACCATTTGTGCAGGGAGCCTCCTTTGAGGGATTCTACTCCATGGAGTCAGCATGGTGCTTAAGTGTATCCCTATAGAGTAACTTGCCAAGGCTGCATTAATACAGGTAGTACAGTGGCCCAAAAGGGTCAAAATGGTATTTGGAAAATGAACACTGATTTTGAAAAAAATTCCAACTTTCACAGGGAAAGTTAGAGTTCAAATGCAAAACAAAATGTCAAAAGTGATTTTCATTTCTGAATTGGGTGTTGTCAGTCTGTCATCTCAAACAGAACAGCTTGTGACAGGTATCTTTTAGTATTAGGCACAGTTTCCTCTGATTGCCCTATAACTAGAGAGTCAGAAATATAGGGGTATATTGGGTTCATTAGCTTATGACTATGCCTTAGTAAATTGGACATTTTGAAATAGGACAATGTATTTAACTGGTCTGTATTACAATAACTGATTTCCTACAATGCATAATGAATGTGATGAACAGAACAACTTCAGGAAGCAACATTTAATCTAGGGGACAAGATGGCTGCCATAGGAGGGCAACCAACTAGTTGTTGTAGTTCCCCCTGACAGGGAGGTGCCCCTCCGATATATGGCAAGTCAATTTATCACCTCAAATGGCACAGGTCATCTACGATCCTATAACCTGAAGAAATCGCCACCTCAAAGTCAGACTTGATACCCTTTATGATTCTAGTTATACATGAAGGTAAATTTATTTGCCCAATTCATGCTGTTACACAGCAGGCACTTATTTGGGACCGGTACCTACACCCTAATGATGTGTTCAAGATTTTTAAGTCTTCTGCACCCACTTGTCTGAATGTATAGTCGGTGTTGAAGTGGTTCCATAATTAGGCTACTCAAAAAAGTAATGGTTCCTCATCACCGTGCACATCATAAAGATCAAGTTATAAGGCCCATTATTTATGAAAACATGATAAAGATGTACAAATAGTGGCATATTTGGCAGTCTATATGAAATCTGCCGGACACCTGCAATAGCCAGGTCAGGGTGAAATATGTCTAGTGTCGGCCCAAATAGCTGGCTGTGATCTAGAAAACCTTGCCTACATTTAGTTTTTACGGCTTGTAAATACTAAGGTTTGTACAGCATAAAACAGAAAGCTATATATCTCCTGTATATGCTCTTCAGTAATTCACATATTAAAATGAAATATATAATTGTAACATACAGGGGAACCATATTCAATATAATTATCAATACCCAGAATTACTTGTGCAATTAATAGCTCTGTGTTAACATAATAAGTGCTTTGCTTTATGCTGATGAACGAAAACGGCTTGTCATACCTAGTATTGAACTTCTCTGTGAACATCGCGACCTCATCTGCTCTTATGTAATGGTACAGAAATAGCACTAACAAGATGGGGGATGGGTGGGGATCAGGCCGCTGTCAATGTGTCCTAACTAGGTCAACCACCCAGTATATATACTTTGTGTAGACTTGCAGTGACCATCCCTATGCTATGAAATATATTCCACGAATCTCCCCTGCACCATAATTATATACACTTTTAGATATCTAATTAGGCCCCAAGCCCCCCCCCCCCCAGGAAAAAAACAACAATAAAAAAAAACAGTTTTACAGCACCCCTTTTCAAAATAGTGGATCTGCCACTACCCCGGGACTACTACCTGTGTATATTTTGAAAAAAAACGGGGGAGGCTATGGGAAATAACTTTCCTTATAACTGTAGTCCAAATTGTGCATTATAAACATAAATTACCAAAAAAAATGGTACCCATATCTCACATTGAATCCACCACAAATAGTCCGTGGTATTAATGGTGAATGTTTTGCTTTCAATGAGCATCATTAATTACAAATCCGGTACGAACACCTGGGGGGGGGGGGCACTGTCATATTTATGGATGCCATGTGCGTACATCACTTTAAATTTGACCCCCTTTTGGTGGGGGCTACATCCCACCAATGCACAGCCATTTTGACGGGATAACCCCCTAAAATAAGGAAAAATAAGGTCCCTTTTATAAGGACACTGACTAAAATTGGGGGGAAATCAAACCCCTTTTGGCGGAAAATATACCCCTTTTCACAAGGACATTCAGACCAGTTGGTTGGATATATTTGGCCTAAAATTATGTCCCTTTTGACACAAAATGCCGTACAATGCACCCCTATTGGTGGGCCCGCCGGGACCCCTAATATGGCCCAAAAAGTACCCCTTTCCTGCTACTTCGTGTACATAAATTATGCTATATTGCACATATACATGTGTCACCAATAAGACTACATTTACCCTGGCAAGTCTAGGTTTGAGTATCAACAAGCCCCGGGGGGGCCACTCTCCCATTTATGGATACCATGTGCGTACATCACCCTGAGTTTAGACCCCTTTTCCCGGGACAAAATCCACAAAAAAAAACCCTTTTGGCGGGATAACCCCCCTAAAATGTGTGGAAATCACCCCCCTTTTAGTGGGACACCACCCTAAATTGGCCAAAATGCACCCCCTTTTTGCGGGATACTCTTGATTGGCCAAAATTAGACCCCTTCTAACGGGATACCCCCATAAATTGGCCAAAATTAGACCCCTTTTAGCAAGATACCCCATAAATTGACCCCCTTTTAGTGCAATACCACCCTAGATTTGGCACAAATTCTCCAAAAATATACCCCTTTTTACAGGAACTTTTCGATTTTTTGGTTGGATATTCTTGGTCTAAAAACATAACCCTTTTGCTCTAAAATGGCCCAAAAAGGGCCCCTTATGGCGGGTCTGGCCGGACCCGCCAGTGGGACCCAAAAAGGACCCCTTTCCCGGGTTTTTGTGTACGCACATGGTTACTATAGATCATATAGGGAGTGGCCCCCCCGGGCAACAAGCCCCCTCCCACCTCACCAACGCAACCTGCCCAGCGAACTACCAAAGGTAGTAGGTTGCCCTCACACGGCAGCCATCTTGTCCCCTAGATTAAATGTTGCTTTTTGAAGTCATTCTTTTCATCACATTCATTATGCATTGTAGGAAATCAGTAACTGTAATACAGACCAGTTAAATATATTGTCCTGAATCAAAATGTCCCTTTTACTAAGGCATAGTCATAAGCTAATGAATCCAATACACCCCTATATTTCTGACTCTTTAGTTATAGGGCAATCAGAGGAAACTGTGCCTAATGCTAAAAGATACCAGTCACAAGCTGTCCTGTTTGGGATGACAGACTGACAGCACCCATTTCAGAAACGAAAATCACTTTTGACATTTTGTTTTGCATTTGAATCTTAAAATTTTCTTTGATAGTTGGATTTTTTTTCCAAAATCACTGTTAGTTTTTCACATACTATCTTGACCCTCTTGGGCCACGGTAATAATGATAATAACAAGGCATGTAACACTTCTGTAAACCTGTGTTAAGACTGACTGTAAACGTTTGTCCATGCACTCGCGTGAGCTAGGTGGGTCGTGCACTGAAATGGATGCTACATGTCACCCAGACATGCCCTGTTTGGCATCTTCTAGAATACACAGTAATTACTTTACAGAAATTATAAGCAGTGGCAATGGTACATTATTGCCTCTTCTTTCATATGTCTATTCATACATTATGGTTTAATTAACCACAGAGACCGGTATATGGAGTTATAGGTGCGCCACACCCAGGTAGAAAAATATCATGATAAATATCACGATTTATCATGTTGAACCATGATATATATCATGATCTATCATGATAATTCATGATTAACTATGTTTTCTCCTACCATGCTTGATTATGATAAATCATACTTTGGTATGATGTTATCTCTTTAGAAGGGGAATCATGGTAAATCATGTTTTTCTTACCATGATTAATTATATTTAATCATACTTAATTATCATCTTACCTCCTAATAGGCAAAATCGTGACAAAGTATGTTTTCATCTATCATGATAAGTCATGATATATCATACTTTATTATGATATTACCTCTTGAGAGGAGAAATCATGATTTAACTCATGTTTTCTACTACCATGTCTCATCATGATTAGTCATACTTTATCATAATATACCCTCCGAAGAGGGGAGACGTGATTTATCATGATTTTTCCTAGTCATGATAAATCATAATTTATAATGTTATATCATGATCTTATCCATTGAAAGAGAAAACATGATTTATCACAATTTTACCTGACCATGATTAATCATAATATATCATGATTTATCACGATCTCAACCATTGAGAGGGAAAATATGATTTATCATGATTTTACCTGGCCGTAATTCATCATAACATATCATGATTCATCATGATCTTATCCATTGAGACGACAAACATGATTTTATATGATTTTACCTAATCATGATAGATCATAATTTATCATGGTTTAGTATTATCTTATCCAGTTAGAGAGAAAACATGATTTATCACTATTTTACCTGACCATCACTGTAAGAAGTTAATGTATTTAAACAGCACAATGTGCTGTACATTTACAGCACTTTTTGCTGTAGTTGGTATTACAGCACTATTTGCTGTATAATTACAGTATCATGTACTGTAAATTGGGTCTCCGGCAATGTTGCTGTACATTTACAGTACATTGTGCTGTAGATTTCCGCCGCTAGGTGGCAGCAGTAGACCATTTCTGTATTAATTATTCCACCCAACCCTTTCCCGAGTCAAATAAAGCCTCACAAATTCTCAAGACATCGTAGACTAAGAATGGATGAGAGAGACTGAATGCAGTTATCATAAAGTGTATTGATATTTACATAATTGTGTTGAATAATACAAAAAAACAGCAAAAGTATAGAATAGACACCACATTGGTGGGAAAAGTTAAATGATTAAGTGCACGGACCGAGGAAAAGCTAGTATCAAATACGGTTCAGCTGTATTGAAGCAGGATTAAACCATTACATTGTGTAGTGTGTATCATCCTAGCTGAGATTGAACTATTATGCAGGAAAGTATTCTCCATGCATGCATATTAATTGATATAAATTGATGAGAACACCAATTTGAAACCTACAGTAGAAATTGCTGTAACTTTACAGCACCCAGTTGCTGTACATGTACAGCAAAATCTACTGGAACAAAAGTTGCCAGCAACTTTTGCTGTAGATGTACAGTAGAAGTTACTGTAAATTTACAGTAGAAGTCGCTGTAAATTTACAGTAGAAGTTGCTGTAAATTTACAGCAAGTCAGTTGCTGTACACCTACAGCAAAATCTACTGGAACAAAAGTTGCCAGCAACTTTTGCTGTAGGTGTACAGTACTTACTTCCTACAGTGATGTTTAATCATAATACATCATGACTTATAATGATCTAACCCATTGTGTAGAAAAATATGATTTATCATAATTTTACCTGACCATAATTAATCATAATATATCATGAATCATTACAATCTTGTCCATTGAGAGAGAAAACATGATTTATCATGATTTTACCTGACCATGATTAATCATAATATATCATGACTTATCACAATCTTGTCCATTGAGAGAAAAAACATGATTTATCATGATTCTACCTGACAATGATTAATCATAATATGTCATGATCTAATATGATGTCATAATTTATCATGATGGCGACTGTTGGAGGTGCAGGGCTTCTATACCCAGCCTCCCCCGCCCCATGTGTGACTGTGGGACATGAAGGGGGCTAACTGACCAAGTGACTAGGTACTGTATCTCCCATAATCTTAAATGTGCATATTACCAGTAATCTTAACTGTGTGCATATTTCCCATAATCCTAATATTATATCTCAAACCTCACCTGCAAAAAGCCGCCCAACACCTCCTCCTGCCGTACAGGGTGCAGGGAAGGCGGGGCATAGGAATCATGATTAATCATGATTTTATCTAACTATGGTTAACCATGACATTTAGTTCCATTGAAAATACTTCTAATCATCACAGGAAGAAAAAGAAAAACACCTCCGAAATGCTATCAGCACAGATAATTCAATTCTTATATCGTTGACAACTATTTTATAATGATAAAGCCATTAATATTTTAGCTGCATACCTCCCCCTAGCTATGTTCACACCTTCCGGCACCTACCACAAACACCCTACTCAGGGCTGTCCACAGTACAGGTGAGCTATTGTTATTGTAAGGGAGTGCTCATTTTTTAACAACAGGGGGGGGGGGGGGGGGTGGTGGATTTGGGGGGGGGGGTAAAAAATTTGGACCCCTTGACCGGGGGGGGGGGGGTTAAAAATTTAGACCCCTCTTGGGGGGGTCAAAAAAATTCAACCTGTTTTGAGGGAAAAAGCCAGCGCGTTACTATGCTACAAAGGGGCGCGAACGCGCGCGATTTTCGGCCTACCGGGGGGGGGGGGGTAAAAAATTTCGACCCCTCTAGGGGGGGGGTGAAAAAATTGTGCACGCTCCGCACGAAATCTCACCGCCCCCCCCTGTTGTTAAAAAATGAGCACTCCCTAAGCACCCAGGTGTGGCTGACCCCTCACTAAGACAATGCCTGACCTGGATGTGGCATAACTCACACTTGGCTGGAGGCAGCAGAAGGGACTGGACATGCTGAACCTGTATAGGGCTGTAGACTCATAACCAGTGGGTCCGCCATTTAAAATTTCGCTGGGTGTGGTCACAATCACTAAAGACACACACCCTGACTGGTACCTTGTCCCTGGGTAACCATCACTTCCAGGGACACACTTGTACCCAGCCTATCAGCTCTTATCAGTGTCGGCCGCCGCAACCAGCTACAGTGCCGCCTAGGTCTTATACATGCACTGTGCACATGTATTTATACATGTCCTTCATGTATCATATATTAGATATTAGATGGTAAGTAGGTCTACTTTCATTGTAGCACTTTAAAGTCCATCATTTAAAAAAGTATTCATCTCAGAATATGACAGTATTCACGATAGATTTTGCCTGGTTGGTATAGAATTTAAGTATATTATTATTACTAGAATATAACTAGTCATTTATTCAACTGCCAACCAGCCACTTACACTGTAATTCATAATCAGTAAAAGTGAGGAAAACATGCATATATTTAACCATGAATAATCATGATATTTCATAATATGTCATAATTTATCATGATATCATAATCATCTTTTTAAGGGTTCTGAAATGATACAACCCGTGGTACTAACCAGTGGAATTAGGGAACCCGTTATCATACATTATTTCAAGGCTGGAGGGGTACAACCTGTGATACTAAGCAGGGAAACTATGGGGGGATGCATCCCGTTATTATACATTATTTCACGGCTTCTAGAGGGGTACAACCCGTGGTACTAACCATTATTTCAAGGCGTCTGGAGGGGTATAATGAAATGTATTTGGTTCATTATCACCCCCCCCTCCCCTCCCCACTACTCCTTGTGGTAACAGGTCTGTCTGGGGCTAGCTGTGAAAAGGCCACCATGACGCCCATTGTGATAGGGGTGCAGGTGCGACCATACAACAATAGGCCCCTAAGACAATAGCCCTGCCCCCTTACTGCACCCACCACTCCCCACCATCAAGGTGTGGCCAACATCCTGGTACTTTACCAAGCTACAGTAACAGGGAGCAGCAGGCTCAGGCCGGTAATAAGTTACCATTAAATAAGTTAGATATCTATATATATAATATTCAAATCATAGTTAAGCAGGCATAGTTTCATAAGTAGATTTCAATAACACACTTGAATTGTGTCTCCCTGTAAGTACATAACCATGTAAACAGTAATTATGTAGTAAACCTTCTCTGTCAGTGTTTGTATGGTACAAATAATTTACACATTTCTATTTCCCAAAGGTTATGGCAGGAGCCGACCCTGCCTCTCAGAGACTGGCCCTGGGCCTCCAGGAGCCGGCCCTGGGCCTCTAGGAGCCACCATGGGCCTCCAGGAGTCTTACTGTCCACTATCAAATGATGAAATTGATGAATGAATGCACTGACCCCAACCCCATCCCCCACAATAAAACATATTGTCTATCTACATTACAAAAATGAATCATGATTTTTAAACATGATTTATCATGATACTTATCATGGTTAAATCATATGTGTCATGATACAGCAAAGTAAATCATGATATATATATCATAAATTTTAGACCATGATATATCAAGATAATTATCATATTATTATTATCATGATGAATTATAATAAATCATGTTGAATAAATCACAGTTTTCTCACGGATATCATGCTTTTCCTACCATGATGTTTCATGATAATTATCATAATATATATCATGATGATAAAGTATTATAAATCATGATAAATACCATGTTGAATAAATTATATTTTTTTCACGGAAATCATGATTTTCCCGTGATATATCATGATGATATTATGATAAACCATGATTTTATCATAATATGTATCATCATAAAGCGTAATGAATCACATTATATATTGGCAAATTTACTGTGGGGAACCATGATATTTAACCAATAATGTATGAATATCACCGAACGCAGGGTGTGTATTCTTGAATAATGACCGAGGTGCGTAGCACCGAGGTCGTTATTCATGAATACACACCCTAAGTTCGGTGATATTCATATATTATTAGGTTTATTATACGATATTCCGATTAATATGTCCTTATTTACCTTTAAAACGTCCTAATTTCGCCATTTTGAAGGATTATTGACTGAATATCACTCGTACAGCAGTAGCGCAATGTTGTGGAACTCTTCAGTAGGGGAGGTGAGGGGATCTGTCATTATTTCAAATCCAACATACTCTCAGTGCTAACGTATAGGAGTGTACTTACGCCGCGCGACCTGCTGCTTTAACCCTTTCCCCCTTGAATTCCCTTTAAACTAGTCGTTTCTGGCCGTTTTGAGGGGGAAAGGGTTAAAAACTAACTGCTCCCTGATACACTGCAATATACACAGCGTTTCCCTCCACAACCACCACAGCCGGATAGGCATGGCAGCTAGCGTCGCCGCCTCACACACCAAGGGTACCAGGATCGATCCTGGGTGGAAACGAACCTTTTTCAAAATGCCTATTTCTATGTGAAAAAAAGTCCCTAGAATTATTTTAACGAAAGGCTAAGTAAAGTCCAACTTCTACCTTTATAGTAAAAAAGAAATTAGAAAAAAATTTGGATTTTCAAAGAAACTAGACCAAAAAATGCCTTTTCTTCTGTAACTCGGTAAATAATGGTCCTACAGGGCTGGAAATCCGCCTGTAGACTCCTTGTTTCGCCACCTACCTCTACCAGCGCCTTCACGGCGTGGTGGTTAGCACATCGGACTTCAAGTCTTGATGTAGCGTGTTCGAGTCTCCATAGAACCTCGGATTTTATGGCTGCCGATTCCCATTCAGAATCGTTCTGATATTCAGGATATCAGAACGATTCTGAATTCCCCATTCAGAATCGTTCTGATATCCAGAATATCAGAACGATTGCACCCCCCCAAGTCTCCTGTATGCACCAATATCAGAACGCGAATATCACCTAAAATGGTCGGTGTGCGCCCATATCGTATAATAACATTGTTTATCGTGATAATAATCATGATATATCAGACTGATTATCATGATGAATCATATTTTACAAATCATGATTTCCGTGAAAAACGCATACATTTTTCAACACGATAAAAGCATGATATTTATCATGATATTTTTCTACCTGGGTATTAGGTACCTGTTACCTAGGGGGGCCACACAGGGGCGGTTTACCCTAATACCCAACAGTACGGGTTAGGCTTATTACATGTATATAACGCTGGTCCATGACTTCCTCTTCCCAACGTGAGTCTACTAACGTGCAGCAGAGAGTGTGCATTAAAGGGGCACAATAGCGTAAAGAGGTAAAACAGTTGACCATGTATATTTCAGTAGAATTGTGTTAAAACGAAACATAGTTTATATGGTTATGACTATTATGTAATGCCTTCACAAAATTTCTACCATTTTTTGGTGTTGCTATGGCTGTGGAATGTAAATGGAACAAAAACGTTCTATTTTAGCTTCTTTTCATTAGAATGACACTATTGTATAGAAATATAGTGTAATTTTAAAATTCTAAAACTGACAATGATATTTGGTGTCATACTGGAGGGCGGTTTTACTTCTTTTAATGATATTTCAAATGTTAAGGTCTATAGAGCCTTTCAAAGTTGGATAGTTACCAAAATAAGGGTGATTTCCCTCTAACTCCGATATCAGAGTTAAGAACTGCGATATCAGAGTTAGCAACTATGATATTAAAGCTAGAAACTGTGATATCAAAGTTAGAAACTCTGATATCGGGGGTGAACATATCGCTTGCCATAGCTGTATCCAACTGGTAGAACAGACGCTGGCTGAAGTTGGGGTATGGAGTTCAATTTGCCAAAAAGAAAACTGTGCAAAAAAAGCACGAGCACAGACAAGTTCGTGTAATACGGTGCAAACATGTTACGTTACTGTCAGAGGTTAGTGTAGCTGCACAGCATAATATACTCTAGATTTACAGTATATATACTACCTGTACATGGGTGGTAAAATATACTGTTGGTTTACAGTATAAAATAACTTATTTTGGTCCCACTATTTACAGTGTACGAACACTGCATAAATATTACTGCCCTAAAACACCTCAAATTAAATATGTCAAAATCTACAATGCTCTAAAAAGCTCAATTTTGCTCAAAATAGTTAAATTTCTGTTCGAGTGTAGAATATCCCTACCAAAAATGGCGTTTTTCGGCTTATTCAAGTCATATGCACAGAAAGATGCGCAGTAATCGATGGCCGGGACCTTTGAGTGGGCGTTTATATATAGCCACTCTCGTAGCACTACCAAGTAAACGCCCTCCGTTGAAAGACAAAATTCAGTCTAGTTTGCATACCGATTATTTTCTTACTCGATGATGCACCCAAGAAGAAGAACACCAACAATTGTACATTCACATGTCTTTATTTCAACAACTGACTAGTGACAAAACGTGTCTTACTATACATACTGTAATTCCTTTGTACCGTTTATACAGCATGTTATAAATATATCAAGTAAAACGTTGACATTGGGTCATCATGGACAAAACAAGTTTCAGGCCCTGTTTTTGTTTCCACAAGGACGCCCCTCTATCTATTTAATCTATATATTGCCAAGACCTAATGTCGAAATATTTAATTTGAAGACTTGGAGACTATCGGGAATCATACAATAGTTTCTAAAATCTTTGCACACATCTGGATATTCATTAGTGTTCATCTTGTCGGGGGTTTGGTGGGACTTGAACAGGCCCACGGGGTGCTATCCTTGGTCTTCCTTCAGGAATTCTATGTGACAAATCATATATCAAATGTATCATTACTATTGGTACATATGTACATCCTCATATACACTTCCAATATTTAACAATTTTTAATGCAATCACATTTTGGCACGGATATCATTTGAAGTGCGCTAATCATTTGGACCCGAGCGATAGAATAGCTCTGAGCTAGGCCAAGTTACCTATTGTACTTAAAAAGCCCAAAAGAAACAATTTGGGACGGCTATGCTTATATACTTTTGGCAATCCTTGTGAATGCTATCACACACTATTATCTTTTCCTCGGGAAGAGTACACTGAAAAAGTAAACTTGTCTCCAGACTTGTCGAAGTGACTATCATAAGATAAACGAGTCAAAAGTTGTCTAACCTATCAGGTTACCATCCCACAAATAGAATCTGGAGCTGGCAAATATTGGGTTTTGGGCTGGCACATGCCAAGTGGGTATTTCATCTCCAGCTAAAAGACCCGCTTCCTTGTCACTTAGACGAGTTTTTGAGTTGTTTATTTTGTGACCGTCATTTTGAAGAGTCTGGAGACAAGTTTACCTTTTGAGCGTTTCCTTTCTTATCGAGGACAGACTGAACCCGCAGTCTCTCTCTCCTTCTCTAACCATTTAAAAGAATCGATTTAGAAATGTACATTATCTGTATAACAGGAAGATAGACAGCTATTCAGTCCTCCTATAGATGCAGTCATTGAAAAGATTGAATCTTTAATTGCCTTCCATATCATACAACAGTGACAATAGAACCCAATAAACAAAACAACACAACGCCTCCTTATTGTGAACAAACGTTGTATGACGTTAAAAAACGTTATTATGACGTAAAATAACGTATTTTCTTGTTAGCTGGGAAGTCATGTCACTTCCCACTAACGCCACCTGTGGAGAAGCAAGGAACTAAGAACACACTACTACCAAGGCATTGTACAGAATTGGGAAGAGTTGGGTTCTTTGGAAGAATATCTAATAAACTGTGAGTGTAGTTTCCTTATATCATCTTCAAATAATACTTGTGATGCTTTTCCCCAAAAAGGGGTTATTCAAGAACAATATGGAGGCAGTTGGGTGTATTTTCTGGAATTTCCGACTTCTATAAAAATGACAATTTGGCATAGGGATACCCTAAACTAGCACCTCTTCAACAATAAATGGAAATACATGTTATATACATTTTAGAATCGTAATTTACATCGGTATGTCAGGCAATTGGAGTGAAATCCTTAAGTCTGTTATATTCCCTAGTAAAATATATATTTGCATCCATAGCATGTACAGATACAGTTATCAATGATCCTTAGGAAATGTAGGTATAGAAATAAACCATACTGATAGATTTTCATTGTTTTTATAAAAGGGATGTCATACGTCATTCACAATGTACAGTCACAGTTCATAAGGCCATAAAAAAAAAAGGTTTGTTTCAGGTCACCCGACCGACCCTATGTAAACAGGGCCGACCCTACGTTTTTTTATGCAATTTTGAAGATTTTTTTTTATTTTTAGACTTTTTGGGGGTAAATTTTAGGTTTTCAAAAGTTTTGAAAAAATCTTCCCATTTTAATGCTTTTTTGGGGTCAATTTTAGAGTTATGTAAAAAAAAAAAAAAGTAAAAAAAAAAAAAAATCCGACCTACCGACCCTAAAGTTTCATCCCATGTTACCTGAAACAAAACTTTTTTTTTATTTGGCCTAACCAATATTATGGGAATAATACTCTCAGCACAACCATTTCACTGAGACTGACAAATAATACTTGACCCTTTAAGGACGGATGCCATCATGATGCACCAATGCAGTCCCGGCGAGTAACTCACCAGTGCTGTAATGGTGCATCATGCCAACCCTTTGGGAGTATCTCAATCCCATAGAGGCGGCATGATCCTTGAATGTAGGTCTGGCGAGTTACTCGCCAGGGCTGTATTATTCAAGCATCTTGACGACCAAGGGCATGATACATTAAGGCATTGTGCCGGCCTTAAAGGGTTAATAATTGTATTGATATTATATTGATAATCAATTATTTCCCCCAGTTATGGAGGCCTCCAACCATAAATGATGACAGTAAGTGCAACAAACCTCAGAGGACACAATACAAAACCAAGCTTCAGGTAAGTATCTGAGGTGTTAGATCACTTTTGCGAACACATGCAGACCATCACTTGGCAATATACTATTACTTGGTGGCAGTTATCCTTGATTTAAGTTACAGTCTTCGAGGTTGATAAAAATATGGCTATCTGAGCCAACCAGACTCGCTCAACCAATACATTTTCCCTCAAGTTAATCCACAAATTGGTTGACAAGTTAGTCAAACTATTTTTTTAATATGAGTTTGCACAGACTCTACTATCATAGAGTCAGGCCTGAGACTGGAGCCAACCAGGGGAGGACTGGTGCACCCCCTGGTGTATACAGGTAACACTAACCTCTCCTTATATTCATTTAATATTATATGAGTATTAGATGTGGTTCAAGTGACTTGCTGTATAAGTGTTATAAGCCAAGGACAGAGTAATTGTCCAAGGTGCCAGCCACGGATAATAAAATTGTCCAAGGCTTATAACATTCATGCAGCTAGTCATACTTGTCATATCTGGCTTACACTCACAGTAGGAGAGTGTGCTCAATGGACTGCCTCCACACATGTATGTGAAATACAGTCAGCCCATTTCTTTTTGTTCTCTCAGCCAACTGTAGTGTAATGCAATATAATAGCCATAAAAGAGAATCCTTAAAACCTCTTCAAATTGGAATCCATTGACCAACTTCCTTTTTGGTGTGGCCTTACTATAACACATATATCTGAGAGGTTCATAATTAGGCCAAAAGAAAAAAGGTTTGATTCAGGTCACCCGACTGACCCTATCAAAACAGGGCCGACCCTACGTTTATTTTTGCAATTTTGAGGAAATCTTTGTATTTTTGCCTTTTTTTTGGGTCAAATTTAGGGTCTTCGGAAAGGCGGCCTAGTACTTTCATGTTAAAAAAAAAAAAAAAAAAAAAAGAAATCCGACCTACCGACCCTACATTTTCTTGCCATGTTACCTGAAACAAATCTTTTTTTTGGCCTTAGCTTTAAATAAGCCAATAACACGCTATTCCTGTCTATTATCTTCCTCAATATCAGACACTTACTCTCTGAATGTTTCATATACATATTGCGAGGAAAGGCCACATTTTGAATCAATGCCCATTCTCTACAGTGTACAATGATGTAGGTCTATAGACCAATGCAGCAAGAAAAGGTAACTTTTCAGAAAAGTTGTTGATAAAGCTTTTGAACATTTCTGAAATGTGACCAACAAATACATAAATATAACCTCAGAATTCCGCATTCTTGTATTAGAAAGATAATCATCATGCAAATCCTCTGATATGAGATGCTTGCAAACATAGCAATTACAGACAATATTATGAGGATTCTGCCAAAACCAAAGTAAACACAGCTTTGTTATGAAAAAGTCACACTTTCTTGATGCACTGGTCAGCGTATATATGCCCATAGATCATGAAAGTGTAATAGATCAATATTTAACAACAGTAATAAAACATCTGGGGATTCAATAATGTTAATCTGCACAATACAACCAATGCAGTCACCACTGCTTAATACTTAGACCATAACACAATATCAGAACTTGACAAATTTAATGCTCTTTTTTCTTTCTCTCTGGGAGACTCAATAACAATTTGCAAACTGGTCGCTCAAACTATGTGACTATACATGGGTAAAAATTGACACGGCCGACACAGCAACACAGCCCTTTTGGATGGAGACACAAAAAGAGCAGAATCGACACGGCAACATGGCCCTTGTCTAAAAATCGACACGGCAACACAGTAAGAGAATTGGTTACCCACGTAAAGTTATGACTTTAGCAAACTTCTCCATTTTCAGTTAGGGCACACATGCAGACAAATTAGAAGTAGGCATTGTGCTAATCAATGAGACATATTGAACCAAATTGGTGTTCACAATCCTGGTAAGACATGAGTTTAACTCAAATACCTGTCTTTCACTACTACCTAACGGTACAAGCATTACTGGTATAGTATTGTAACACAATGCCACAATTTGTCCTCAAATGTTTACTCTCTCTCTTTACATAATCTATGTATAGGAATCCCCTCTCATTACTTTAATCTTATTTGACCATCATCCCATGAATATCTCACATTTTCTACCTTTCTTCATGAATTGGTACAGCATTTCCCCCATATTTGAATGTATTTTTTGTATCAAATTCCCAACCCATAAGTCAATAAAGCTAATTTCCACAATCCCATAGACAGAATTGGTCTCCCCACTCATAATTCACTGAATCTAATTCTCTCAATCCCGTACTAAGAATCTAAATCACCAAATCCCACAGTAAGATAGACAGGTTTCTCCACCCATTTGTAATTCTCTAAATCTAACCCCTAAATCCCATACTAAGACAAAATTGGTCTCCCCACCCACCTATACATAATTCACAAAATCTACATCCCAACACAGAATGGGTCTCTCCAGCCATAATTCATTAAATTACTAATCCCATATACTAAGCCAGCATTGGTCTCCCCATACATAACTAACTAAATCTAACTCCCCAAATGCCATACTAAGACAGAATTGGTCTGCGGTCGCTGTCGTCCATATTGGTGCTCTCGGCCTCGTGTTGCTCGGTGACCTCTTCGCTGATGGTGGCCAGGCTGGACAGGTTGCGGAGAGCAGGCCCGATGATGGGTGTGGTGGTGGGGGAGGGAGTCATGTCTGAGTCAGAGGGAGTCATCTCGCCACCACTCGGGTGGTACAGGGGCTTGTACCGGTGCCGCGAGTCATACTGAGGGGTGAACACCGACGCATACGACTGCTGCAATAAGAGTCGAGAAGGCATGAACTAACCAACCCAGAAATTTCAAATGATTATGATAATATAATCATCAAAATGACATAATGATATAAAATTTGTGCTAATCTGAGATAGGAAAAGTGTAAAAGAAAAATAGTTAATAAAGTTGATTAACCCTTGTCCATGAACTTAAAATGAACTTTAAGTGTACTGGAGCTCCATGTCCTACAAAAGCTACAGTTGTTGGCTTTGAATATTAGTCAACTACACCCCTACATATTAATGCGATATAACAACTACCACTAAAGATTAAGACGAGGTGTGAAAACAAACGCCAATGACAGTGGTTATATTGCATAGCCCTGAATGGGTCAACTGAAAAATTCCACAGCTGGGCCCTATGGGACCACCTTCCTTACTATCCACGGACAAGGCTTGATTTCACTCAGCCCCTGAATATCATACTGTTACAGTGTTGAAAACCCATTTAACCCCTTCCACGCGGTAAGGCCAAAAAAAGAAAAAGGTGTGTTTCAGGCAACCCGACCCTAGTTTCCAAAAAGGGCCGACCCTAGCATTTTTCTCCGATTTTGCAGAATTTTTTTTTTTTTTTTTTGCAAAATACTCATATTTTTTCGGTAATTTTAGCAATTTTTTGGTCAGGAAGAACAGATCAATGCCTAATTAACTGTCCAGCCTCAGAAAATTGCTTATCAACAAGAATGTCCAATAATTTCATGATATTCCTAGTTATAGTAAGAATCAGTGAGTCGTCTTAATGACCCGCGAGTCGATATGGCAGTCCACGACTCATTCAAGTTACCTCCAGCATTCAAAAAAAAAGGAAAAGAAAAAAAAAAAAATCCGACCTACCTACCCTTAATTTTTGGACCATGTTGCCTGAAACACACCTTTTTTTTTTTTTGGCCTAAGCAAATATATTGCACAAAATTGCATTGAGTTACAAGAAACCCAGTGGTGAAGGGGTTAAGTTATATTTTGAATTAGAAAAATATCGGATATGGCAGCTAGAGTTAACTTACGCCGTCCTCACTGATGGGTTGGTGCAGCTCGTCGTGCTCGGGGGCAGTCTCCATGGGGTGGAACACGAACAGCATGGCCCACAGCGGCAGCATGAACTTCAGCATCTACAACCACAACATGTGCACTCAAAAAGTAAACTTGTCTCCAGACTCTTCCAAGTGACGATCATAAAATAAACGAGTCAAAAACTCATCTAAGTGACAAGGAAGCGGGTCTTCTAGCTGGAGATAGAAGACCCACTTGGCATGAGCCAGCCCAAAACCCGACATTTGCCAGCTCCAGATTCTATTTGTGGGATGGTAACCTGATAGGTTAGACAACTTTTGACTCGTTTATTTTATGATAGTCACTTCGAGACAAGTTTACTTTTTCAGTGAGGGGGAGGACTCAATGGCAGTCTTTGTGAAAACTTTTTCATCCCACAGGACATTCGGTCCAGCAAATTTTCAAGGACCGGCTATATGTTTGGAGGACCGGATAGCCACATTTCTGATGATTTCTGCATTTTCAGTATAAAAGAGTTTTGTCTTTTAAAAATGCAATTTATTTGTAATCATTGATGGCCGAACCAGGATAGCTATATAGTTTTACACAATATATTGACATACATATTCAGCTTTAGAAGCCCAACTGAGATCTTCTAGTTCAGAAAATCCAAACATGTGACTGGACATTCGGTCCTGCTACACTTGTATAAATCTGCTGGATCAGTGGCATTTTAGAAGGACATTGCCACTGTCCTGCATGTTTTTGCAAAGACTGCAATGATTACTCTAAGACTGTTGTATGTGTAAAAACCGTGGCCTGTACACAAGTCAGATTCAGCTTTCTTTTGATACCAAACATGCCTATGTAGGGTGCGGCTTATACAAGAGTTTTTATAAGTATAGTACTGTGGCTTATATAATTTGTCAAAGTTAGGGGTGCGGCTAATACGTGAGTCAGGCTTATACGCGCGGTTTTTACGGTAAATATGATTCTCTGAGTGTGACAATGCCTTCCAGTCACTTTGACATCAGATCGCCGCCATTTTGTACGGGCACGTAAAACGTTGCTGAATGTGTCTGGACGTAGCACAGAAATATACTGATATATATTGTTATAGGGGTATAGCTTAGCAAAATACTCTCGGATGAATTGAGAAATATGTATCTAGTTTCATGTATTAGCCACTTAGGAGGCCCAAGGCCCAAAAAAGGTTTGTTTCAGGTAACATTGCAAGAAAATGTAGGGTCGGTAGGTCGGATGTTTTTGTTTTTTTTAAACTTTTTTTCTTTAACATGAAAGTACTAGACCGCCTTTCCGAAGACCCTAAATTTGACCAAAAAAAGGCAAAAATACAAAAATTTCCTCAAAATTGCATAAAAAAAACGCAGGGTCGGCCCTGTTTTGATAGGGTCGGTCGGGTAACCTGAAACAAACCTTTTTTTTATGGCCCACGTCAGTTTTATTTGGCTACTGCCAAATGGTGTGCAGCTGCTAGACACTGCTCAGTGCTGCCATCTCAGGTTTGTGATCAAACATTTCTTCCTTCCCCCAAAAGGTAGAGAATAGTTGAAACTGGAAGCTAGTGCTGTAGACTCATTCCTCACCAGAATAAATAGAATATTATAATAGGGAATGTGGGTTATAATCATCTAAGATACGAATAAAGAAAACATGTCTGGCGTATTATAGAAGATATAAACAGTGCTGATGATCAGGAACAACTAGCACTCACCCTACGTAGAGAAAATTGAGCGTCAGCCTGACTCATGTATGACTACAATTGGACTAATATAGATCCTACCATTGACTGAATGTTTTTAATATAACACTCTGGAAACTTTCAAATTGAAATTTTGAACGTTCTGCTCTTTAGGTTGTTGATGAGGATGTATATAACAATGCCTTAATTCATACTCTATGAAAGCATAATGACACTTACCATGAACAGACCGAAGATGGGAGAATAAATCTCCTGAATGTGAAGCTGAAATGTATCAAAAGTATTTTAAAATAGTGGTAACTTGATATGAAGCTGTGTTTCCTTGGAAGGGATTCCCCCTGAGAAATGGCCAGTGCTGATGCTGTAATTTTTGAGTTATCTTTATGTATGACTTTATATCAAACATACAATGCAACACTACAAAAATCCAATATTTCTCATTAGCTATGATCACTCTTGTCATTTTATCTCAGACTCAGAAAACTAGGTTTTTATTTCCAACGAACATCACAATTTTGAAATTGTCTGTACTTGAATTAAACTAAAGCGGCATAATCACTGAGCGTTTCCTATTCACATTTCTAGTACTGTTCTATTCTACTACATGGTTAAGTGTGAGTAGTGATATTGCCCCTTTAAAATGTATAATAGACAAGGATACTTACAAAAACACCGCTGCACCCCCTCTCCTCATCTGCCACTGTAACAGACACAGAACCAGATAACATGGTTAAAAATATACATAGGGCAAATAAAAGATAAAGGCATTTTCAGGTTTTGAATACACATATTAAAACTCAGTCCTCAAGAGTATCATTCAAATTTGAGTCTACGGCGCAACTCATGGACCACAGGTTAACTTGTGAACCATCAAATCAGTTCTAAAAATAATAGCCCTGAAATGGCCTAGAACGTTGTCTAGGGACTAATGTGACATATTTGTTTTAACCTTTTAAAAAAGAAAGCGTCAATATTTATATCAATTTTATCATACATCATAGTAGTCTGCACTTTATTAAATCATTGATATATTAAATTTCAATTTGATTTGAAATTCACTAATACTACGGTTCTGTCTTTAATGACAAGGCTTAGCCCATGGCAAGTAACTCACTGGTCCTGCATTGGTGCATCATGCCGACCCTTCGGGAGTGTCTGAACTCTGTAGGGTCGGCATGATGTATGATTGCAGCACTGGCGAGTTACTCACCAGGGCTGAATTCATGCATCATGATGATCAAGAACATGATGTATTAATGCATTATTCCGGCCTTAAAGCGTTAAAGAGTGAGTGCTACACTTACATGTCTTGATGGTGAGATCGTAGACGAGTCCCACGAGGGCCGACAACTCAAAGGCAACAACCAGGCTGACCAAGAGCAAATACATAACCATTTTAACGAAAATTCATCAAACTTTAGATATCATTACTCTATGTATCTGATATATACATCATAATTATATGTATAGATATCATGTAACTGCTAAAGAGAGTTCGATTATTATTATTATCTTTTATTTACAAATCAAACGTTATTGCTGAAAATGATCAAACCAAAGTTCTAAAAGTATATCAAAATCATTGTATAATCTGGTTGGATTTTCTTTTGAATGTGGTTCTAGTTCTATGACCTTTAATTTAATAGCATATGTCATGTATGTAGCTCAAGGCTCAGCTCTTTACCTCCAAAGGTCCCGTTTCTGAGCTCTGCGCACCGAGTCGAGCGTACTGATCTCGTTGAGTCTTCTCGTGATGTAAACCCCGGCCAGCATAAAGAGCTGAACCAGCGCAAACTCCGCTGACGACAGCGCCAACCAGTAAGGTTCTGTAGGAGAAAACCAAAAACATGTAAGCTATAGTGTACAGTAGGCAACCTTACATGTCCATCCAGTGAAACTCAGTTTCGTCTTTACCAATTCTGTGATGACGTTCAGTTTCACCAATTTCGAAACTCAGAAACATGGTAATTATCCTATCATAGACTGGCTTTGTCATGGATGTTTTTAACAGCGCAAGATTCATAGCAAGTTAAGTATTTAAACATTCTCAAAATATGCTTCAAATTTTCCTAATCTTGAAAGCTTAATGATAAGGTAAATTTATAGGTGACATAACATGGACCGTGCTTGGCCATATTTATGTTGAGACTCAATCATATTGTGTAATGTATTAGTGACACACCAGGGGGTGCCACTGTTCCTAGCCTCCAGTGTGCCGGTAGCTTGCCTGGTCGGCCATTGACCAGAACCTGGCCAGGCAGGCTGCAGGGGCCAATATTATTTTTCTGTCAATATGGTGGTTTGTGCCAACAAGGAGTGTGGTGCGACCTATAATGGGAATAATAAGGTGTGCCCCACATGCGGCACACCTAATGAAGCCAGAAAACAGACTGTGGTGATGGAGCAGCCAAGGTCGCCTACCATCGACAGGACCGGACAGAACAAGGCCTCAATGGACGCCTCACCGGGGAAAGGTGACCAGGCCGGTCATGAAACTGCCCCCGGGGAGGAGAGCGGGGAGTCCCGCCAACACACCACAGAGGCCGGGCGGGAGAGCTCAGAAGACGAGGATCCCGCGGGGGAGAGTGTCGCATCTGACGATGTGTATACTGCGACTATGAACAACCTGATCCATTCCCTGGGGGTGGAGAAGCAAAAGGAAGCCGTTCTGCTGCGACAACGTAAAGTAAGAGACTTACAGGTGCAGTTAGAGCAGGCCCGTGCGGCAAATGCGGCGATCCACAGCCATGTTGCGGACGGCGCCGCCTACATTAAACAGGTCCGGGAGGAGTTCGAGAGCAAAAAGTCGACCATGGTGAGCGACAATAGCGCGGACGGCGGGCTGGTACTCGGCGCCCCTCACGCGGACAGCCGGGGAGCAGCGGCCACTATCGCTCACCACGGTGCGGCCTCGAACGCGGCCGCGGAGGTAAACAGCCAAGATGACGGACGGCCCGCGGACACCGACAGAGATGCTTTGTTGGCGGATTTTCAACAATTCCTGACCATTAAAAAGCGACAAGGTGAGCTTTATCAGCCAGCCTCTTCTCTCGGCCACCCAGGGAGTCCACGATTTAGCGCCAAACTGCCGGGAGGTAGCGCTCGGCAACCGGTGAGTGGGCTTGTTGAGGGCAGTGGTTTTGACAATTTCAATCCCAATGTGTATACCGGGGTACGATCAGCTGATCGGACTACCGCTGGCAGTACTCTGAATGCTATGGGTGGGGGTGCAGTGGAGCACTCATTCAGGATGGGCCAGGTAGAGGGACTGGCACCTGGTTTGGGTGACACTCATTCCCCCTCTCACACTGTCACTGACACCTCTTATGAGGCCTATCTGAGATGGTGTCAGCATCAACAGCCCCAACAGCCTCAACAGCCACAACAGCCTCAACAGCCACAGCTATACTACAAGGATGGCTCCATGTTCAAGCCCCAACAGCAGTTGGGCCAAGTTCAACATCCGGCTCAGCACACTCTCCAGTCTGGTTTGGCTAGTGCTGGACTGACTACAGCTGCACTAGGCCTACTAGAGGGGGATGTCAATGGTCTATTCAGCACCCAGACCAATGCTCAAGGTATGCCTGATACAGATTGGCTCAAGAATCTGAAATTGATGTCTGATACTAGTAAGAGGAAGAGGTCAACAAACAAGTTGAGACCAGACTGTTATATTGATGTTGACAAGTTGTACCATGAAATGAGTTTTCAGGAATTGATGAATGGTATGAATGGTGTTCTGGATTTTGTTATCAGATCCAATTTGCCCAGAATCACACTTGCAGGCTATAGATCCCACATGAGGTTTATAACACTTAAGGGCCAAGGTGGAGCTTTCGGTCCCTACCAGCTGGCTAGGTATGACCATGAGGTAGTTTCAAGAGTGGTAAAGGGTGATCTGGTGGACTTTGTAGCAGGTGATGTTAGGTCAGTAGAAGCCCATCTTAGTGCAGAACACATGCTAGTGGTGAAACGGATGCTCGCGGGGTCATCCCCTCATGCGGGTACCAGTCAGTCGGGTTCGGGCGGGGGTCGCGGCAGACGTCGCCGCAATCGTGGCCCTCGTTTTGACCGCCAGATGTCAGATTGGCCCCCGGATTTCTGCTGGAAGTGGAACAACACAGAGTGTAACTTCAACCCTTGCTACAAGAAGCACGCTTGTGGAGAGTGCAGCGGTCAGCACAAGAGTAGAGACTGCCGCGGGGGATATGACAATCAAGGTGGTCAGTATCAGCCCCAGCAGCAGCAACAGCATCAACAGCCACACCAGCATCATCAACAGCTGCAACAGCAGGGTCGGCCTTGACCGACGAGAGACTCGGCAAGTTACGCACACGAGATACCCGCGTCTGCGGATAGGACGATAAACTTCTCGTGTACGCGCACCGTAGCTTCACCAGTGCTCCCAGCTGTTTTCAGTCAGGACTGTGATTATAATTATGACCTGGACTCTTTGTACCCTAGTAGTTATGGGGACCTTATGTGCACGGCTAGTATAGAGGAGTTGTTGGATAATTATAGTAATTACACCCCTTTATGGGACTCCTCGGCCCCTCATTTCCTGAGCAGTGTCCGTTCACAGTTTAAGTTAAATGGTTGGCGGGAAATGTTGTCGGGTGGCCCTTCAGAAGTCTATGGCCGCGGTAACTGGGACCCCAATTCCCATTTTTTGTTGGATGGTGTTTGCCATGGTTTTAAGTTAACCGACCCGGGTGTCGCGATAGACAGTTATTTCTGCTTAAACTATAGCTCGGCGACAATAGACGCTTTTGAGGCCATCAACGAGATCATGTGCACCGAATTGGAGAGTGGGAAGTTAACAATAGTGGACAAGCCGCCACATTGTGTGCACGCGATGGGAGCGGTTCACAAAGCATCGGGAGGTTATAGGCCTATCACAGATGCAAGCCGCCCATCTTTGCTAAGCATTAACAATTACATGGACACCACCTTCAAGTCATTTAGTTACAACTCCATCGACACGGTTTCAGATCACATGACTCCGGGCTGCTTCATGGCCGTCTCAGATCTGGGAAGCGCGTACCGCACGGTATTGGTACGGCCATGTGATAGAGAGCTCCAAGGTCTGGTTTGGAATGTGAATGGACAGGACCAGTTTATTCAGGACAATTTTATGAGCTTTGGTACTAGAGTGGCGCCGCACATCTTCAATAGTATATCGGATGCAGTTGCTCGTTATGTTAATGCCTACGGTTATTTCTGTGTCAACTACCTAGATGATTTTCTTTTAATGGCCGACACGTACGAGCAGTGCAAGGAGGCACAGCTTTTTCTGCACCAGACACTTCGCTCGTTGGGATTCTATATCTCGTACAAGAAGGTGCAGTCCCCCGCGCAGATTCAGCGTTATTTAGGGGTGGAACTGGACTCGCTAGAGATGTCGCTACGACTCCCCCAGGACAAGTTGGACAAGTTAGATGTTGAGTTGGCATTTTTTGCTGGTCGCCGCAGGGCGACAAAACGCCAACTCCAGCGCTTATGTGGTGTGCTAAGCCACTGCTCTACTTTAGTCCGGGGGGGTAGGACATTTTCCCACAGGGTGGTGTCTATGCTACGTGTGTTCAGCGCGAAGAAGCGTTATGTGACTTTATCCGCGTCTTTCCAGGAGGATCTAGAATGGTGGAAACAGTTCGCGAGGTGGTTCAACGGTTCAGCGAAGATTATTCAACCCCCGCTCCATACATCTATGATCTGCACTGATGCATCAGGGATCGGGTATGGTGCGTACACCGATCTAGACTGGATATGTGGACACTGGTTGGATGACATCGTCATGACAGACGACATTCATGGCCACTGTAGGCCTCATCCTACCATGGATATCCCGGAGAATATCAATGTGAGAGAGCTCTACCCAATATATGAGGCAGTAGAGCGCTGGAGCCATTTGTGGCGGGACCATAAAGTTTATTGTATTACAGACAACACTCAGGTAGTCAGTGCCCTGAATAAGGGTAAAAGTGTGAATTCTGTGGCTATGTGTTTATTGAGAAAATTGTTTTGGTTGTGTATGATTAGTAATTGTCAGTTAGTGGGTGTTTATCTACCAGGGAAGGATAATGTGCTCGCGGATACCCTGTCACGAGCCACTGACGCTAATAGTTTGCCTTTGTTCCTCTGTTGTAGAGGTGGTCCAAAAGGAGGCTTCAGCTAGACCGGGAGGCAGCGGAGCTCAGGTCGAAGGCTTGGGCACCGAACACTTGGAAAACTAAGAGCTCCCAATGGAAACGTTATATTAAGTTCAGTCAATCAGTTTTGATACCGGCTCTGCCGACGGACACCGCACATATGTGCAGGTATGTTGTGTACATGTCGAAAAGCTTATCTTACACAACCATACAGAATTATATCAGTGGAGTGATTTCTTTGAACTCTTATTTTGGTTATGACGCGAAGCCAATTCGGTCAAACTTCGACTTTATCATGACTTTGGCTGGAGTCCGCAGAGTTCTGGGCGACCCAGAACCAGTGAGGCCATCATTCTCACTCGCTGACATTCTGAAGATGTTTTCTTTTGTGGACATGAGTGACCCGGAAGACAGGGTGCTATGGTCTTGTCTGGCACTGAGTTACCGTGGTTTGCTCAGGAAGAGCAATTTAGTTCCTGACACAGCCACCGACACGACGGGACATTATCTACGACGAGGAGCTGTTAGCTCCACAGCTTGGGGCATAGAGCTGGCAATCTCCAGTTCAAAGACAATTCAATACGGCCAGAGGGTCCATAAAGTACCTATCACTTTCGCACCGGGTTCCCCTTTGTGTGCGGCTTCTTTGGTTCAGAGACATTTGAAAGAGTTCCCCAGCACGGACTTGTTGGCACCGGTGTTCGTGCTTCAGAGGGGCGCCACCCAAGTCCCGGTGACTTACGCAAAGTTATTGAAGTTTTTGAAACGACTCTTGAAATCAGCCGGTTTCCAATCAGAACGGGCCGGCATGCACTCATTACGCCGGGCGGGAGCGCTGTACATGTATAGACTAGGACTTAGTATCGAAGACATCAGGCAAGCAGGGGATTGGGCCAGTATGGCAGCCCTGCTTTATCTCACCAAACCTTACTCTATGAGGATAGACACCGACCAGATTGTATCACGTTGCTTATCTTCATCTTTCTCGGTGTAGATTGTTTATTTCATTTACTTACTTGGAGTCTGCCGTGTGTATTTCTACAGGCCCAAGTCCAGCTATTGCCTTGCCTTGTCCCTTTATCTCCTGTAAGTTACTAATGTTGAGACTCAATCATATTGTGTAATGTATTAGTGACACACCAGGGGGCGCCACTGTTCCTAGCCTCCAGTGTGCCGGTAGCTTGCCTGGTCGGCCATTGACCAGAACCTGGCCAGGCAGGCTGCAGGGGCCAATATTATTTTTCTTTTTCTTTGTTTTTGTAATAAATAGGCCGTGTGTATTTCTACAGGCCCAAGTCCAGCTATTGCCTTGCCTTGTCCCTTTATATCCTGTAAGTTACTAATAAGCAGATATTTGCAGACATAATGAATATCTCAAACTTCATAACTTTGATATTGAATGGATATACTGAATATACTGGAAATACTGAAATCCTCAGGTTTCTGCATAGATACTTATATCTTATATATTATACCTTGATTATGCAGTAGTTTTTGTTTTAATTTGAAACAGTATATTATATGGCATACATACAATCTCACTCGATGGACGGGCACTAGAGCCTTAGGGAGTGTTCATTTTTTAACAACAGGGGGGGGTTGGTGAGTTTAGGGGGGGGGCGTAAAATAACTTGACCCCTTCCGAGGGGGGGGGGGGGCGTAAAATAACTTGACCCTCTTGAGGGGGGGGGCGTAAAATAACTTAACACCTTTGGAGGGGGCGCGATTTGTCGCGACATGACGCTGAATGCTTTAACTCTTCACTTTTTCTGTAGAAATGCCTTAAAATGCAGAAAATTACCTCTAAAATCATAAAATTTTCTTGCAACACTTCGTGTCACACCTGTTGAATCTGACAATTTTACTATGTAAATTTTCAAAATTTTCATTGGAGGGGGGTGGGGGAGTATGTGCCATGCAGGCAAACTCCTCAGATTTCTCAGATTCATTTTTCTCCAAATTGGTCATTCTTGTGATTTGTCCAGATCAAATGAGAACTCTGTTTACCTTTATGTGTCAGACAAGAAGATCAAAATACATCAAATTTCCCCATTTGCCTTCTTGATTTTCAAAATTTTCTTTTGTGGGGGGAGGAGGGGCATACCCCCAACCCCCCCGTTCCCGCACTGCCGAGTCTTCTAGACACCATCCTCGTTAGAGAATTCACAGATAAAGGGTCATATCCTTAAAACTGTGAATGTCAGCGTTTTTGAAAAAAGGGGTGTTTTTTTTTCAAGTAAAATCAGTGTTTTTCGAAAAAAAGGGTCTTTTTTCAAGTGATGTTTGGAGAAAGGGATGTCTTTTAACTCTTCCTTTACCACGCTCCACATAAAGACACCCCTCCCAAGACCAGATTTTTTCAAATGAAATTCAAATGGGATATTTTCATTTAGGAGATGACCTAACCTTTTAGAAACTGAAAGAATTTTGTAAATATTCAAACTAGAAGTATATCTATGATAAAATGAACAATGTTGAATAACCAGAAAGTAAGATACCCCAATGGCCCTAAATGTTCCAATTAGGGAGATAAAGCCCTATTTGAAACTAAATATGGCTTATTCTAATGTATATGTTGCTATTGAAACTTACATTTAGGCCAGAATGCATTAAAATAGACTTAAACGTTTGGTACCATCTTTTTCCCTAATATTCACACTAAATTTGATGAATCCATAGATCAAAACTTACAATTTGAATATTCAGTGGCCATTTCTAGGAGTACATTTACCATAAAACCCTTCTCTTAAGACAACCCCACCTTTAAGACAACCCCCTAGTTTGGGAAAAATATACCCCAAAATAAGTCTGTCTTAAAGGCTATGAAGCAACATAGGGATAGGCATTGTAAATAAGGCCTACCGTATATCCTATATATCAAGTATGAATTCATTTCTAGGTAGCACTGATGCGACACAGCGATGCAACACAAATTGATGCAGAAAAATTGAAAAGGGGGGAGGGGCGCAAAATAACTTGCGCGTCAAAACGAAATCTCACCAACCCCCCCCCTGTTGTTAAAGAATGAACACTCCCTTATAATATCATGATAAAATTGGATATCATACACCGTGAAGTTCGCATGTATTTTTGATTGTTGTATTTGGGAAGTCATTTATAAAATAAATACACACTGCAAAATCAAAAAAAATACATTAGAGTTGACTTACGGTAACACTCTATCCAGCTGGGCTGCACGTTGAGGCAGCCGAGGACGGTCACGATGCTGAAGTAAATGAAGGCCAGTCCAAATACTGGCACCAGCACTCTGAAACAGGAATGTGTATCAAATGTATACTTAATGGCCTACAGCTAACAGAATTGTCATCCTTTGAGGGATTAGAAGGTATGGCAGAAACTAAACTGATACCCAGTAAACAAAAAACGTTATACAACATTTTATAACGTTATATAACGTTTCTCTAAGACTCCTTACTATGGTATAAGGTAATATAAAGTTTTACAACATTATTTTGACGTAAAATAACGTGTTTTTTTGTTGGCTAGGTAATGGCTTAAGTCGACAGATATTGGGTACTGAACTGTCAAATACCCACTCCACAAAATAAGATTCAATCTTACAACTCATTTCAGAATACTAATTCAGTAAACCCAAAGAGGAAAATCACTATTAATGGATGAGCAATAGTGGTAAGAGTAAATAGATTCTGCTTAAACCATACATAACTTCTGTCAGATTGTTTGCCAATTAACAAAAGTAGTTTTGACATAGGCTCCCACACATTATTTCAGGGTTTTGGATAAGTCCTATACCTTCAACATGACCATTTACTACCCTCTCTTTTACTTCTTTAGTGCATCAGTTTGACCCCAGGGGTAAAGCCTGGGCCGTGAAAGGATCAAGGGTGGGTAAGGTGTAGTAAAATAGTGTTCTCTGCTTGGAGAGTGAGTCACCCCTGACACAGTACTGCCCTCTCGATATGTGCAAAGATATGCGCAATGAACGTAATCTATGAAGTAGGCAATCACCTTAAAGGGACATGGTCCGATGATAAGGACTCAAAAATCAATTTGGTTAAAAATGAACCAGAATGTTCCCTATGGCTATACTTCATGTGCTGGCTACTTTATTTAATCTTATTCCTTAGAATTCAGCTTAGAATTCGACTAATTATCAGATCATTACTTGATTTACTAATTTTCAAGTGCATGCTATAATTCCCCCTTACATTTTATTGGGACCTATCCTCCAATTATGATATTGTACTAACATTTGAAATACATTTAAGCAGGATTTAAAATATGTAAGTAATCGGACCATGTCACTTTAAATAACCTACCTGTGTGTGAGAACCTCCTTGCGCAGAGCGCGTGTGGCCAGCGTCCAGTAGAAGTGACTGACGACCAGGAACTGGACGAGTTTCAGGTACTGGGCCACAAAGTCCAGCTGGGCGTACAGCCCCAGCAGCCAGTGTATAGCACTGTGTGGGGATTAGACAACCAGCATGTTAGACTAGAGGATAAAAGGGCACCTGGACATGAAGATGAAAGTTGTAGCCTTACTGGCTGGAAAGTTCAATATGTAGTAGTTATAGGACGTGTACCAATCTGTACGCGAAATACAGTGAAGGAGCCTTATACCCCTACGGATTGGTACTTGTCCTATAACTACTTCATACCACTAGCTCTATACAGTATACAAGAGGTGTGAAATACTTTGTTCTCCATGCCCGCTGTGGTATAAGTGAGGATAACTTCCATATCAATTTTCAGATGCCCCTACATGTTAGCCTAATACAATAGAGATGCTAGAATGATAGACAAGTTGAACAGAGGTCCAAGTGGTCGACTCATGGGCACTTTACCCTAGTGGGTTCTATAGCATTCATCATTTTCAGTCATTGCCGGTTATTGGACGTGTACAGGTCCACACACTATAATAGACAGTAATATATCTATTGATAACAACATAATAGATGACTATTAATTGAGTGAAATATCATTAAGCCACAAGGCTATTTCAAATATTTCAATCTGCATATGATATGATCTACTGCATGAGGTCTATAGTAAATCAACAGAAGCTGTCCTTTCCAGAGTTGTTTTCTGTCATTATAGGCATGAATAGGCATGAATACAGCCGTGGTGAGTAACTCGACAATGCTACATTCAAGCATCATGCTCACCCTACAAGGTTGAGACATTCCCATAGGGTCAGCATGATCGACCAATGTAGCACCGGCGGGTTACTCGCCGGGTCTGCATTGGTTCATCATGACGACAAATGTCATCTTTTAGCGACATCCATCCTTAAAGGCTGTGTCTCATAAAATTGGGTCAATGTGAACGTATTTGACCGGGTGCCAGCTTTGACCAGGTGCCAGCTTTGACCGGGTGCCAGCTTTGACTGGCTTGATATAAAACGCTTTATTTAGAGCAGATGAAGATATAAAACGGCTGAAATGGTTAAACGTTATAACACTCTGAATTACTAATTTTATTCGACCTAAATATCTATATGCCCTAAATATAGGGTTTTCTATCAAGCCGGTCAAAGCTGGCACCTGGTCAAAGCTGGCACCCGGTCAAAGCTGGCACCTGGTCACAGATGAAAACATTGGCCAGATGTCATGAGACACAGCCTAAAGATTTAAGATCTAATAATTTAACAGAATCTGTCCTTACCAGAGGATGGTCTCCAGCATGGCGCAGTAGAAGATGGTGTACTGGTGTAGTGTGGGGTGGTGCCCCAGGTGCAGCTTACACACCTTCACCACACACAGCCCCCCGGTCAGCAACATCAGCACTGACATCACACCATTCCTGGAAGAAACAAGTGTTATAATACCATAAATATGTGGTTGGCAAGAAGGGGTGGTCTTGCGGACAAAGGTGTGGGGGCTATCCTTGTTTAACCGAATATGACACAGAACCAGGGAGGACTTTTTCATTTTTTTTTGGCGGAAAAACTCCTCTACCACATTGGGCTCGATGCATAACTCCCTCAGTGACTCTGCCACCATGGTAGAGAGCTAAACATTTGGCTGGTTGAGAGTGAGAAAATTTCACCAAAAAAGTGATACCCTTATAATGATATAAATATAACACATATCAACCACACACAGACCCCGGTCAGCAACATCAGGACCGACATCACACCATTCCTGGAAGAAACAAGTGTTATAATACCATATTTATAACACACCTGAACCATGCACTCACACTTTATAAAACCATAAATATAACATATATTGACTACACAAGCCCCCCGGTCAGCAACATCACACCATTCCGGGAAGAAACAAGTGTTATAAAACTGACCAGTTGTAAAACTAGATTGTTATAAAACATGCGGTGAGGTGAGGGCTAATACAAAGGACTTCATAACCCTCCCATAACTGGCGTTTGAATCAGATACCCAACACATTCACACTTAAAGAGATATCCCAGTGTTCAATATATTCTGATCTACCGATGATATTTCAAAATCGCTAAGCACTATGTTAGTTTGTTATATGATGATGTAATAGAAGCAAAAAAAAAGATAGTTCATAGGCTAGATTTTGATATATTGACATTTGAAATTAGAACACCCTTTACTATAACCATCTAGGGGAACATCTATTTTCTCAACATCTTCCTACTTTGTGAGAAATTGACCAACAATATCTTAACCAATCTTCTCTGATGTATACATGAGATCTTCTGTAACATGTCTAAACAATAAAAACAATTAGTCATAGGAAAACATAAGATTCACAACAGAATTAGAAAAAGAAATGTAAAAGAAAGTCCTTGTTCTGTGGCCAATCACTATCTGAATAGCACTAACCTACTATGAGGTTTAATCATCCCCTGCCAAGCTAGCCCTGGTCATAGAGCACTAGACTTTAGATCCAAAGATTGCTGGATCGAATCCCACCCATTCCAAGAGTCCTTTAGGTGGTAACCAAAATGCAAAAGATTATAGGTCTGGTAACCAAATTTTATATACCATATGGCGCAACTACCCATCAACCATAAGTACCCACTTAGTCCTAGGTGGCAGCACCAGTCAAAAATTAGTTCAGGAAAGAAACACTATATAATATGTCACTGGCATAGACACTGGGATATCCCTTTAAGGTGGCTCGATCCCTTTGTAGTTCTGCAACAAACCACCAGGGGGCACCTGTCCTGGACTGTCACATAGTAATGGGCATGTTGGCAAAACCCTGAGAGGTGGTCTGACCGGGACTAGAACCCTGGATCTTAGCATTGTGAGACAGGGATCAAACCATTGCGCCAAACTGTCTGTGGTGGAAGTTGCAATCATAAGCTATTCATATAGGTCTCTCAGTATATTCCTGTTTCTTTACAACTTTTTTTTTCAATCACCCAAAACCTTTAAATTATGCCCGGGATCATATATCCAAAATACATTTCCAAGAAAGAAAACATCAATGCCTATGCTCTGAGAAAATTGTATAAAAATTTAGCTAGTTTGTAATACAATTTCTTGTAGATACTTGACAAAACACTATATGATCCTATCACATGTCACATAGACTTAAAGCTTCAATATCTCAGAAAATAGCTCGGGACACCCCTATTTTCTTGGCTTCTTTGGAAAGTATATACTATCATGCTCTTATGGTGAAAACCTGGGGAAAATACAGCTACTCTTGGACCAAAGGATCGACCCACCTTAACATTGCCTCACCGTAATCACATTTACGATGATCCACCAAAAGGTCACTGATGTAAAGTTTTGCATTGATTCTCCGTATATTCAATGGAATATTTTTACAGTGTATCAAATAATGTGAATAGGTACGTTATATCAATTAAGGTGCATTATGCAAATATCAACAGTACTACTAATTGATCCAAAGTGGGATTTGAACCCACATTCTCCTGAGTGTTGATTCACAGTAGCAGAGTATATAAGGTCCACTGTAGGTATAGATCTGTAAGTAATTCCCCCAGACTCTAAACGTACAGTCGTGGCCCGAGACTGACCTGATGCATGCTATGGGGTTATAGTTGTTGAAGCAGCCCTTGGCCATGACGTCAATCGAGTCGTTCCCGATGTGCTGCGGGCTGACGTTAGCCGCGTACGCCGGCAGCAGGTTGAGCCACGTCATGTTGGGCGGAACGTTCCAGAATACGTCTTCAAACATGGCTGCCGTAGTGTCTGCTGCGGCCAATAGGCGGCAGTACCAGCTGCTTGATTTCTTTTTGAATCTCCCGCCAAAAGGTCACTGGTGTTGTTTGCAGTGGCTTAGGGAGAACAGCGCCATCTGAAAAGAAACAAAAATACAAGGTTTGATTAGTCTATTTTCTCAATATGCATCTGATACATAGGTAAATGTATTTAGTCTTCTATCTCAGTCACATAAAATGGTTAGGCCTAATTATATTCTGGCCATGGATGTTGATCAAAGTAACTAGCTGGAGTCACTTATGGATAGAATATATTATGGCGTAGTTGTAAAATCATTAGCTGGGGTTTTTACACATCTAACAATGTCCTTGTTTAGTTGACGAGAACAGAACTAGGAAATGTAGTCTAAAGCCCACTCTCGTTCCCAAATCCTTCTGAAGGAAGGCTCTGGTAACAGCCAAAATGACCTTGAACTTGGGATATTGCTGGGATGGGCGACCCCTGCTGGTAGCCTGGAACCAGTGGACAGGAACAGGAAATGGATCCAGAAAGTCTGACGGTAAAGTACAGTAAAACTACCATCATGCATTCTGGTTCTTGTCCACTGGTCCCAGGCTACCAACAGGGGTTGCCCAGACCCAGCAAAATCCCATGTTCAAGGTCATTTGGCTGTTACCAGAACCTTCCTTCGGAAGGATTTGGAAACGAGAGTATCTAAAGCCTTGGTACGTGACAGTGCTCCTGTGAATGCTGCTAGCTGACTTACGTATAAAATGGTCCTGGTAATCAGCATATATATCTACCCTGGCACGTGACTAATTAAGGGACAGGACTTGCTTTTCACTCTGGGTACAGAACAGTCTATAGTACAGGATTTATCCACTAGATAGCCACACTGGCTTATCTATAGGTAAAACTATAGTATATCACATGCACCTTCACTGTGTCTCATACCTTCCAATACACAGGGAGAAGAAGTAGAATCACTGTAATTCTCAAATGGGAGTCCAGCCCCGATCACTGCGGTAGCTCTCCCCAGGACTCTAAAGTGACTCCCAATTATTATGAAGTCTTAGAATCGAGTCATTATAGAGTTATTATAGAGTTCTGCTAATGTTAGGGAGTCACTTCAGAGTCCTGGGTGGAGTTACCTCAGTGATTAAGTCGGGAGTCACAGTGATTCCACTTCTTTTCATGGGTATAGTAAGTGACCATACATACAGTGTATAGGGAATCCCCCATCTAGTTATCTGATCTGATCATTTTCTCTCGGTGGCTCTAGGCAATCAGACCACTAATTGCTATGACAAGATTATACACCAGTACTTCCCCCAGTTTTTTTCTGTGTTATGGGCTAAGGCTATATACTGAATCAGGTTCAACCTGGCAAGCCCCCTGACTGTGAGGTCCTTTTGGACTAAATTTCTGACATCAATTAAGAACATACATCCCCATGTACCTTGGTTTGATGTAGTAGAGTAAATATGTAACAATTTCAGCAGGTATTTGGCACCTTTGGCAGAAAACATGAAAAGTTGCACACAGGTCTTTACATAATACTGAACTCATATCAAATGTATAACCAGGTATCTGCTCGTAGCTAACACGTCTCCTAGATATTTGAAGCCTGTAGAGAGGCATTCTGATCACTATATCTGCAGCAGACTGCATTAATCATTTAAACAACCAACTGTTTTTTCAAGGTTGCTCAGGACGGAGCACCTGTAGCCAAAAGAAAGTGATAAACTTATTGTTTTTGCTTGAGGCCAGACTGGGTTCCATGCATATATATATCTATTGTGAACAGTGAATAGGAGGCCCTGTTTGGTGAGACACAGGATGCACTGAGAAAAATGCAAGCGTCAGCCTAATGCTGACCATGTCGTAAAAACTACCTATTTACAAAGCTCAGACATTTTTGTGATACTCAGTCATTGCTGGATTCATGCAAGTGAGGGTCAGACATTGCTGGACTCATGTAGTAAGGGTCAGGCATTGCTAGAAACCACCCAAATGGAAGGAGAGTCTTGCAATGTTGGACCCTCTTCCCAGAGTCAGTTTTTGACACAAAAGAGCCTCTCTTCCAATCTCCGACAGTCCAGCATTACCAGACCCTCCAGCCACTGGGTGCAGCTTTGAAATGAAAAACCAGCATGGCCTGACCCTCACTAAACTGCTCAGCCTATGGCTGTGTCTAATGAGATTGGGCCAATGTGAACATCTTTGACCGGGTGCCATCTTTGACCAGGTGCCATCTTTGACCGGCTGCCAATTTTGACCGGCTGCCATCTTTGACCGGCCACCATAAAAAAGAAGATTTAAGAAAAATAAATTTCTTCTTTGATATGTAAGGGATAAAGTAAAGAAAATGGCGGTGGTTATATCTCCATATATATAACTTTACCTGCCCTAAATAATTTCTCCCGGTATAATGGCACCCGGTCAAAGATGGCACCCGGTCAATGATATTCACATTGGCCCGATCTCATGAGACACAACCCTTAGTAAGTGTGTTGTTTTGGCGACATGGCCAGCCTCAGGCTGACGCCCACATTTTTCTCAGTGTACAGCTTGACCTGAGGGAGGATGTGCCAAAGGGAACCAGCAGCAGAACAACAATTCTTGGCCATTCCTTGACACTGGCCACTTCCTGCACTTCATAATTGAGAACTGAATAATACAGAGAACCTGGGGCAAGAGAAAAGTAGATTGTTGAACAGGAACAGGGACAATAAGAGCCCGGAAGTAGCCCAACGTTGTGGGGCATTGTTCATGAATGGGGGTTCTGAACACTATATCTTTACAGACTCATCCTGCATTCAAAGTATAATAATGATTGGCGCAATCTCCAAAAAAGGAATAAGATAAATGCAGAACCTACTGTATAGGGCTGTATAAGGGCTGGGGGCTTATAAATTTCAATCCACCTACACAGATAATCTAAAAGCCCTGGCCCTTAGTCTGTATGAAGTGCCTATCCCAGGTTGGTCATAGGGACATTGGTCAGGCATGACCAAGTGCTGTTCAAGAATGACTGAGGCAAAGCAACATATGACCAATGCTTTACTCAAAAGGACTTAACCTAAAATCGGGCCTAAAATGGAAAGACTAGGATGAGTTGGTCAGTACTGACCCACCTGACAATATTAACTAACCTAGGTTTGCCGTACAGCGAGCCAAAAAATGACTTGATTAGGCACTATAGTGACTGAGAGATTGGTCGTATAGGGAGCCAAAGGCTATCAGTGTATACCCCAGCCCTTATACTGGGGCTTAATTGAGACCAGAATATAGTGTATTAATCTATTTCAATACTCCTGTGACCCAGTGCTTATTCTGGTGCTTCTACGGGCCAACATGTTATACTATATTGCCGACACTATAAATAAATTAATGTGTGCCTTCACAGAGCAAATACAAACACTGCTCAAGGTTTCGAATTGCTCATTTCCTCCCAGTGTGTACCTCCAGTGCTAATGCCCGATACCAAGATCCGGAAAGAAACCCGCGAAAAACACAAACAAATGGATGAAATATTGATCTTGGATTCCAGCTCGTGCGCAGTTGAATCAATCCGGGGCGCTTAATGGGTCTTTCATTAAACCAGTCACAATTAGAGGCGGGGAGGTACATTTAGAGGCAGTTCCCTGTGATTTAAGCCAGCATTTCTCCCACCCCTGCCTTTACATTACTGCCCAGCAGCTCCCACTGCTCCCATAGGAGCCTTTCCACTCTTACCGTAAAACCTCGCCTATAAGTCAATTTTCATCTGGAATTTATTTAGCTGTAAGGCGATTTTTTCCTCTTAAAAGTCTAATTCGACTTCTAGGTGAGGTTTTGAATAAGAATCATGTATATATATATCTGATTTAGGAACCCCAAATATGTTATCCTTTAGACAGTAAAATACACCTTTTTTAGGAGAGTGCTTTTTGTTTGTTAAAATTATTTCTTTTCCCCACAAGGGGTTGTCTTAAGGGTAAAATATGATCAGAACTACTGATTTTAAACAAGAGAATATACGTTTAGGGGGCCATGGGGCCTCAAAAAATCCCAAACTCTAATTCAACTTATGGGTGAGGTTTTCCTAATGTTCAAAGCACTTGGCTATTAGTCAATTTTCCCCTCAATTTGACTTATACGTGAGGTTGACTTATTAGTGAGGTTTTACTGTAGTCTTAGGGAGCAAGACTGAGTGACACCAGTGTGCACAACTGTGTATAAGCAGTCTTAGGAATGCCACTTAACCAAGGCATTTATTTGATTGCCTAGAACCCTGGGAGTAACAAATTGTCTGATTAGCCCAGGTATCTAGGTCGGGAAACCCTTGCACTCTGCAGGATCAGTGCATGTCTTGGAAGATGTTAGCACAGAGGGCCAGTGTATATGTGATGTCACCTCAAGGTAGGGAAACTGCTATAAAGATGTCTGCTGATCCATAGACTGATACTGAGCTTGTGTGGCACCACCTAGTGAATTACTGCCTGTACTATTTACTACAACAGTAGCCTCTCCACTTGTGTGTTATCTGTGTTGAAGTTAGAGGGCATTGATCAGGAGCTACTCCAAACCTGCCCCATTTCCAGCACTGCAACTACCATGACTCATCGCTGATATATTGGCACCCTGGGTAACGTAGTTCCCTCAGTGCTGTGGTACCCAGCATGTGTGCCACTGCGTCGTGGCCCATGAATACCGCAAATACATGATAGCTCTCCTGGGCGCACGGACAAATGTTCAGAGGGCAATCTTCATCTATAATCTTAAATCTTCATTATTAAGATCTAAATGTGTAGCTCCTGCCACCTAGTTTCACATACCAAAAACTATGCTACCTGAGGTTTGCCTATATCGTATATGCCTTATGCCCAGATTGGACAACATAAACATCTAAAAGAAAAGAAAACGAGCGTTGGGGGGCAGAGCCTCCCTTTACATACCGGCTGTTGTGGTGAATAATGAGGAATTGATGGAAGATGGACAGACTAGATAGCAGAAACTACACATTCAGATCTCAATTTAGATTTAAGATTAAAGATTAAGATTGTGCTCTGAATATTTGTCCGCACACCCGGGAGAGCTATCACGGACGTGCATATATACCCACTCCAAACAGCACCCAAGAATTGAATCTTCATGAGTGGGGCAAATCGGAAAAAATACTGAAAAATATCTTGTGCCTTTTCTGGTGTTCTGGTGACTTCCCCAGATTTGCCCCAGTCATGAATGTTCAATTCTAAGGGGCTGTTTCCAGACTGGTTTGTAGGGCTGTCAAAGCAGATAGGACATCCAAAGTGGTCAGATGCCCTCAAATGCCAGTGAGTGGGTGAGCTGTTGTCAGTATGAAGCTACTGTCCCAACATTACTGACTGCCAATACACAGGAATTAGTCCCTGGAATTAAGTTCAATTAGTACCTCTTACTCATGGGTGTTAAGTACTTTGGAAATTCACTTTATCTACCACTTCAATGTGCATTAAAATATCAGTATCATGCAAATGAGTAAGATGGGGAGTGAAATTTAAATGTGTTGTTGAGACCATTACTTTAACGGGTTGGTTGAGGCAGACACCCGACAGGAAGCAAGGAGCACAGCATCTGTTGAGACGTCTACTAAAAGGCTATTGGTTACTTTAAGATCAATAGCTTTACCCGGAAGCATTGTATCCGGGAGAGGTATTCCCAGAAGGTGTTGGATAGCAGGTTCTTATCCGCTTCAATATGTGAGATTTCCACTACAAATATGATGTTTGGTACACAGTATAGTCTACTGTAGTCTTACAGCATCTACTGTAGTTTCACAGTAGATTCTACTGTGTACTTCCACTAAACTGTACACATACAGTAGACTGTACTGTGTACCTACACTAAACTGTACATCTACAGTAGACTCTACTGTGTACCTACACTAAACTGTACACCTACAACAGACTCTACTGTGTACCTACAGTAAACTGTACACCTACACTAGACTCTACTGTGTACCTACACTAAACTGTACACCTACACTAGACTCTACTGTGTACCTACACTAAACTGGACACCTACAACAGACTCTATACTGTGTACCTATACTAAACTGTATACCTATAGTATACTCTACTGTGTACCTACACTACACTGTACACCTACAGTGTACTCTGCCATGTACCTACACTACACTGTACACCTACAGTGTACTCTGCCATGTACCTACACTACACTGTACACCTACAGTGGACTCTGCCATGAACCTACACTACACTGTACACCTACAGTGGACTCTACCATGTACCTACACTACACTGTACACCTACAGTGGACTCTACCATGTACCTACACTACACTGTACACCTACAGTGGACTCTACCATGTACCTACACTACACTGTACACCTACAGTGGACTCTACCATGTACCTACACTACACTGTACACATACAGTGGACTCTGCCATGTACCTACACTACACTGTACACCTACAGTGGACTCTACCATGTACCTACACTAAACTGCACACCTACAGTAGACTCTACCGTGTACCTACACAAAACTGTACACCTACAATTGACTTTACTGTGTACCTACACTAAACTGTACACCTACTGTGTACCTACACTAAACTGTACATCTACAGTAGACTCTACTGTGTACCTACACTAAACTGTACACATACAGTAGACTCTACCGTAAACCTTCACTAAACTGGACACCTACAATATACTGTACTGTGTACCTACACTAAGCTGTACACCTAAAATAGACACTACAGTGTATCTCCACTAAATTGTACACTTACAATAGACTCTACTGTGTACCTACACTAAACGGTACACTTACAGTAGATTCTACTGTGTACCTACACTAAACTCTACACCTACAGTAGACTCTACTGTGCACCTACACTAAACTGTAGACCTACAGTAGACTCTACTGTGTACCTACACTAAACCGTACACCTACAATAGACTCTACTGTGTACCTACACTAAACTGTATACTTACAATAGACTCACTGTTCACCTACACTTTACACTGCGCCTATAATGAGAACAATCCTCATTAACCACTACTATACAGCTGTTATTACTCAAACCACACAATGTCCGACCCCGTGTTCTCCAGAGACACAATGCAGAAGATGCTTGGTCACAACTTGCCAGAGGAAACATGGACAATTGTATATTGGCACAAATCCAACAATGGCTGGAGTATAATGCCACATCCTATGTCCCCCAGGTGAGGTTTAATAGGCAAGTCTTCTGCTTCTACCATACAGCATTCAGGCATTATGTTACATGGAGCTGCTGGCCATGATGCTATTTATACAGTGGGCCCTACAGCCTACAGCCACAATGATAACAACAATAATGAAGGTTTGAGGTGTCAGCCATTGTCATCTTCCTTAGGCATTCCCATCTGTTCCAATTTAGGAAAATTGTATGAGTAGCTGATTTTCTTTTTAATGTGAATTTATTAGATAATTAATTACTTAAGGCGTAATTACATTGATTCGGCGCATTGCCGTTCTTCCATCAAAACCTCTTTCTTTAGATAGGTCCTGAGGTAGAAGGTATTTGCGTGTCATGCCGTTTGTGTATGTATATCACCAATATGCTAGTATGTAAAAAATAAGGAATCCAATTATTAATATACAACCGGTAGTTTTGATGAGATGAGATGAGTGATGGGAGCGATAACATATCTTTGCATGACTATACAGAAACAACTTAATTACATGAAGCAGGTATCAATGTCTTTCTTAATTTTCATTTTAAAATCTGAAAGACCTTCTATCAAGGTGTACTCAGCTTTGAGATTGGGCATTCCGATCTGCTGCAATTTAGGAAAATTGTACTAGTAGCTGATTTAATGAAAATAAGGCCCATTGAATAAGGTGTGTCTAGGTAACCTGACCTACCCTATCAAAAGCTGCGACCAAATGTTTGAAAAAGTTTGACTATTTGGTAATTATCTTAATTACGATAATTATCATAATGGTAATTGAATACAGATATCTCTACATCAAAGAAAGATCAGGCTTATTGGCATTAGAGATTAAAAATATATCAGTGGAAAGCTGATGGCCTCAACTTTATAATTGACTTTTTCATTGGAGGACCCTTTTTTCTCGACTGTACATTAATATAGTAACTTCGATTGCTTGCTTTACATACACAGTGGGGTGATAAGGACTAACATTTAAAGGGCAGCAAATATATCAATTCATGTTTTATCACAAAGTATCATCATTCAGTCTGATTGCTAATAATTATCACTGAGAGACTGGATAGGATTTCTGTCATTAATACACCTCTACTAATAAGTGGTAATATGATATCTCTTAAATCTCCAATCACATCCCCAGAGAACCCCCTTGTGCACTTACAGGCTTTCATCACCACTAAAGTGCTTGGAGAGCAGCTTATCATGACTGGTAATGCAATCCAAATGTTGCTAAGCAACCTGAAGCTTCCGCACAGAAATACCCAAGGCCAAATCCAGCAATAATTGAAATTAATGAAAGGACTTTAAAGTGCTGCATAACATTTAAATGGCAACTCTATATCGAAATGGATCTCCAGAGTAACTTTTACCAATTATCTTCCATTGATTACTTAACGAGACATTTACACAATCAACTTTCTCATTTTGCAATCAGATTTCAAGACTAATTTCACAAGGACTGTCAAAAACTACCATACCATGGTGATATATCGTTCTGAAAGTCTCCAAATTTGGTGGTGTATTTACCCCAAGTACTTATATGTGAGAGGTGCTTATTTCATATCCAATTTTAGTGATTTAAGATGTAACTACTGTTTATTCAAGTCACCTTTACTCAAAGCCCTTATACAAGACCGGTCCTTATTGGAACAGGGGGCCATGTCTTGAAGGTACGATAAGAAAAAATATGATAGTACCCTTTAAGGACCAGATGATACCTAAAGGTTCATATTGATGGCATCATGATGCATCAACACAGTACTGCTGATGAGCATTGGTTAAGACTGAGAGTGTGTCAACCCCATCAGTTTAGCATGGTACATGCATACAACACTGGTGCGTTAGTTGCCAGTGATCGTCATGCATCATGATCACCAAATGGCATCATGCATAAAAACACCATACTATTTTTAAAGCGTTAACAGTGTCTGACCGTTTGTTTCAAGTGTCTGTGCAGTTGCAATTAGTTCAGTCCTCGTTAACTGCTGATTAAGAACACTTTAGCCTTAAGGGCCGCAGAAGGTGTTGATTCATTATGCCCTTTGTCGTTGTGATGCATCAATGCTGCCCTGGCGACTAATTAGCCAGTGCTCCATTGCATGCCAACCAGACAGAACTGATACACTTCCAAAGGGTCAGCAAGATGCACCAAAGCACCAATTACTTGTCGGGGGTTGGCATTAAGACTATTTTTTGAGCAAACCTACAGAGTTCAAGTGTTCATGATCCTCGTAGCTTCTAATAAAGTGAGATACTTTTCATCAAAAGATACATAAGCTATGGACTCACACAACACCATACACTTCAGTTGTTAGTGCATTAGAGCAAGCCTGGAGATCATTAATTACAATGACGCCAATCTTCTGGGTGTCCATTTTAATGAGTTTGTGTTTGCATGTGGAAGGAACAATGACATTTTTGTGTAACTTTCCTTGTCCAATAGCAATTAGACCCAATCTAACACAGTCAGCTATTCGATGCAGGTGATGAGCTTGTTAATAGCGTTCACATGCCGAAATTGCTCCCACATTCTCCTCAGAAAGAAATACTTTCCTTATGAGAATTTTCCCTGTGCTAAAATTTACCAAATTCTGCAATGAGAGAGTCTGGAATCTTATTGCATCATGCCAACCCTTTAGAAATGTATCAACACCATTTGGTAAGCATAACGCTTGAATGCAGCACTGGTAATATACTCAACAGTGCTGCATACATGTATCATGATAGTACAGGACATAAGTCAGTAAAGCACTATGCGGCCCTTAAAGGGTTAAACATACTGCAAGGTAATACCAGCAGAGTCATGCCAATGTCTGCACACAGACACCTGCCACTGCAGCCATCTGGCACATGGAGGCCTTATGGGGATACTGACTCTTACTTTCTTACATGAGTTTGTATATGCTGATAGCTGTTACCAATACCAACTCCCTGTCTCTGTATACACACCCCACCGTTGTCTCCCTCTGATTCTTTTTGCTCTCTCTTCCCCTCAGTCCTACATTGGATAACTGTGATACCCCTGCTATGATGTCACAAGCTAGCAGCTGTTACTTCACACTGTCACATACAAGTTTACATTGAGAAAAGTACAGCTTGGTTTCTTGTCTCACCTTGTCCCTTAGTAAGGGAATAGCACATGAATAAGTTAACACAAGGGCTCTGGTTATCCATGGCTAAGGAATGAGCTTTTGCCTTATGCCTTAGCCACAGATTTATAACCATCCTAAGTGCTGGCTTATCCATGTATCATTCCGTTTATACCAACTTTTGACACATTTTACAAACTTGGCTGTTTACAATGTAACCTTGGCCGTTATAATTTCAAGAATCAGCCTCTGTTTTGTGACGTCATAGCAGGTGCAGCAAAATCCATTTCTAATGCATGGTGGTATCCAGTTTGGCCACTGTTTTGAGTACCTAAAGTGGATACCTGTGGTATAACAGAAGCTACCTCACCCTTTAGATCAATGCAGCAAGAAAGGGTGACTTTTTAGAAAAGTTGCTAATAACGTGTCTGAAGATTTCTGAAGCATGACCGACAAATACATAGATATAACCTTAAAATCTTGCTTATTAATATACTATTTCAAGATGACTATCCTGTGAATCTCCAGATATGAGAGGTTCGCAAACATAGCCATAAGAGACCATGTTAGGAGGATTCTAATAAAACCAATGTTAACACAACTTTATTATGGAAGAGTCACCCTTTCTTGATGCATGGGTCTATAGGGTGGTGTTATTCCTCATTCCTTTATTAATCAGCTCAGCAGGTGACACAACATGTGGCTGGTTAGTGGTTGGCTGATCACTCAGCTGTGTGTGGCAGGGCCTGACACAGTAGCAGCTTTTTAGTGTCTAAATGAGCCTCTCAGCACATTTACATTATACCACTCTGTCACTACACATCATCTCTTACCAACGGCTGGGCCTTCAATAGTAGATCTTGCATGCATAACTCTATCAAAAAGGATTTTTCTTGTGAATGTGAATAGATGGTATTTAAATTTGTTGTTATTGTATTTATAGGTTTTTCAGAACAATTTAGGTAACTAGCGCCCATCAATACCCTGATCAATTGCAAATATGAACAAAACCCTGTTGGGTCAGGTTAAAACAGGCTAGTGTGTATACACAGTTAATACTGAGTGAAGAGTTGTGTATACATCACATTACACAGTGCCTGAGAATGATACTCTAGGTCAGTGCATTTATATTCCATCAAAGCCATCTGGAAAAGCATATTCTTGCTAACCTTTTACAGTGTATATATAGGCCTAGGCTCAGCCGTGAGTGAGACACTGAGCATAGCCTTTAGTGATGAACAGTTTTTGTTTGCCTCACCACCTACTACATCTCACTCCATCATCCAAGATATTCTCCCCCTTCATCAGCGGTTCTTTATGTCCTAACCAGCTTAATTATCCTTTGTCATCGATTTACCCTCAGAATCATTCGTTATACTAACATTTAGTCTCTAAATAGAGCTGCTCTGCTCAACCTCATTATATCCCCAGGATATGTGTGTATACAAATGTATATATATGTGCATATATGTATATATCTATATCTATATCTATATCTATACTTATATATCTACCTATATCTATATCTATACCTATATATATCTATACCTATAGTTCATTCTACAAGAAACACATAATTTATCTTTGTCTCTTTCAATGTTGTTGTGGCTTTCACCTTTGTTTTTCCTCACCTAGAGCCCCCCCCCCCCCCCAGCAGACTGTCTAACATGTAACAAAAATCTCAAATCAGAAACTGGGCAACTCAAATGTAGCAACTGGTAATGAAACACTCCAGCACAATTTGGTGCTGACAACATAAGCAATGCACACTTGTAATAAAAGATACGAGGCTGTTGGCATCTTACCTAGTGTCTGCTTCCTGTCCCGCTGCCTGTCGTGGTGTGGCCCCCACCAAGTCTCATCTCAACATATATGTCATCGAGTGTTAAACCATGGTCTTATTAATCTGATGACGTCTACCAAAGTCTGGCTGATAGTGACATTGTTTAGAGATTCCCTTGTCATACACGATGTGTAGCCAGATGAATATATAAACAATTACGCACAACATTTGTTCGACCAGAGTATGCATTGTAGGTGAGCCAATATACAATTAACTGTTTTATTTATTAACAGTGTGGCTGACATAATGACAGATCTTCGTCAGTATGCCCAATATCTCACTTTCTACATAACATTCCAGCTCTTGTTATGTCAAGGTTACTACCAATAGTAATAACATTTATAATAAAAATCCACTGTTGTCTCCCGTTTTGTAAGGGCTCAATGATTTGTCTGCAAAACGGGACACAACATCTCCATCACCTTTCTCTATACTCCCCCTGAATGAAGATTTACTGCGTACGCCTCTGTCTCCCTCCCTAACTCTCACAATGCCATTCACATCTCATTATGCAATATTTATACTCTTGTATGACACCATTAAAACATACCAGAATATGCTTGGTGCGGTTGTGCGGGGTATTCTGTAATACCGTAGTTCTGGATTTGGAGACAAGAAATGAAGTAGATTAAAAAAAAACAAGAGAAGAAAAAGATGTGTGCAGGGTGAGGCAACCATGTTAACTGCACTTGGGAGATTACCCCCGGAGATTACCTCCATATATCCCAAACACCTCCTCCTCCCTGCCACGTCCCACTAAAGTAGGTCCCTGACAATGTTGCTAATAGCAGGTTACAGTGCCATTCTCACCGATTGATGATCAAGCTCTTTGGTAGATAGACTTGATTAGGCAATGGAGTATTGGAGGAAATAGGACTTGAACACGACAACTAGTCTTGGTATGAATTAACCCTAAATACCCTTGGTATTGTTTTAAAAGAAACAGCCTATCCTACCATTACTAAGAACTTCTTTTCAATTATGAAAAGGCTGCTCCTGGCTGTATGGACTACTTATACATCCTGTTGGTAGTGCCATAAATCCGTTTATGTGGTTCCAATTCCCAGAAATATAGAGAGGACCCATACCTCTATCCATAGCTGCAAATGATCCCGCCCCCCATCCCTACTACAGAGCTATATCTAGTGGGTTCTGAATGCAGCCATTCATTGCAAACTGCTCCAAGCTGCTCCATCGGCAATGGTGGTTTGTGAACAGTCTCCCCAACACCAGGTGGAGCAGCCATTTCTACTTGATAATATATGTTAACTACTGAAGGCTAGCGCCGCCATCTTCTTATGGCCACTCAAAAAAAAAAAGTTGTTTCTCATCACCGCGCGCATCATAATAATCATGATTTGGGGAAAACTTTTTTTTTTTTTTACATTTTTGATGAAAAATATGCTAAAATTGCCAAAATATCGTCAAATTTGGTATCAAATTAAAGCTTATGCTGTCAGCAATGCAATCAGCTAGGTGTAGCTTGCATTGTTACAACTTTTGCTGATCAATAAACTCCAAATTACTAAAATGTGAAAATTGACCGCGAAATGTCCAAATTTGCCTATGTAAATTGCCCCGAGTAAAAAAAAAAAAAAAATTAAATAAAAAACGCCCTCGTCATATTTGTCATTGCTTGGTGATGAGAAACAATTTTTTTTTTTGAGTGGCCTATAGTTACAGTCACTACTTGTATTCTGTTAGGACCCTTGTTTAGGACAATTTCATAATAATAGGCAAGTTGCAAAGACTAGTCATGAGTCATTCTGTTCTGAAAGACTGTCTAGGCGGAAGACCGAATCTGGGCTGGTGTTGGAAACCTGCACACACCCTGTGGACAGGGCCTTATCCCAATGATGTGGAGCAGGGCGGGATGGACTGTCCTCAATTGGTGCCTGTCACCATGCTACCCTCCTCCAGGTCCTACATGCTCCCCGGGGTACCTCCTAGCTCTTCTAGCACCTCTCTCTACTCTAGAAGCCTTCCACTACTAGGTTAGGGTCCTGATGGGAGTAGCACATATATGCAATATAGTCGTCAAGCTTAATGTCCTGTGGGCACGGCCGTTCCTGGTGCCAGCCTTACCTCATTGGATATTCTGAGATGGGCGGCCACCATGGATATGGCAGTGGGTATACCTTGGAAACAGATATATTCTTATGATATAATTATGATTAACCAGGAAAACAGATTCTCTAATTGGTTGGTCATCCTTATCCATAGCTTGGACGGCAAAGGGCGACGCTGGAGAGGAGTGTCATTGATCAATGGCATTTTGGTGACACACTGACTCTGGAAAAAGAGTCTGGGTAACTCTCTTATAATCTGTGTCTAGCAACACTTTTTTAAGAGATTAATCAAATTGGTGCATGTTGGGTTTAGTCCCTCCACACCAGCAGGATGCCCTGGGAGGTGGGTGACAAACCAGCAGCCTCCTGCCCTACCCAGACGGCCCTACACGACCCTGCCCCTGTCCAAGTGGCCGCTCCTAATCTGGTACCTGCAGTCAGACATGTCTATTACACACCAACCCCAAGTCTCCACGCTTCATTGTTTTGGTCCTCTCAGCCTTTGAGCATCTCTCCTTCTGGGTTCTGTCTAGCTTTAGCTATGTGCTATATTCATGTCTTTCTCTACCTTTATGATATAAACAGTGTCATAAGTCCCAAATACAAGTTTATTAACCCTAACGCTGATAATTAGATATTCATGAATGAGTCTGATAAAAAGAATAATGCAACTACAGTATCGTTGGCACAAGAGTCTGATACCTAATCATTACTAGTATAGAACTGTAATGCAATGCATGAAACACTTTGCAAGTGGAGTACATCATAGTTCACCATGGGTTTGTAAAGAGTGTGTTGGTAAAACAGGACTAGACCTTTCTACTTTTGAAATGTGGGTACTAGAAATAGTAGTATACATATATTTTGATGTAGAAGGGGAGTGGCTAATGGGTGGAGAGTGAGATGAAGATGAGAGGGAAGGGTGTCATTGCATAGGGATGAAGGAAAGGAAGAAGAAAGTAATGTAGGAGGGAGGAGAAGAACTGAAAGGGAAAGAGGAAGAAGAACAAGAAAGATATGATAAGTGGTGTGGAAGAAGGCTAGCAGAAAAGGAAGAAGGGTGAAAGATAAGCAAACCAATGATGAACAAGTTTAAGGGCAGACTGATTTCTGGATCACCATGATTATAATATTGTTTTGTCTGAATCACAAGTAGCCAGCAAAGCTCTGAAAATAACTCAGGCCTTATTGCACCTTCTATTTTTCCGCCTTCCCCTCATTCCTCTGCCACTGACACACCCTCCCATATAAAAGACCCTCCATATTAGTGGAGCCCCCACATCAGCGCTGAAGTCTGCAGCCAAAGAAATAGGACAGACAGCATCTCACACTGACAGCTGGACGGGTCGCCTCCATCCATCTCCCCGGTCATTGGCTGAGGGGATGTCCAACCACAGTCACCCCAAGTCATAGATAGAGGGAAAGGTCCATATAATAAACAGCAACATTTTGTGTCTACTATATTGGTCCCACAAGCAGGCTGTTCATGGAACAAGCTAAATCTTAGAAAAACTGAAAACTTTATGGAATAACAAAATAATGGAACAGGGAAATTTCCCACAGAAATGGCAATGGTACTTACTCCACTGTCCCTTGAAGCAGCTTTATCACCTAGGGCTGACATGTATGGTAGTTGCTCTAGTACAATTCTAGTTAGTGGTGAAAGTGAAGCTTTAAATATTTCAGCAGCACCAGCTGCTTTAGATGGGCTTCTACTGTACCATAGGTGGGGTGGGGGCAGGGTTTTTTAGGGGGAGAAGTCATTGGCTTTAGAAAGGTTATTTCTCTTGGATGGGGAGGAGCCACTGCCGGTCTACCAGACCATTGCTGGATATGATGGAATGAAAATGAATTGATGCTATCTTTTACCCCTGGTTGTTCTCCTGCTATGAGTGCTCTATTTTACTTCTACTTCTACTATTGACAGTTTGCACTTTTTGACCCCAATACTGATTTTGACCCCAAAGCTGATTTAGACCCCAAAACCCTGAAACCAACTTTGATGATTTTGACTTCAAAACCAATTGTGATAGAATTTTGACTCCCAATCATAAGATTTTGACTAAAAGGTTAAATATGACTTCAAGGTAGAATTTGACCTCAAATTCAGGTGAGAATATTTTGACAGTGTGAACTGTCAATAGCAGGAATATTTCCCACTATTGACAGCTCGAACTGTCCATAGCATTTTTGCAATAGGCTGTCATCGTGTTCTGTGTTTTAAGGCACCTTTTACTTTGTAGAGCTCTACAATGGCATGTAAGGACCCAGCCTCATGTAGTACATCATTGGTTAACTGTTTTAACTCTCCGTGGCAATGTTAACATGGGGGAGCAGTCCACCTGTGTCAGTCTAAAGCCAATTATCCTCCCTGCCTTTGGTAATGAACAACACAGAAAAAAACATTAATAATTATCATCCCATGGTGACTAATTAACCATGGAGCTAGTCTTTAGAGACAAGTCTTATGAACGGTGGATGATGATTAGATCCAAAGAAAATGGTATTTAAACGTTTGATACATGTAATCTAAATACCGCTTACTCCTTGGGATTTACAAAACTATTCAAAAGATTTGTCCAAGGTTCCTGACGAGGACCTCTTAAACAAATTGATGTGGAGCACAGCTGTAAAGTAGTACATTAAATGGGAAGCTTGTCACGGCTCTAATGGTAAAACATGAAAGGACTAAATTACATCCTATCTGCTTTTTATCTGCATTTATATAACTATGTTGATAACAGCGCTATAACTAAAAGAACAGGCCATCCTTTTAGCTCTTGCTAGTCCTTGCGAAGAATGGTGTCCTTGGGGAAAGATAAGATTTGGCTATGCCAGCTGCACACATATCTTTTTATTGCATCCTACTAAAATCTTCATCTCCCAAGTATGATCTTTTTCTGTGCACAAAAAAAGAAAATCCAGACCTTAGGAATGGATCTTCCCATCAACATCATAACATGAATAATGTGTCTAAAGATATCTATCAATTATATCCTCGTTTAGAAATCACAACTAATATTTTGTTCCTTACACCCTGTACGGGCCTGGTATACTGATATAAACCACTCTTTACTTTAACACTGGGGTAGGGGTCCTGTTGTCAATGCTCCTTATTTCAATTTCTCTGCCTGCGTTCTGGGAGAGTTCTCAGAGAGAATGTTCAGCCAAGTGAGTACTTCTTTTGAAATGCTGGTCCACTTGTTCCCATTTTTAAGAATCTCCAAACACACGACACACAAAACACTTTCACAAAAAACCCACTGTGCACAAAAAAACGCACCTCTCCAATGGCAGAGCATGGTCATATTAATTGATCACATTCCACTTCAGTTCAATGCAATTTCAATTTCCAAATGATTTATTGTAAAAAATTCACAAATGATGTCCTGCCTGTAATAATTGGAGCATAACATATTAATGTCATATCACCATGAGTTTTAAGCTGGCCAAACAAACAGTAATCGCGTTAATAATTCTACTACTCATCACTTCGAATTCTCATAGGTGTGCTATACCATTGGTAGCTGTTAATAAACATATGACTGGTACAGTACTGAGTTCCTATTTTAGCCTTGTCAATACTCTATGTGTCTCACCAATAATTATACACAATCTGTGGCATTGAGTTATTTCAGACAAACATATATAGATATGTGTATGCGTTTGGTGAGATTAAGTGTGCAGTGGGAGATGTTATTATGTGTATCATAGGTCACATCCCCAATGTAATATGCCATTCAATGTCAAGGACATCCTGCCATGGATGTGGCTAGTCTCTGAAGTGCTCTGAACTTCTTTTAAACTGCAATTAATGCCTAAAACTGCTTCAACCTCCCATTCTAGTTGTATTCAGCAGTTTATGACTATGAAATGTGGATTCTTATTGCCAAGCACTCTTGTTGTGACTTTATCCGGTACAGTATTTTTCCAATGATGGCACATATATAGGACTGTATATATAGGAATGAAATACACACAAGGAAAAACATAAAAAAGATGTTAGAGTGACAGTGTTAACACCTGTTCCTTCCTTATTACCTCCATATATCCCAGCAACAACTCCACTACTTTCAATACCCCCGACCACACTAAAGTTGGTAGCTGAGGCTTTGGCATTTACATTGTCTAAGCGGATTTCCTCAAAGTAAGGAGGTGCCATATATTGTGAGTTAACTGACCCCGAGACAGCAGACATTAACGGGCCCAGAGAATGTGGGAGGCCTAGGTGTGTTTATGGAGCCAGCTTATGGAGACATCTCACACCTTCAGCCCTCCCTCTCCCTAACACAAACACATGCCTTGGGTTCTGAAAATGGCCATTCATTGTAAATTGCTCTGAGGTGCTCTATCACTAATGGTGGTCTGTGAGCAGTCTTTCCCACACCAGGTGGGGCAGGCATTTGTTATCCCCCAACACTATGAATAGCTGGTCTATACTTAGAGAATAGACAACGATGTTCTTCACATCGAAACTCTCTGTTGCTCTTTAATGTACAATGGTGTCCAGCCTTCATTAGGTTTGGCACCAGAATGCATTATAGAGAGTAGAAATGTGAAGAACAAGTGTTATATTGTCATTATAAAACATCACAAATTCCGTGTCTGTTTTAATGATTTCTGTTGCTTTGTTTACTGCTCACTGCTGTGGCTCTGTGCTCAGCGTGCACTGTTACAACTTACATGAAAACAATGGATGGTCACATGACTTCTCTGAGGCTATAATGCACGGCCAACTGTTCTATAATACAGTATCATCTGCTGTAGTTGTACAGTTCAGTGCTGGTAAACAGTTGACTATACTGTTAAGTTGTATTACTGCTGTTCTAGTTTTAGTGCAGCCCTGAATGTGCAGAGAGAAGACTACATCCAGTTCACTTTATTGACCTAATTATAAGCGGAGGGCCTTTGCTAAGGTGCAGGTCTTCAATAAGTGCCTGGGGCAGTGTGGTACTGGAAATGATAAACATTATTTAAACCACAGTTGGCTTGGAGAACAAAGACTGCATAGGGTCGGCATGCTGCATGGATGCAGAACAGGGCTGTATTAATGTATCCCAATGACAAATTTAAGTTGACAACAGTCCCTGTTGAAGACAGCCGGTTTATGTATAATTATTTTAGTGACTCTCTAATTCTAAGTGTGAGCTATCTAGGCTTGCTTGTATTCATAGAACTCTGTGTACTCATACATGCATATGCCAACCACCATTGTGCTGCACCCTAGCGAGGGACTGATTCCCAGGGTGGTATTTTAGGCTAATGAGTTTTTAGGAAGCCAGCCTGGTGTATAACTGATAGCCACTGGTAGTGGCACTGATTAGTCTATATGGCACCTGGTAAGGTATCTTTCCTCAGTCCGTCAAAGTAGTCATACAATTACTGTAAGTATATTATGCTTAACCATATTGCTTATTTCAGAAGAAAAGGAAATGGGAACTACACTGATCATTATGTAAATAAAGCAATACAGTACATTATTCTATACATCGTGTTTATTGTTACCCCACCTTTACTTATGGCAGCTGGTATGGTGTCTTTCTTTAGTCCATCAACATAGTCATACAATTACTATAAATATGTTATGCTTAACATAATGGCTTATTTCAGAAAGAAAGGGGAATGGGAAAAATAGCTATAGTGATCATTATGTAACAAAAGCAATCCAGTACATTATTCTGTACATCATCCTTGTTCTTAACTCTCACATATGCATCAGGATACCCACTTTATTCACATCCCGGCTGCATTGAAGCCTCTATACAGGATTGATACCATCCTGGATGGTCAGCATGATGCATGAATTGATCCCTAGCTAATGAAATCACCAAGGCTGCATTTATCAAGCATGATGACAAAGGACATCCCAGTGGGTGCAGAAGTCATGCTGATTCATAGTATTATGCCCACTGGGATATGTCCTGTATCTTCATGATGGTGGGGAACTTGCCCGAGGTACATTCATGGATTATAACAACCAAAGCTTCTCATTAGTATAATCACATTGCCTGCCCCCACACTTTCTAGTTAGTATCTACTGAGTAGCCTTAACGGTTCACATCATGCTTCTTTATTACCTTTAAACATACTTCAAAATCTCCATGTTCAGATTCATCATTATTTTTGTCTTGTTGTCAATGTCCTTTATACCTTTATGATGGCAATCCCTATTCCATCCCTACACTGTACTTCCCTTGACATTTATTTTTGCCTGTATTGCCACTTGATGCTGCATCCCAAAGCCACATCCAACAATAAGTATTAAGCAATACAGCAATTCAATACCATCTGATTTACATTCCTGCAACTCAAAACCACACACTACAGACAATAATCAGGATTGGCCCAAGGGCTCTTGAAACAAAAGTGTCTATACCGTATTCGACGTAATAAGCGCCCTCCCCCTAATAAGCTCCTTTTTCAGATTTTTCTCCAGTTTTTTTTCATGTGTACCTCCGATTTTGTTCCTGTTTTCACACCCTTGTGTGTCATGGAGCACTTCACACCTGTGCAGGTGTTAAGCCAAGCCAAGTGTGAAGGCACAGGGGTGATTATGAGCCACTGAGGTGAGCCAGTAGTCTGCATTAAACAACCAAAGGGAGCGCTTATTAAAATTAATATTTGAGGCAGATTTTTCCACTCAAAATAATATTTTAAGCACCCAGGGCGCTTATTACGTCGAATACGGTACTTCAAATACTTTGTCTATACTATTTAAATTCTGATCGGTCCATATATGTATATCTGATTGTGCTGTGTGCCCGCCGGGTGTAGGGTAGATTCACCATGAGTCAGACACATACCCTTAGATGGACAGTGAAATTTGAGGTAGTGTATGCACACTACTACATCTGATGTTTATTTCTTGGAAGGAATAACCACTAAATCAAGTGTCCATCTCAAGGTATGTGTCCGACTCCAGGTGATTCTACCTTTGACAAGGGAATTTGCCAAAACAGAATCTCAGATTGTGAGAAGATCATCTCCTATGATTTTTTGCTTATGCCCTGTGGTAAGGAAATAATGGTCTCACCATGTAGCTATATGAAGAAATCTAAATACACTATGTACATGATGTTTTTACAGAAAGAGGCGCAACAACACATAAATTTGGATTTTACTGTTTGAAAAACTGCTATAGATCCTATCAGTCAAATAACTTTCCATTCCGGACCATCACCCGAAAGTGACCACTGGGGTAGAGGTTAGGAGTCCTGTGTGTGCAGCAAAGCTCAAATCTAATCAGCCCCGTGGTCCAGCCTGTGAACATGGGGATTGGGGGAGGCTCTCTACTAACATTCAGGATAGCAGGATCAGATCATATTCCTGCAGATCTACAGTAGGTCCATTGCAGCGCCTTTGTGGCAGTAGAAGTAGCATAGAGGGGAACTATAACCAGAATAATGCAGTAATTCACTGCTTGGATCAAAGGATTACAATTTGACAAAAGCCCCCTATACCAGGACCTGCTTGTCTGGGAGGTCCATTAGCATCCTAGTGAAACAGTTACAGTGTATTAGAAAGATTTAGGCAACTGAAAATATAGATTTAACTCAGAAACAGACCAGTGACATTGTTTATGGCTAAGTATTTTGTCAAATCAAGCACTACACATATACCAGCACTGGGTTCCTGTCCAGTTAGATTTTGGGGGCATTATCACTATATCTAATATGTATGATCTGCATCTCAATTCTATTCAATTCAAATCGGATTGCAACAATAAAGGCCTGCATTCATGCATTATGCAGACCCTCTGCACAATGCCTAAATGCATCCCTTGTGAGTAGACTGCTCAAGACTATATCCATGCATCATGAGCATGGCATACTGAAGTATTATGCCGCCCTTAAGGTTGACAAATCCTATGCCTAATCCTCTTTTTTCTATTCCTAATCCCCTGATGTGAGTAGCTACATATTACATTTAATATGTTTATTACAATTAGGGTCTGGGGAAGAAAAGTGAAAAGATATACCTTCTTAACATCACATCTGTATGTTGTATCATGATGAGGGAGCAATTTGAGCACATTCCCTTTCACTTTACTCCGGTAGACTCACCTGAAACATAGGAGGTTTACAGTTAATACTTTATCACATTTTGATGTATGCTGGTTCCATATAAACGTTATCATGATTGCAAATGTTATACAGATGTATAATGCTTAATGTACATTACAATGACACCTCGATAATCCAGTCTTAAATAATCCAGCAGCATTGTCAAGGACCAACACTTACGCATTAGAATATGCTTCAAATATATTTTTTTCTGAAATGGGGGTGGTTTGATTATCGCCCTAGAACAAAGGCTCAATTTCACTACAGTTATGCCCATAAGGATCAAAATGCTGTAAAAATAAATTCATAAGTGCCCAGGATGCTTACTACCTTGAATACGGTATATAGATTAATTGTTTAATGATTGATAACTAATAGGGAAAATCTCAATCTGCATTAACCACTACTATACCGCTGGTATCATTTGAACCATACAATGTTCGCCCCCTGACTCCAGAATCAATGCAGAAAATGCTTGGCCACAACATGCTAGAGGAAAATTGGACAATTATAGATCCGCACAAATCCAACAATGGCTGGAGTATGATGCAGCATCCTATGTCCTCCAGGTGAGGCTCAATAACCAAGTCTCCCCCACCTACCTTACAACATTCAGACATTATGTTACATGGAGCTGCCGGCCATGAAGCCTTCTCCTCCCGCTCTCATGCTACATATAAAATGGGCCCTACGGCCTACAGCCACAATGATACATCAATAATGAAGGTTTCAGGTGTCAGCCATTGTCATCTTCCTGTTCCAATTTAGGAAAATTGTATTAGTAACTAATTTAATGAAGATATGGCCTAAGGAATAAGGTGTGTCTAGGTAACCTGACCTATTTCTTTTGGCCATTAGTTTTGAGTTGTTCACCTGGAGAATGTAGTAACTTTTATTAAATGATCAAAGGAATCTACCTACCTATCCTTTTTGGCCCATGTTATCTGAACAATTCCTTTCTTGGCCTAAGTAATGTCAAAACTGGATATAAGTAGATCAACAGGGATACAGCGACCTCAGTGAGGTATTTTTAGTACCAACTTTAGCCTCCAGGGGGCTCTATATAGCCAAATAGGTTCAAAATATAACAAAAGTTAATCTATGCTACTTTTTGATGTAGAATAAAATAGGTGAATTCTATCTTTGGTGAAAACCTTCCATATTTGGAATATAAAAGGAACATTTTATAGCCTAAATTGGTATTGTTATGCATATTGGTTGCCATGGAAACATGATTTTCATTCTAAACAGAAAATTAGGAAAGGCAATTGACAGAAGGCCTTACAGGGAGTTTTATGCTGGAAACCAAATGTAAATACCATTTTAAGATCAAAAGCTGCGACCAAATGTTTGAAAAAGTTCGAATATTTAGTAATTATCATAACTATGGTAATTGGATACAGATATTTCTATATCAAAGCAAGACAGTGCCCATACATATTCAAGCAGCCAGTTCTTAAAAACTAGAGGCGGTACCTGCTAATAAAATACATGTATATCAGTGGAAAGCTGATGACCTCAATTCTATATTTGACTTTTACCTTGGAGGACCCTTTTCCCTTGACTGTACATTAATACAGTAACTAACTACAGTAGATAAGGACTAACATTTAAAGGGCAACAAATACATTAATTCATGTTTCATTGCAAATTACCATCTTTCAGTCTGATTGCTAATAATTATCACTGAGAGACTGGATAGGATTTCTGTCATTAATACATCTCTACTAATAAGTAGTAATATGATATCTCTTAAATCTCCAATCACATCCCCAGAGAGCCTCCTTATGCACTTACAGGCTTTCGTCACTACTAAAGTGCTTGGAGAGCAGCTTATCATGACTGGTTTTAAATAAGCTAATGCAATCCAAATGTTGCCAGGCAACCTGAGGCTTCCGCACAGAAATACCCAAGGCCAAATCCAGCAATAATTGAAATTAATGAAAGGACTTTAAAGTGCTGCATAACATTTAAATGGCAACTCAATATTGAAATGGACCTCCAGAGATACTTTTAACAATTATCTTTTTCCATTGATTACTTAACGAGACATTTATATGCTCAACTTTCCCATTTTACAATCAGATTTCAAGACTAATTTTACAAGGATTGTCAAAAATACCATACCATGGTGATATATCGTCCTGAAAGTCTCCAAATTTGGTGGTGTGTTTACCCCAAGTGCTTATACATGAGAGGTGCTTATTTAATACCTAATTTTAGTGATTTAAGATGCAACTACCGTTTATTCATCTTCACTTAAAGCTCTTATACAAGACGGGTCCTTATTGGAACTGTGTGCCATGTCATGAAGGTACGATAAGAAAAATATAATAGTGCCCTTAAAGGACCAGATGATACCTCAGGGTTCATGTTGATGGCATCATGATGCACCAACAGAGTACCGCTCCTAAACGGTTAACAGTGTCCAACTGTTTATTTCAAGTGTCTGTGCAGTTGCAATTAGTCCAGTCCTCGTTAACTGCTGATTAAGCACACTTAAGCCTTTAAGGGCCGCAGAAGGTGTTGATTCATTATGCCCTGCCTGCCCTGTCTACTAATTTGCCAGTGCTCCATTGCATGCCAACCAGACAGAACTGATACACTTCCAAAGGGTCAGCAAGATGCACCAAAGCACTAATTACTTGTCGGGGGTTGGCATTAAGACTATCTTTTGAGCAAACCTACAGAGTTCAAGTGTTCATGATCCTCGTAGCTTCTAATAAAGTGAGATGCTTTCCATTAGAAAATACATAAGATATGGACTCACACAACACCACACACTTCAGTTGTTAGTGCTATAGAGCCAGCCCGGAGACCGCCAATCTTCTGGGTGTCCATTTTAATGAGTTTGTGTTTGCGTGTGGAAGGAACAATGGCATGTTTGTGTAACTTTCCGTGTCCAGTACCAATTAGCTCCAATCTAACACAGTTAGCTATTAGACGCAGGTGATGAGCTTGTAAATAGTGTTCACATGCCGAAATTGCTCACACATTTTCTTCAGAAATAGATACTTTCCTAATGAGAATTTCCCCAGGGGTGGCGGAATTCCTGGATGTGCAAGCAACAATGTAATATTCAATACAGCTTGCAGCATGGAAGGTGCAACAAATCATACATCTGTACATGGACAACTGATACCCATGCATGTAGCCTATACGAACTAGGAGCAACAATTTCTCCTTTAGGTGTACCTATAGGTTCTATACTATCCATAGTACAATGTATTAGTTATCCAGGGTTGCATTATTGCATCATGCCAACACTTTGGAAATGTATCAACCCCATTTGACAAGCATTATGCTTGAATGCAGCACTGGTGTGTTACTCACTAGGGTTGCATTACTGCATCATTATAATACATGACATAAGTCAGTAAAGTACTCTGCAGCCCTCATAGGGTTAAGCTTACGGCATGATAATACCAGCAGAGTCATGCCAATGTCTGCACACAGACACCTGCCACTGCAGCCATCTGGCACATGGAGCCACGCAGGCGAAAAAGTGACAGTCACTGTCTCCAAAACTACTCCCTTTTTGTGTCACGCAAAAAAGGCCTTATGGGTATACTGACTCTTGCTTTCTTATACACGTTTGTATACGCTGATAGCTGTCACCAATACCTACTCTCTGTCTTTGTATTTACACCTGGCCTTTGTCTCACTCTCATTCTTTTGCCCTCTCTGCCTCTCAGTCTTAGCATTAGATAACTGCGATACCCCTGCTATGATATCACAAGCTGGCAGCTGTTACTTTACACTATCACACACAAGTTTATATTGCAGAAAGTAGAGCTTTGTATACATTGTGAAACAAAACTTCCTTTTTGTGGAAAAGAACAAGATACCACAATGAATCCAAGGTATAAATGCAATAAGGAGTGAATGGCGCCACCCTTGGTTATATCTTTCACCTTGTGCCTTAGTAAGGGAATAGCACATGAATAAGCTGACTATCCATGACTAAGGAATGAGCTTTCGACTCGTGCCTTAGCGGCAGATTTATAACCATCCTGAGTGCTGGCTTATCCATGTATCATTCCGTTTATACCAACTTTTGACACATTTCACAAACTCGGCCGTTTACAATTTAACGTTGGCCGTTATAGTTTCAAGAATCAGCCTCCATTTTGTGACAGGTGCAGCTATATATCCAGTTCTAATGAATGGTGGTTATCCAGTTTGGGCACTATTTTGAGTACCTAAAGTGGATAATTGTGGTATAACAGAAGATACCCCACCCCAGGGTGGTGTTATTCCTCATTCCCTTATTAATCACCTCAGCAGGTTACACAACACGTGGATAGTTGGTGGCTGGGTGATCACTCAGCTGTGTGTGGCAGGGCCTGACACGGTAGCAGCTTTTTAGTGTCTAAATGAGCCTCTCAGCACATTTACATTATACCACTATGTCACTACACATCATCTCTTACCACCTGCTGGGCCTTCAATAGTATGTTTGGCTTTCATAACTTCATCAGGGGCGTCTTTCAGAACAGATTCATAGCCAATGATATTTGGATTTTTGTCAATAGTGCAATATTTGTAATTCCAATAGGTCGTATTTGAATTTATTGTTGAATAGATTTCAACAGGATTTCTTGTGAAAGACCAACCAGACCCCTTTTACCTGACTGTCAGGCCAGGACCTGTTGGGTAAGGTTAAAACATGCTAGCGTGGCCTGAGGTCTGTTACAGAATGATGTTACTTTACATTGTTCTGTAACAGACCCTTGGAATTAAACTATAAATGATATTTTCAATTTGAAATTGAAATATTGTTTATTTTCCAGGCACTTTACATAATGGACAAGCAAATTTTCCATAAATTCTAGTGTAAATTTACAGTACACCACTTACCTTGTACGGTATGCACAGTTAATGGTACCGAGTGCATAGTTGTGTATACATTACATTAACAGTAGCTGAGAATGATACTCTCTGCCTGCGCATTTGTCATCTTCCATCAAAGCCATCTTGAATCTCCAGAACAGCATATTTTGGTAATCGTTTACAGTGTATAGGCCTAGGTTCAGCAGTGGGTGAGACACCGAGCATAGCCTTTAGTGATAAACAGTTTTTGTTTGCCTCACCACCTACTACATCTCACTCCATCATCCTAGATATCATCCCCCTTCATCAGCGGTTCTTTATGTCCTAACCAGCTTAATTATCCTTTGTCATCGGTTTACCCTCAGAATCATTCGTTATACTAACATTTAGTCTCTAAATAGAGCTGCTCTGCCTTACTATGTCCCCAGTTTATGGATATATATGTCTAATGTAGTTCTCAAATTAGAAACTGCGAAACTGAAAGTACCAACTGGTAATAACACATTTCACCACAATTTGATGCTGACAGCAAAAGTAATGTACTCTTATGATAAAGTATACAAGAGCGTTAGCATCTTACCTAGTGTATGCGCTCTGTTCCACTGCCTGTCGCGGTGTGGCCCAAACAAGTCTCATCTCAACATATATGTCATCGAGTGTTAAACCATGGTCTTATTAATCTGATGACGTCTACCAAAGTTTGGCTGATAGTAACATTGTGTAGATATTCCCTTGTCATACACAAAGTGCAGCCAGATTAATATGTAAATAATTACGCACATCATTTGTTCGACCAGAGTATGCATTGTGGGTGAGCCAATATACATTTAACTGTTTAATTAATTAACAGTGTGGCTGACATGATTATCTTAAACCAATCATGGTTAGTATGCCCAAGGTCTCACTTTCTACATAACAGTCCAGTCACTAGTTATAGCTATAAAGTTTATGATAATCCTAAATGCAATTTGCGGACAATTTGTTAGAGTTTGATGCAAATAAAATGCAATTTGTGGATGCTTTGTTAGAGTTGGATGTGGACAAAACATCAGGCAAACAGATTGTGGTATGCAGACTAAATGGGACACATCCCAATCACCTTTCTCTATACACCCCCTCAATGAAGATTTACTCCCTATGCCTCTGTCCCCCTCCCTAACTCCCACATGCCATTCACACCTCATTGTGCATAGTCCTGTATGACACCATTAAAACATACCAGAATACGCTTGGTGCGGTTGTGCGGGGTATTCTGTAATACAGTAGTTCTGGATCCGGAGACAAGAAATGAAGTAGATTAAAAAAAAAGAAAAAAAGAAAAAAGATGCGTGCAGGGTGAGGCAACCGTGTTAACTGCACTTGGGAGATTACCCCCGGAGATTACCTCCATATATCCCAGACACCTCCATCTCCCTGCATGCACCTCCCACTAAAGCGGGTCTCTGACAATGTAGCTAATAGCAGGTTACAGTAGCATTCTCACCGATTGATGATCAAGCTCTTTGGTAGTGAGACTTGATTAGGCAATGGAGTATTGGAGGAAATAGGACTTGAATATGACAACTAGTCTTGGTATGAATTAACCCTAAATACCATTGGTATTGTTTTAAAAGAAACAGCCTATCCTATTTTTACTAAGAACTTCTTCTCATTTATGACAAGGCTGTTTCTGGTTGTATGGACTATATCCAGTTGGTAGTGCCATAGATCTGTTTATGTGGTTCCAATTGCCAGGAATATAGAGACGGCCCATACCTCTATCCATGGCTGCAAACCACCCCCCCACCCATTCCTACTACAGAGCTATACCTAGCGGGTTCTGAATGCCGCCATTCATTGCAAACTACTCCGAGCTGCTCCATCGGCAATGGTGGTTTGTGAACAGTCTCTCCAACACCGGGTGGAGCAGCTATTTCTAGTTGATGATGTATGTTAACCACTGGAGGCTAGCACAGCCATCTTCTTATAATCACAGTCACTACTGATATTCTGCCAGGACCCTTGTTTAGGACAATGTCATAATAATAGGCAAGCTGCAAAAACCTCCCTAGTGGCTCGTTTAAGAGCCCAGACGCTTGGAAATGCCAAAGCCAGTGTACCCCCGACGCTTATATAAAAGAGGGGCACCTTCAAAGTAAAAATGTTAGGGCTAAGTACATATTTTGGTGCTTGACGTACCTCAAACACACATTCGAGACCAGCACTTAAACAGAAAATTAGGACATTTATTATATGATGAAACCTGTTTCACAATTATGAGTAGGAGGGTCTTTCACAAGAAATACTGTTGGTTATACGTTATACTAAGATTTATTGTCTAAATAGAGCTGCTCTGCTTCACCTTATTATGTCTTCAGTATATGGACATGTGTGTATACATTTATATATACATACATATATATATATATATATATATATATATATATATATATATATATAATATGTATTTATATATAATATGTAGATATAGATAAATACCATTTAGTGACGTTCATTAGTACCCTTGTCAATTGCAAAGATTGCACTATTGATGCAAATCCAAATAGCACTGGTCACAAATCTGTTCTGAAAGACTTCCCAGCTATTTCACGTCAAGGTTACTACTAATAGGTAGGCCTATGGCATTTATAATAGGCCTCTCCTGTTGTGTCCCGTTTTGAAAACATATTTGATGACCAGAAGTAAGAGGGGTTTTCAAAAGAAAACCGGTTGAAATCCAGTTGAAATACATGTAAAAACATGCAAATATTGTACAATACCATCAGTCACGAATCTGTTCTGAAAGACTTTCCAGGTGGAAGAACGACTCTGGGCTGAAGTTTGAAACCTGCGCACCCACTGTAGACAGGGCCTTACCGCAATGCTGTGGAGCAGGGCAGGATGGACTGTCCTCAATTGGTGCCTGTCACCACGCTACCCTCCTCCAGGTCCTACATGCTCCCCAGGGTGTTTTTCTTCATCTCAAAGTACCTCCTAGGCCTTCTAGCGTCTCTCTCTGTTCTAGAAGCCTTTCACAACTAGGTGAGGGTCCCGAGTCCCAGCTAACAAAGAAAACACATTATCTTTACGTCAAAATATTGTTTTAAAACTAAATATAATGTTATACCATAGTAAGGAGCCTTAGAGAAACGTTATAATATTATAAAATATATAAGGTTTTTTGTTTACTGGGGTAACACATGTATGCAATAAAGTGGTCAAGCTTATTGTCTTGTGGGCATGGCCATTCCTGGTGCCAGCCTTACCTCATTGATATTCTGAGATGGGAGGCCACTATGGATATGGCTGCTTGCATACCAAAGAAACAAATATATTTTTATAATCATGAATAACCAGGAAAACAGGTTCTCTAATTGGTTGGTCATCTTTATGCATAGTTTGGAGTGCAATGCTGGAGAGGAGTGTCTTCAATGGCAGTCATTTTGATGACACACTGACTCTGGAAAAAGTGTCTGGCTGATTCTCTTTTAATCTGTGTCTTGCAACACTTCTTTAACACATTTGTCATCATGATGCACCAATGCAGCCCCAGCGAATAACTCGCCGGTGCTACATTCGTGCATCATGCTGACCCTTCGAATATGTCTTAACACAATAGGGTCAGCATGATGCTTTAATGCAGCACTTGCGAGTTACTCACCAGGACTGCATTCATGCATCATGACAACCAGGGGCATGATACATAAAGGCATTATGCCATCCTCAAAGGGTTAAGAAGTTAAACAAATTGGTGCATGTTGGGTTTAGTCCCTCCACACCAGCAGGGTGCCCTGGGAGGTGGGTGACAAACCAGCAGCCTCCTGCCCTGCCCAGACGGCCCTACAGGACCCTGCCCCTGTCTACGTGGCCGCTCCTAATCTGGTACCTGCAGTCAGACATGTCTATTACACACCAACCCCAAGTCTCCACGCTTCATTGTTTTGGACCTCTCAGCCTTTGAGCATCTCTCCTTCTGGGTTCTGTCTAGCTTTCGCTATGTGCTATATTCATGTCTTTCTCTACCTTTATGATATAAACAGTGTCATAAGTCCCAAATACAAGTATTTTTATAAGACAAGTTTATTAACCCTTAAACCCGCAGGTCTCGGTACCCCTCCACCGACAGTCAGGGCGCAGTTGGGACAGGTACTCAGCCCTATTTATAGGAGAGCTGGGGCTTTAAGCTGATAATTAGATATTCATGAATGAGTCTGATAAAAAGAATAATGCAACTACAGTATCGTTGGCACAAGAGTCTGATATCTAATCATTACTAGTATAGAACTGTAATGCAATGCATGAAACACTTTGCAAGTGGAGTACATCATAGTTCACCATGGGTTTGTAAAGAGTCTGTTGGTAAAACAGGACTAGACCTTTCTACTTTTGAAATGTGGGTATTAGAAATAGTAGTATACATAGATTTAGATGTAGAAGGGGAGTGGCTAATGGGTGGAGAGTGAGATGAAGATGAGAGGGAAGGGTGTCATTGCATAGGGATGAAGGAAAGGAAGAATAAAGTAATGTAGGAGGGAGGAGAAGAACTGAAAGGGAAAGAAGAACAAGAAAGATATGATAAGCAGTGTGGAAGAAGGCTAGCAGAAAAGGAAGAAGGGTGAAGATAAGCAAACCAATGATGAACAAGTTTAAGGGCAGACCGATTTCTGGATCACCATCATTATAATATTGTTTTGTCTGAATCACAAGTAGCCAGCAAAGCTCTGAAAATAACTCAGGCCTTATTGCACCTTCTATTTTTCCGCCTTCCCCTCATTCCTCTGCCACTAACACACCCTCCCATATAAAAGACCGTCCATATTAGTGGAGCCCCCACATCAGCGCTGAAGTCTTCAGCCAACGAAATAGGACAGGCGGCATCTCACACTGACAGCTGGACGGATCGCCTCCATCCATCTCCCCGGTCATTGGCTGAGGGGACGTCCAACCCCAGTCACCCCAAGTCATAGATAGAGGGAAAGGTCCATATAATAAACAGCAACAATTTGTGTCTACTATATTGGTCCCACAAGCAGGCTGTTCATGGAACAAGCTAAATCTTAGAAAAACTGAAAACTTTATGGAATAACAAAATAATGGAACAGGGAAATTTCCCACAGAAATGGCAATGGTACTTACTCCACTGTCCCTTGAAGCAGCTTTATCACCTAGGGCTGACATGTATGGTCGTTGCTCTAGTACAATTCTAGTTAGTGGTGAAAGTGAAGCTTTAAATATTTCAGCAGCACCAGCTGCTTTAGATGGGCTTCTACTGTACCATAGGTGGGGTGGGGGCAGGGTTTTTTAGGGGGAGAAGTCATTGGCTTTAGAAAGGTTATTTCTCTTGGATGGGGAGGAGCTACGGCCGGTCTACCAGACCATTGCTGGATCTGATGGAATGAAAATGAACTGATACTATCTTTTACCCCTGGTTGTTTTCCTCCTATGAGTGCCCTATTTTACTTTTACTTCTACTATTGACAGTTTGCACTTTTTGACCCTAATACTGATTTTGACCCCAAAGCTGATTTAGACCCCAAAACCCTGAAACCAACTTTGATGATTTTGACTTCAAAACCAATTGTGATCGAATTTTGACTCCCAATCATAAGATTTTGACTCAAAGGTTGAATATGACTTCAAGGTAGAATTTGACCTCAAATTCAGGTGAGAATATTTTGACAGTGTGAACTGTCAATAGCAGGAATATTTCCTACTATTGACAGCTCGAGCTGTCCATAGCATTTTTGCAATAGGCTGTCATCGTAAATCAGGTTTTATCGTGCAATTTTCACTTTCACTTTGGGAAAGTCTGGAGAGCCTGTTGACTCCATTGCTGTAAAATCCTAGGACACCGTATTATCTTTGTTCTGTGTTTAAAGGCACTTTTTACTTTGTAGAGCACTACAATGGCATGTAAGGACCCAGCCTCATGTAGTACATCATCAGTTTACTGTTTTAACTCTCTGTGGCAATGTTAACATGGGGGAGCAGTCCACCTGTGTCAGTCTAAAGCCAATTATCCTCCCTGCCTTTGGTAATGATTGACACAGAAAAAAACCATTAATAATTATCATCCCATGGTGACTAATTAACCATGGAGGTAGTCTTTAGAGACAAGTCTAATGAACGGTGGACGATGATTAGATCCAACATAAAAGGTATTAAAATGTTTGATACATGTAATCTAAATACCGCTTACTCCTTGGGATTTACAAAACTATTCAAAAGATTTGTCCAAGGTTCCTGACGAGGACCTCTTAAACAAATTGTTGTGGAGCACAGCTGTAAAGTAGTACATGAAATGGGAAGCTTGTCACGGCTCTAATGGTAAAACATGAAAGGACAAAATTACATGCTATCTGCTTTTTATCTGCATATAACTATGTTGATAACAGCGCTATAACTAAAAGAATAGGTAAGGCCATCCTTTTAGCTCTTGCTAGTCCTTGTGAAGAATAGTGTCCTTGGGGAAAGATAAGATGTGGCTATGCCAGCTGCACACATATCTTTTTATTGCATCCTACTAAAATCTTCATCTCCCAAGTATGATCTTTTTCTGTGCACAAAAAAAGAAAATCCAGACCTTAGGAATGGATCTTCCCATCAACATTATAACATGAATAATGTGTCTAAAGATATCTATCAATTATATCCTCGTTTAGAAATCACAACTAATATTTTGTTCCTTACACCCTGTACGGGCCTGGTATACTGATATAAATCACTCTTTCTTTAACACTGGGGTAGGGCTCCTGTTGTCAATGCTCCTTATTTCAATTTCTCTGCCTACGTTCTGGGAGAGTTCTCAGAGAGAATGTTCAGCCAAGTGAGTACTTCTTTTGAAATTAATGCTGGTCCACTTGTTCCCATTTTTAAGAATCTCCAAACACACGACACACAAAACACTTGCACAAAAAACCCACTGTGCACAAAAAAACTTACCTCTCCAGTGGCAGAGCATGGTCATATTAATTGATCACATTCCACTTCAGTTCAATGCAATTTCAATTTCCAAATGATTTATTGTAAAAAATTCACAAATGATGTCCTGCCTGTAATAATTGGAGCATAACATATCAATGTAATATCACCATGAGTTTTAAGCTGGCCAAACAAACAGTAATCCCGTTAATAATTCTACTACCCATCACATCGGATTCTCATAGGTGTGCTATACCATTGGTAGCTGTTAATAAACATATGATTGCTACAGTACTGAGTTCCTATTTTAGCCTTGTCAATACTCTATGTGTCTCACCAATAATTATACACAATCTGTGGCATTGAGATGTTTCAGACAAACATATATAGATATGTGTATGCGGTTGGTGAGATTAAGTGTGCAGTGGGAGATGTTATTATGTGTATCATAGGTTGCATCCCCAATGTAATATGCCATTCAATGTCAAGGACATCCTGCCATGGATGTGGCTAGTTTCTGAAGTGCTCTGAACTTCTCCCAAACTGCAATTAATGCCCAAAACTGCTTCAACCTTCCATTCTAGTTGTATTCAGCAGTTTATGACTATGAAATGTGGATTCTTATTGCCAAGCACTTTTGTTGTGACTTTATCCGGTACAGTATTTTACCAATGATGGCACATATATAAGACTGTATATATAGGAATGAAATACACACAAGGAAAAACATGAATAGGATGTTAGAGTGACAGTGTGTATGTGGTTGGTGAGATTAAGTGTGCAGTGGGAGATGTTATTATGTGTATCATAGGTCGCATCCCCAATGTAATATGCCATTCTATGTCATGGAAATCCTGCCACGGATGTGGCTAGTCTCTGAAAGCCCATTTCTTCCTCAGTGTTTGGAACTCCTTTCAAACTGCAATTAATGCCTAAAACTCTAAACTACTTCAACCTTCCATTCTAGTTTCATATGCATTTAACAGTTTGTGACTATGTAATGTGCATTCTTTTTGCCAAGCACTTTTGTTATAACTTTATCCTGTACAGTATTTTCCCAATGATGGCACATATATATAAGCCCATATAAGAAGGAAATACACACAAGGAAAACATATAAAAGATGTTAGAGGGACAGTGTTAACACCTGTAGCTTCCTTATTACCTCCATATATCCCAGCAACAACTCCACTATTTCCAATATCCCCGACCACACTAAAGTTGGTAGCCGAGGCTTTGGCATTTACATTGTTCCTAGCGGATTTCCTCAAAGTAAGGAGGTGCCATATATTGTGAGTTAACTGACCCTGAGACAGCAGACATTAACGGACCCAGAGAATGTGGGAGGCCTAGGTGTGTTTATGGAGCCAGCTTATGGAGACATCTCACACCTTCAGCCCTCCCTCTCCCTAACACAAACACATGCCTTGGGTTTTGAAAATGGCCATTCATTGTAAATTGCTCTGAGGTGCTCTATCACTAATGGTGGTCTGTGAGCAGTCTTTCCCCATACCAGGTGGGGCAGGCATTTGTTATCGCCCAACACTATGAATAGCTGGTCTATACTTAGAGAATAGACAACGATGTTCTTCACATCTGTTGCTCTATAATGTACAATGGTGTCCAGCCTTCATTAGGTTTGGGACCAGAATGCATTATAGAGAGTAGAAATGTGAAGAACAAGTGTTATATTGTCTTTATAAAACATCACAAATTCCGTGTCTGTTTTTATGATTTCTGTTGCCTTGTTTACTGTTCACTGCTGTGGCTCTGTGCTCAGCATGCGCTGTTACATGAAAACAATGAACGGCCACGTGACTTCTCTGAGGCTAACTGTTTTATGATACAGTATCATCTGCTGTAGTTGTACAGTTCAGTGCCGGTAAACAGTAGACTCTACTGTTAAGTTTTATTACTGCTGTTCTAGTTTTAGTGCAGCTCTGAGAAGACTACATCCAGTTCAGTTTATTGACCTAATTATAAGCGGAGGGCCTTTGCTAAGGTGCAGGTCTTCAATAAGTGCCTGGGGTAGTGTGGTACTGGAAAAGATAAATATTATCTAAACCACAGTTGGCTGGCAGAACAAAGACTGCATAGGATCAGTATGCTGCATAGATGCAGAACAGGGCTATGTTCATGTATCCCAATGACAAATTTAAGTTGACAACCTGGGACATATACAGTCCCTGTTGAAGACTGTAGGTTCATGTATAACTATTTTAGTGTACATATCTCTAATTCTAAGTGTAAGATATCTAGGCTCCCTTGTACTCATAAACCCCTGTGTATTTATACATGCATATAAACCAAGAACCATTGTGCAACATCCTAGAGAGAGATTGATTCCCAGAGTGGTATTTTAGGCTAATGAGTTCTAAGAAAGGCAGCCTGGTGTATAATTGATTAGTCTATATCCTTTACTCATGGCAGCTGTTAAGGTGTCTTTCTTCAGTCTATCAAAGTAGTCATACAATTACTATAAATATATTATGCTTAACCATATCTCTTATTTCAGAAGGAAAGGGAATGGGAAAAATAACTATACTTATCATTATGTAAATAAAGCAATACAGTACATTATTCTATACATCGTGTATATTGTTACCCCACCTTTACTTATGGCAGCTGGTATGGTGTCTTTCTTTAGTCCATCAACATAGTCATACAATTGCTATAAATATATTATGCTTAACATAATGGCTTATTTCAGAAAGAAAGGGGAATGGGAAAAATAGCTATGCTGATCATTATGTAACAAAAGCAATCCAGTAGATTATTCTGTACATCATCCTTGTTCTTACCTCTCACACATGCATCAGGATACCCACTTTATTCACATCCCGTATATAATCAATGCCCTCATATGGCATCCATTTCTACATCTAGACTAAAATTTGTGCCTCAATAATTTATACCTCTTTAGTGTAATATCTAACTTGAATGCCCTTATCCATGAGCCTTCACCTAACCATGAAATGAGAGTCATCCGTCTATAGGATTGCAAGCCCATATGCAACATTTAATCCTGTATTTAACACACACCTTGCACCTCCGTACAATATGCTTACCATGCATAAGTATTTCGTCACCAAATTATTTTTTCACCAAACCAGCAACATCACTACTCCAAAGGCTCTAATCAAATCTAATTAAACTGTAACACAAGGTTGTACATTCAACCATGGGTCGGTATCGACAGAGGCTTCCAGAGATTTGTGTGGCCTAATTATCTACATCTGTCTTATACCCTACCTCACCACCCACATTTACGCTTTCAGGCTTAAATGCTACATAATATTTATTATCACTCACCAGGGCTGCATTGAAGCATCTAGATTGATACCATCCTGGATGGTCAGCATGATGCATGAATTGATCCCTAGCTAATAAAATCACCAAGGCTGCATTTATCAAGCATGATGACAAAGGACATCCCAGTGGGTGCAGAAGTCATGCTGATTCATAGTATTATGCCCACTGGGATTAGCCCGGTAGCTTCATGATGGTGAGGAACTTGCCCGAGGTACATTCATGGATTATAACAACCAAAGCTTCTCATTAGTATAATCACATTGCCTACCCCCACACTTTCTAGTTAGTATCTACTGAGTAGCCTTAACGGTTCACATCATGCTTCTTTATTACCTTTAAACATACTTCAAAATCTCCATGTTCAGATTCATCATTATTTTTGTCTTGTTGTCAATGTCCTTTATACCTTTATGATGGCAATCCCTATTCCATCCCTACACTGTACTTTCCTTGACATTTATTTTTGCCTGTATTGCCACTTGATGCTGCATCCCAAAGCCACATCCAACAATAAGTAATAAGCAATACAGCAATTCAATGCCATCTGATTTACATTCCTGCAACTCAAAACCACACACTACAGACAATAATCAGGATTGGCCCAAGGGCTCTTCAAACAAAAGTGTCTATACTTCAAATACTTTGTCTTCTATTTAAATTCTGATAGGTCCATTATATGTATATCTGATTGTGCTGTGTGCCCGCCGGGTGTAGGGTAGATTCACCATGAGTCGGACACATACCCTTAGACGGACAGTGAAATTTGAGGTAGTGTATGTACACTACTACATCTGATGTTTATTTCTTGGAAAGAATAACCACTAAATCAAGTGTCCATCTCAAGGTATGTGTCCGACTCTCCTATGATTTTTTTCGATTATGCCCTGTGGTAAGGAAATAATGGTCTCACCATGTAGCTATATGAAGAAATTTAAATACACTATGTACATGATGTTTTTACAGAAAGAGGCGCAGCAACACATGAATTGGGATTTTACTGTTTGGAATTGCTATAGATCCTATCAGTCAAATAACTTTCCATTCAGGACCATGGCCCGACAGTGACCGTTGGTAGAGGTCGGGGGTCCTGTATGTGCAGCAATTCTCAAATCTAATCAGCCCCGTGGTCCAGCTGGTGGAGCCGGGGATTGGGGGAGGCTCTCTACCAACATTCAGGATAGCAGGATTAGATCATATTCCTGCAGCTAGGTTGCAGATCTACAGAGCTATGCAGTCACAATAGGTCCATTATGGCAGTAGAAGTAGCATAGAAGGGAAACATAACTGAATCTGGCAATTTGCTGATTTGATCAAAAAGAGATATTTTCAAAAAAAGCCTGCTATACTGGGACCTGTTTGATGCAGAAGTTCAGCATATGGTCGATTCCCACGAAAATGGATCACAAGGCTGGGATAGCTCGTAAACTAATATTTTGTTAATGGGCCTTTGAATATAATAGAGTTAGGTATATTTGCATAGATATGGACCATAGCAACCCATGGGAACCTACTTTTGCCTACCTAGCTATATTATGTGTCTCTCCAGGTGGGAAAATGTGTGTTTTTAGGCACTTTTATTGCAAATTTAGAAAAGATAAATTAGAAATATCGATGTTTTGATATACAAATTGTAGGAAATGTATTGTAAAAATTTCAGATGTGTATTATACATAGGAGCAGTGGACTATGGACAACTACTCATGGTGATATCAGTGGGCTACATTATTATCTAATAGGAAATTTGTCATTTATTCAGAATGGAAAAAGTGGGGTAGGTTTTAGCATCACCGTGCGTAGGTACATGCTGTAGGGGTTATATCCAAGGGAAGACGTGATACTTTCACAAAACTTTTTTTAATAAATAGGGTCAAATAGGGGGTATCTAATAGTAGTAATGGAATATTCATACAGATTTATGTTATTGTATGACAACTCTGAATGCATAGTGGGGTAGGTATGGGCGTCACAGTGCGTAGGTCCATAATGCATTGAATTACAGAGGATTCCCAATGAATTAGTGAGAAATATTTATATTACAGATGATGCATAGTTTGAAGATGAATTATTGTAAAAATAAAAAAGATTGTGCCAATGTTCTCTAATCTATGAGCCATTACAATGAGATTGTGACCGTAGGTACATCACCGTGCATAGGTACATCATCTAAACTTGATAATGAAAGAGAGATAAGATGTCAACACCCCCAGTATTTCCAAGTATATTCCTCAACAAACATGTAACAAATATTTAAGAATATTTGCAATTATCATGGAACCCTTAATTATTGAATAGAGGCACTAATTATCGGCACATCACCGCGTTCGTAGGTCCGTCATCATGCATAGGTCCGTCACCGTGCGTAGGTACATCAGAAAAGGTATTTTTATAGGAAAGATATTAGCTACAACTTTCGATTGAATGCTTTTCTATTATAATGTCATAGTTTGTCTCAAAATCCTAGAAAATTAGCATTATATAGGCTTAACATAGCATGCTATATTTGTCACATTCCATTGATCCCATCACCGTTCGTAGGTCCATATTAAAATGGTCATAAAAAAATTATTTCATGACATTAATGTTCCCAATTTGATCAATCTACTGCCTGATATGATATACATTGGCCGTTGGAGAAAATAACCAATATATGCAATGCTTGATTTTAACCCTCTTGGGGCCTTGTGATCCATTTTCGTGGGAATTGACCATATACAGGGCAGACATATTGCTGGATTTGCTTAAAGTGGCCTTTTATATTATGAAATTACTCTAGATCTGGGCAGCTATGAACAATACACTATTTGACTTATGTTCAAAAGTTTTTTAATTGGATTCTGGGGGGTCCATTAGCATCCTAGTGAAACAGTTACAGTGTATGAGAAACATTTAGGCAACTGAAAATATATATTCAGAAGCAGACCGGTGAAATTGTCAATGGCTAAGTATTTTGTCAAATCAAGTACTACACATATACCAGCACTGGGCTCCTGTCCAGGTGGGTTTTGGGGCATTATCACTATACTGTAAACGTATTATATTTCGCGCTGTACATATTTCCGCGGATTTCACGGATTTTAAAATCTGTGAAAATATGCACAGAGCGAAAATTTATCCAATACAGCCTTGTAACTGCCACCTTTCAAAATCCGCTAATTTAAATCCCAGCAAAATTGCATTTGTTAGCAAATCCGGAAAATTTGTACCAGCGAAAATATCTACATTTACAGTATCCAATAAGTATGATCTGCATCTCAATTCTATTCAATTCAAATCAGATTGCAACAACAAAGGGCTGCATTCATGCATTATGCAGACCCTCTGTACAATGTGTAAATGCATCCCTTTTAAGTAGACTATATTCATGCATCATGACAACAAAGAGCATGGTCACTGAAATACTATGCTGCCCTTAACCCTTTTGTGCTCAGAACTATTTGAGAAAAGTCGGTTATTTACATTATCACTGACATATTGTGTAATAGATAAATATTTTGTTGGCATTATATGCTATATATATATATATATCTATCATACTTTTTGAAAGCTCAAGGTATGCCCCTTCCATTAGTGTTTGAGAGAAAATTCTAATCATGGTTACCATGGCAACCAAAATCATTCCTTTTCACTGATATCTAATAATATTACCATTTTCCCAGAAATCCTGGCTCTGCTCTTACGATTGAGAATAATTATTGGTCATTTGGGCTTAGAAAACATTTTTTTGTACCACATGCAGGCATAGCCGTTGAAATAGAAGTATATTACGACCACAAGCACAATCTTGAGGAAAAAATATCTAAACATGTTTTATCACTATTTTCTTTAAAAAAAATAAATCAATATTTCTGCAATTATAGTGTAATTCAGCCGCCTATGGCCATACCGCGCATTTGATGTGATTTTTGAGGAGATTTTCAACCAATTGTATCATGTATTCAATCATAACATCTCTAAACTACATGGTACACCAATCAGAAGACTAGGGCATCCAGTGTGGTCTTTTGAACATACACAGGTGTAAACCGCACATTTTTGGAGTTCTGGACATGAAAGGGTCAAGGTTGACAAATGCCTAATCCTCTATTTTCTATTCCTACTCCCCTAATGTAAGCAGCTACATATTACATTATGTTTATTACAATTAGGGTCTAGGGAAGAAAAGTGAGAAAAGATATACCTTCTTAACATCACATCTGTATGTTGTGATGAGGGAGCAATTCAGGCACTTTCCCTTTCACTTTATGCCGGTAGACTCACCTGAAACGTAGGCGGTTTACAATTAATAGTTTATCACATTTTGATGTATGATGTTTCCATATAAATGTTATCATGATTGCAAATGTTATACAGATGTATAATGCTTAATGTACATTACAGGTCCACCTCGATAATACAGCCTTAGATAATCCGGCACCATTGTTTATCCGGCTGCTTTGTCGGGGACAAACATTTAGGCTTCAAATATCAAGCCGTTTTTTTGCTGAAATTAGAGGTGGTCGGATTATCGACCATTTTGGGGCATTTTTAGACGAGAACAAAGGCTCAAATTTCACGACTTTGGAGACAGTTATACTCATAAGAATCAAAATGCTGTAAAAATAAATTCATAAGTGCCCAGGATGCTTACTACCTTGAATACGGTATATAGATTAATTGTTTAATGATTGATAACTAATAGGGAAAATCTCAATCTGCATTAACCACTACTATACCGCTGGTATCATTTGAACCATACAATGTTCGCCCCCTGACTCCAGAATCAATGCAGAAAATGCTTGGCCACAACATGCTAGAGGAAAATTGGACAATTATAGATCCGCACAAATCCAACAATGGCTGGAGTATAATGCAGCATCATATGTCCTCCAGGTGAGGCTCAATAACCAAGTCTCCCCCACCTACCTTACAACATTCAGATATTATGTTACATGGAGCTGCCGGCCATGAAGCCTTCTCCTCCCGCTCACATCCTATCTATATAATGGGCCCTACGGCCTACAGCCACAATGATACATCAATAATGAAGGTTTCAGGTGTCAGCCATTGTCATCTTCCTGTTCCAATTTAGGAAAATTGTATTAGTAACTAATTTAATGAAGATATGGCCTAAGGAATAAGGTGTGTCTAGGTAACCTGACCTATTTCTTTTGGCCATTAGTTTTGAGTTGTTCACCTGGAGAATGTAGTAACTTTTATTAAATGATCAAAGGAATCTACCTACCTATCCTTTTTGGCCCATGTTATCTGAACAATTCATTTCTTGGCCTAAGTAATGTCAAAACTGGATATAAGTAGATCAACAGGGATACAGCGACCTCAGTGAGGTATTTTTAGTACCAACTTTAGCCTCCAGGGGGCTCTATATAGCCAAATAGGTTCAAAATATAACAAAAGTTAATCTATGCTACTTTTTGATGTAGAATAAAATAGGTGAATTCTATCTTTGGTGAAGACCTTCCATATTTGGAATATAAAAGGAACATTTTATAGCCTAAATTGGTATTGTTGTGCATATTGGTTGCCATGGAAACATGATTTTCATTCTAAATAGAAAATTAGGAAAGGCAATTGACAGAAGGTCTTACAGGGATTTTTATGCTGGAAACCAAATGTAAATACCATTTAACCCTTTAGGGCCGAGCATCAACTATAGTCGATGCCATGGGGGGCCGAGCATCGACTATAGTCGATGCCATGGGGGGCCGAGCATCGACTATAGTCATCTTAACTCTATGGGATTCAGCAAAGGCTCGGCCCCAGGAAAGTTCCTGTCAAAATATCTCGGCCCCATCACCAGAAACTATTTTTTTTGGTCGGCCCTAAAGGGTTAAGGTCAAAAGCTGCGACCAAATGTTTGAAAAAGTTCGAATATTTAGTAATTATCATAACTATGGTAATTGGATACAGATATTTCTATATCAAAGCAAGACAGTGCCCATACATATTCAAGCAGCCAGTTCTTAAAAACTAGAGGCAGTACCTGCTAATAAAATACATGTATATCAGTGGAAAGCTGATGACCTCAATTCTATATTTGACTTTTACCTTGGAGGACCTTTTTCCCTTGACTGTACATTAATACAGTAACTAACTACAGTAGATAAGGACAAATACATTAATTCATGTTTCATTGCAAATTACCATCATTCAGTCTGATTGCTAATAATTATCACTGAGAGACTGGATAGGATTTCTGTCATTAATACATCTCTACTAATAAGTAGTAATATGATATCTCTTAAATCTCCAATCACATCCCCAGAGAGCCTCCTTATGCACTTACAGGCTTTCGTCACTACTAAAGTGCTTGGAGAGCAGCTTATCATGACTGGTTTTAAATAAGCTAATGCAATCCAAATGTTGCCAGGCAACCTGAGGCTTCCGCACAGAAATACCCAAGGCCAAATCCAGCAATAATTGAAATTAATGAAAGGACTTTAAAGTGCTGCATAACATTTAAATGGCAACTCAATATTGAAATGGATCTCCAAAGATACTTTTAACAATTATCTTTTTCCATTGATTACTTAACGAGACATTTATACGATCAACTTTCCCATTTTGCAATCAGATTTCAAGACTAATTTTACAAGGATTGTCAAAAATACCATACCATGGTGATATATCGTCCTGAAAGTCTCCAAATTTGGTGGTGTGTTTACCCCAAGTGCTTATACATGAGAGGTGCTTATTTAATATCTAATTTTAGTGATTTAAGATGCAACTACCGTTTATTCATCTTCACTTAAAGCTCTTATACAAGACGGGTCCTTATTGGAACTGTGTGCCATGTCATGAAGGTACAATAAGAAAAATATAATAGTGCCCTTAAAGGACCAGATGATACCTCAAGGTTCATGTTGATGGCATCATGATGCACCAACAGAGTACCGCTCCTAAACGGTTAACAGTGTCCAACTGTTTATTTCAAGTGTCTGTGCAGTTGCAATTAGTCCAGTCCTCGTTAACTGCTGATTAAGCACACTTAAGCCTTTAAGGGCCGCAGAAGGCGTTGATTCATTATGCCCTGGCTGCCCTGGCTACTAATTTGCCAGTGCTCCATTGCATGCCAACCAGACAGAACTGATACACTTCCAAAGGGTCAGCAAGATGCACCAAAGCACTAATTACTTGTCGGGGGTTGGCATTAAGACCATCTTTTGAGCAAACCTACAGAGTTCAAGTGTTCATGATCCTCGTAGCTTCTAATAAAGTGAGATGCTTTTCATTAGAAAATACATAAGATATGGACTCACACAACACCACACACTTCAGTTGTTAGTGCTATAGAGCGAGCCCGGAGATCGCCAATCTTTTGGGTGTCCATTTTAATGAGTTTGTGTTTGCGTGTGGAAGGAACAATGGCATGTTTGTGTAACTTTCCGTGTCCAGTACCAATTAGCTCCAATCTAACACAGTTAGCTATTAGATGCAGGTGATGAGCTTGTAAATAGTGTTCACATGCCGAAATTGCTCACACATTTTCTTCAAAAATAGATACTTTCCTAATGAGAATTTCCCCAGGGGTGGCGGAATTCCTGGATGTGCAAGCAACAGTGTAATATTCAATACAGCTTGCAGCATGGAAGGTGCAACAAATCATACATCTGTACATGGACAACTGATACCCATGCATGTAGCCTATACAAACTAGGAGCAACAATTTCTCCTTTAGGTGTACTATCCATAGTACAATGTATTAGTTATCCAGGGCTGCATTATTGCATCATGCCAACACTTTGGAAATGTATCAACCCCATTTGACAAGCATTATGCTTGAATGCAGCACTGGTGTGTTACTCACTAGGGTTGCATTACTGCATCATTATAATACATGACATAAGTCAGTAAAGTACTCTGCAGCCCTCATAGGGTTAAGCTTACGGCATGATAATACCAGCAGAGTCATGCCAATGTCTGCACACAGACACCTGCCACTGCAGCCATCTGGCACATGGAGCCACGCAGGGGAAAAAGTGACAGTCACTGTCTCCAAAACTACTCCCTTTTTGTGTCACGCAAAAAAGGCCTTATGGTTATACTGACTCTTGCTTTCTTATACACGTTTGTATACGCTGATAGCTGTCACCAATACCTACTCTCTGTCTTTGTATTTACACCTGGCCTTTGTCTCACTCTTATTCTTTTGCCCTCTCTGCCTCTCAGTCTTAGCATTAGATAACTGTGATACCCCTGCTATGATATCACAAGCTGGCAGCTGTTACTTTACACTATCACACACAAGTTTATATTGCAGAAAGTAGAGCTTTGTATACAATCATTGTGAAATAAAACTTCCTTTTTGTGGAAAAGAACAAGATACCACAATGAATCCAAGGTATAAATCGTCACCTCAGTGGAGAAAGGTCGTAACTGAAAATGTTTTCAACTCAGTGGAGAAAGGTCGTAACTGCTTTGTCTTGATCATGTGACCAGAGGTACCATGTAATATGATTATTGTAATATGTCATTTTCCAAGATATGATCTAGGGGTATGAAACCACTTTGTAGATGGAGTTGAAATGTCATGGCTTGAATATTTCATGTATGAGAGCATTCCAAATACACCTATCTTTCTGTAAATGGAAATATCTGATAAAAAAGTATTTTCAGTTACGACCTTTCTCCACTGAGGTGACGAAATGCAATAAGGAGTGAATGGCGCCACCCTTGGTTATATCTTTCACCTTGTGCCTTAGTAAGGGAATAGCAGATGAATAAGCTGACTATCCATGGCTAAGGAATGAGCTTTCGACTCGTGCCTTAGCGGCAGATTTATAACCATCCTGAGTGCTGGCTTATCCATGTATCATTCCGTTTATACCAACTTTTGACACATTTCACAAACTCGGCCGTTTACAATTTAACGTTGGCCGTTATAGTTTCAAGAATCAGCCTCCATTTTGTGACAGGTGCAGCTATATATCCAGTTCTAATGAATGGTGGTTATCCAGTTTGGGCACTATTTTGAGTACCTAAAGTGGATAACTGTGGTATAACAGAAGATACCCCACCCCAGGGTGGTGTTATTCCTCATTCCCTTATTAATCACCTCAGCAGGTTACACAACACGTGGATAGTTGGTGGCTGGGTGATCACTCAGCTGTGTGTGGCAGTAGCAGCTTTTTAGTGTCTAAATGAGCCTCTCAGCACATTTACATTATACCACTCTGTCACTACACATCATCTCTTACCACCTGCTGGGCCTTCAATAGTATGTTTGGCTTTCATAACTTCATCAGAGGCGTCTTTCAGAACAGATTCATAGCCAATGATATTTGGATTTTTGTCAATAGTGCAATATTTGTAATTCCAATAGGTCGTATTTGAATTTATTGTTGAATAGATTTCAACAGGATTTCTTGTGAAAGACCAACCAGACCCCTTTTACCTGACTGTCTGTTACAGAATGATGTTACTTTACATTGTTCTGTAACAGACCCTTGGAATTAAACTATAAATGATACTTTCAATTTAAAATTGAAATATTGTTTAGTTTCCAGGCACTTTACATAATGGACAAGCAAATTTTCCATAAATTCTAGTGTAAATTTACAGTACACCACTTACCTTGTACGGTATGCACAGTTAATGGTACCGAGTGCATAGTTGTGTATACATTACATTAACAGTACCTGAGAATGATACTCTCTGCCTGTGCATTTGTCATCTTCCATCAAAGCCATCTTGAATCTCCAGAACAGCATATTTTGGTAATCATTTACAGTGTATAGGCCTAGGTTCAGCAGTGGGTGAGACACCGAGCATAGCCTTTAGTGATAAACAGTTTTTGTTTGCCTCACCACCTACTACATCTCACTCCATCATCCTAGATATCATCCCCCTTCATCAGCGGTTCTTTATGTCCTAACCAGCTTAATTATCCTTTGTCATCGGTTTACCCTCAGAATCATTCGTTATACTAACATTTAGTCTCTAAATAGAGCTGCTCTGCCTTACTATGTCCCCAGTTTATGAATATATATGTCTAATGTAGTTCTCAAATTAGAAACTGCGAAACTGAAAGTACCAACTGGTAATAACACATTTCACCACAATTTGATGCTGACAGCAAAAGTAATGTACTCTTATGATAAAGTATACAAGAGCGTTAGCATCTTACCTAGTGTATGCCCTCTGTTCCACTGCCTGTAGCGGTGTGGAACAAACAAGTCCCATCTCAACATATATGTCATCGAGTGTTAAACCATGGTCTTATTAATCGGATGACGTCTACCAAAGTTTGGCTGATAGTAACATTGTGTAGAGATTCACTTGTCATACACAATGTGCAGCCAGATTAATATGTAAATAATTACGCACATCATTTGTTCGACCAGAGTATGCATTGTGGGTGAGCCAATATACATTTAACTGTTTAATTAATTAACATTGTGGCTGACATGATTATCTTAAACCAATCATGGTTAGTATGCCCAAGGTCTCACTTTCTACATAACAGTCCAGTCCCTAGTTATAGCTATAAAGTTTATGATAATCCTAAATGCAATTTGCGGACAATTTGTTAGAGTTTGATGCAAATAAAATGCAATTTGTGGATGCTTTGTTAGAGTTGGATGTGGACAAAACATCAGGCAAACAGATTGTGGTATGCAGACTAAATGGGACACATCCCAATCACCTTTCTCTATACACCCCCTCAATGAAGATTTACTCCCTATGCCTCTGTCCCCCTCCCTAACTCCCACATGCCATTCACACCTCATTGTGCATAGTCCTGTATGACACCATTAAAACATACCAGAATACGCTTGGTGCGGTTGTGCGGGGTATTCTGTAATACCGTAGTTCTGGATCCGGAGACAAGAAATGAAGTAGATTAAAAAAAAGGAAAAAAAGAAAAAAGATGCGTGCAGGGTGAGGCAACCGTGTTAACTGCACTTGGGAGATTACCCCCGGAGATTACCTCCATATATCCCAGACACCTCCATCTCCCTGCCCGCCACCTCCCACTAAAGCGGGTCTCTGACAATGTAGCTAATAGCAGGTTACAGTAGCATTCTCACCGATTGATGATCAAGCTCTTTGGTAGTGAGACTTGATTAGGCAATGGAGTATTGGAGGAAATAGGACTTGAATATGACAACTAGTCTTGGTATGAATTAACCCTAAATACCATTGGTATTGTTTTTAAAGAAACAGCCTATCCTATTTTTACTAAGAACTTCTTCTCATTTATGACAAGGCTGTTTCTGGTTGTATGGACTATATCCAGTTGGTAGTGCCATAGATCTGTTTATGTGGTTCCAATTGCCAGGAATATAGAGACGGCCCATACCTCTATCCATGGCTGCAAACCACCCCCCCCCCCCCCCCACCCATTCCTACTACAGAGCTATACCTAGCGGGTTCTGAATGCAGCCATTCATTGCAAACTGCTCCGAGCTGCTCCATCGGCAATGGTGGTTTGTGAACAGTCTCTCCAACACCGGGTGGAGCAGCTATTTCTAGTTGATGATGTATGTTAACCACTGGAGGCTAGCACAGCCATCTTCTTATAATCACAGTCACTACTGATATTCTGCCAGGACCCTTGTTTAGGACAATGTCATAATAATAGGCAGGCTGCAAAAACCTCCCTAGTGGCTCGTTTAAGAGCCCAGACACTTAGAAATGTCAAAGCCAGTGTACCGCCGACGCTTATATAAAAGAGGGGCACCTTCAAAGTAAAAATGTTAGTGCTAAGTACATATTTTGGTGCTTGACGTACCTCAAACACATATTCGAGACCAGCACTTAAACAGGAAATTAGGACATTTATTATATGATGAAACCTGTTTCACAATTATGAGTAGGAGGGTCTTTCACAAGAAATACTGTTGGTTATACGTTATACTAACATTTATTGTCTAAATAGAGCTGCTCTGCTTCACCTTATTATGTCTTCAGTATATGGACATGTGTGTATACATTTATATACTGTAAACGTATTAATTTTCGCTCAGTACATATTTTCGCGTTTTTCGCGCACATGCTTAGGTGCGTGAAATTATGATGTGCGCGACAATTATGCCCATGAAATTAGCTTTCCAATGATGTGTAGCACTATATGTTGCTACTAGTATTTATAATGGTAATGGATGCCGGAATAGTCTTCATTAGTGATAGTGAAATAGCGTGGATAAACATTTTCTTCTTTTCCTTCCTTGCTAATAGTATAACCACAATAGGCCCTAAGCTGCTTAGTATTTCATTTCATTTTGTAATTAACACCTAGGCTGAAGAGTTTACATAGTCATGGAGCATTTAAAAACAAAGGGAGATGCATTATGGGGAGAAAGGGGGTGTTCAGGATATGGTATTAGAGTATTAGGCACAGTAGTAATACTGACCATAGTATATTATTTTGGAATGTACCTATACAGGTAACCCAGCTAACGTTATGCTAACGTTATGCATAGTAAGGAGCCTTAGAGAAACGTTATAAAATGTTGTAGAACGTTTTTTGTTTACTGGGAAGCCCCTAGTCTTTGGGCTCTAATAACCTTAATAATTGTCCGATTTACAAACCATAAAAAATGACATGAAGCTAAATATGTGGTGCTTACAGGTGCGCGAAAATATGAATGCGCGAACATGTCCCTCTATGCAGATGCGCGAAAATTTAGCTGCGCGAAAATATATACGTTTACAGTATACATACATATATATATATATATATATATATATATATATATATATGTATATATATATATAATATGTATATATATATAATATGTAGATATAGGTAAATACCATTTAGTGACGTTCATTAGTACCCTTGTCCATTGCAAAGATTGCACTATTGATGCAAATCCAAATAGCACTGGTCACAAATCTGTTCTGAAAGACTTCCCAGCTATTTCACGTCAAGGTTACTACTAATAGGTAGGCCTATGGCATTTATAATAGGCCTCTCCTGTTGTGTCCCGTTTTGAAAACATATTTGATGACCAGAAGTAAGAGGGGTTTTCAAAAGAAAACCGGTTGAAATCCAGTTGAAATACATGTAAAAACATGCAAATATTGTACAATACCATGAGTCACGAATCTGTTCTGAAAGACTTTCCAGGTGGAAGAACGACTCTGGGCTGAAGTTGGAAACCTGCGCACCCACTGTAAACAGGGCCTTACTGCAATGCTGTGGAGCAGGGCAGGATGGACTGTCCTCAATTGGTGCCTGTCACCACGCTACCCTCCTCCAGGTCCTACATGCTCCCCGGGGTGTTTTTCTTCATCTCAAAGTACCTCCTAGCCCTTCTAGCACCTCTCTCCACTCTAGAAGCCTTCCACAACTAGGTGAGGGTTCCGAGTACCAGCTAACAAAGAAAACATATTATTTTTACACCAAAATTTTGTTTTAAAACTAAATATAATGTTATTCCATAGTAAGGAGCCTTAGAGAAACGTTATAATATTATAAAATATATAACGTTTTTTGTTTACTGGGGTAGCACATGTATGTAATAAAGTGGTCAAGCTTATTGTCTTGTGGGCATGGCCTTTCCTGGTGTCAGCCTTACCTCATTGGATATTCTGAGATGGGAGACCACCATGGATATGGCTGTGGGTATACCGAAGAAACAAATTTATTGTTATAATTATAAATAACTAGCAAAACAGATTCTCTAATTGGTTGGTCATCCTTATCCATAGCTTGGACTGTAAAGGGAGTCAGGCGATGCTGGACAGGAGTGTCTTCAATGGCGGTCATTTTGGTGACACACTGACTCTGGAAAAACAGTCTGGCTGATTCGCTTTTAATCTGTGTCTTGCCACATTTCTTTAATCCATTAACACATTTGTCGTTATGATGCACCAATGCAGCCCCGGCAAGTAGCTCGCCGGTACTACATTCGTGCATCATGCTGACCCTTCGAATATGTCTTAACACAATAGGGTCAGCATGATGCTTTAATGCAGCACTTGCGAGTTACTCACCAGGACTGCATTCATGCATCATGACAACCAGGGGCATGATACATAAATGCATTATGCCATCCTCAAAGGGTTAAGAAGTTAAACAAATTGGTGCATGTTGGGTTTAGTCCCTCCATACCAGCAGGGTGCCCTGGGAGGTGGGTGACAAACCAGCAGCCTCTTGCCCTGCCCAGACGGCCCTACACGTCCCTGCCCCTGTCCACGTGGCCGCTCCTAATCTGGTACCTGTAGTCAGACATGTCTATTACACACACCCCAATCTCCACCCTCCCATCGCTTCATTGTTTTGGTCCTCTCATCTCTCCTTCTGGAATCTCTCTAGTTTTAGCTACGTGCTATATTCATATGGCAGGCTGCCTACTATCTGTTTGGTGTCTTTTTTTACCTGTTTTCATATACACAGTCCCATAAATGTCGAATACAATTATTTCAATTGGAGTATATGGTGTGTTATCGGCAGGCTGATGATTTAAGAAGGGTGAAGATAAGCGAGCCCATGATGACGAAGTTAAAGCACAGATTAAAATTTGGGGCCACCATCATTATATTTTTGTCAGAACTGCATCAAACCTGTATAGCAAGGGCTCTGAAAATAACTCAGCCCTCTTTGCACCCACCTTCTTCCGCCGTCCCCTCTGCCACTGATCACCCACCCATATATAAAACTCTCCATATTACTGGAGCCCCCACAACAGCACTGAAGTCTGCAGCCAAAGAAATAGAACGGGCCCCCTCCATCCATCTCCACGGTCATTGGCTGAGGGGACGTCCAACCCATGTCACCCCAGATAATAAACAGCAACATTTTGTGGTCACTATATGGGTCCCTCAAGCAGGCTATTTATGGAACAAGCTAACTCTTAGGAGAACTGAAAACACTATGGAATAACAGAATAATAGACCAAGGAAATTTCCTACAGAAATGGCTGTGGTACTTACTCCACTGTCCCTTGAGGCAGCTTTATCACCTAGGGCCGACATGTATGGTAGTTGCTCTAGTACAATTCTAGTTAGTGGTGAAAGTGAAGCTTTAAATATTTCAGCAGTATCAGCTGCTTTTGGATGGGTTTCGCACTAGCGTACCTCGGATGGGATAGGGGTGGAGGTTTTGGGAGAGAAGTCATTGGCTTTAGGAAGGTTATTTCTCTTGGGCAGGGGCGAGCCACTGCTTGTCTACCAGATCATTGCTGGACCTGATGGAATGAAAATGAACTGATAGTATCTTTTATCCCTAGTTGCTTTCCTCTTATGCCCTATCTTAATGATCGATCCAGCTATTAGATTACAGCTACTATCTGGAGGCTTCAAATGTCTAATGATAATGCCCAGGCATAGAGTATCCAAAAATGGAACAGCCAAGAAAATAAAGAGAAATTTGTCCTGATATTTATGAGAGAAATTCATTCTGGTATTGACAGTTTGAACTGCCAGTAAAGAGGTTGATTTCTACTATTGGCAGTTTGCACTTTTTGAGCCTATTACCAATTTTGACCCCAAAGCCGATTTTTAATCCAAAACCAAGGTCAGTTGAAAACTAAATTTTCCACTGTTGACAGTTTGCATGAGGAACTGTCAATAACAGGAATATCTCTCCACTATTGACATTGTGAACTGTCCATAGATCTTTTGGAATAGGCGGGCATCTTAATCAGATTTTAACATACAATTTTTACTTTGACTATGGGAAATCCTGGAGATACTGTTGACTCCACTATAAATATAGACTGCTCTAAATTCCTAGGACACCTATAGCATTATCTTTGTTCTCTGTTTTAAGGCACCTTTTACTTTGTAAAGCTATACCATGGTATGTACAGACCCATCCTCATGTAGTACATCATTGGTTAACTGTTTAACTCTCTGTGGCTGCGTTAACTGAGGGCTCCAAGTCCACAGGGATGCAGTCCACCCATGCTTGTCCAAAGCCAATTAACCTTCCTGCCTTTTATAATGAACAGCACAGAAAAACATTAATAATTATCATCCCATGGTGACTAATTAACCATGTAGCTAGCCTTTAGAGACAAGTCTAATGAACAGTGGATGATGATTATATCCAAAGCACATGGTATTTAACAGTTTGATACATGTAATCTAAATACCTCTTACTCTTTGGGATTCACAAAACTATTCAAAAAGGTTTGTCCAAGGTTTCTGATGAGGACATCTTAAATAAATTGATGTGGAGCACAGCTGTAAAGTAGTATATGAAATGGGAAGCTTGTAAGGGCTCTAATGGTAAAACATGAAAGGACAATGCTACATCCTATCTTCTTCTTATCTGAACACTGCATATAGTGGATAAATATATATAACTATGTTGATAACATAGTTACAACTATAAGAATATGTAAAGCCATCCTTTTAGCTCTTGCTAGTCCTCATGAAGAAAAGTGTCCTTGGGGAAAGATACGATTTGGTTACACCAGCTGCACACATATCTTTTTACTGCATCCTACCAAAATTATCATCTCCAAACTATAAGCCTTTTCTGAAGACAAAAATGAAAAAGAAAATTCACATAAATATCTATGTCAAAAAGAGCCACTGGGGGAGGAGGACTAATTTCAGGAAACCTTTGTTTAGCCTGCCTGGTATTTTCAGGATAACACTCCAGCAGTGATTTTCAATCCAGATATTAGGAATGGATCTTCCCATTGACATTATAACATAAATATTCTGTCTAGAGATATCTATTGATTATATATCCTTGTTTAGATATAACAATCAATATGTTGTGATCGTTACATTTCTGATTGAAAATCTATTATTAAAACAATTTAGCATCATAGATAGTGCTCATAGCCTTGAAATATTCAGACCATTAGTGCAGTTGTTATTAGTTGCTATTCTGACTGCCTTCATTAATATAGGACCTACAATTGCAAACTATTAATATTACACACAGTCCAGATGATATTCTTAAAACAACCTGGCAATCAAGTACCATGGAACATGCAGTCTGTACTGTATTACTAGTCTGGAGTGTAGGGTGCCTTACACCCTGTACAGGCCTGGTATACTGATATAAATCACTCTTCTTTCCTTTAACACTGGGGGAGGGATCCTATTGTCAAAGCTCCTTATTTAAATTCTCTGCCTACATTCTTGGGGAGTTCTCAGAGAGCTCTCAGAGTGAATGCTCAGCCAAGTGACTACTTTTTCTGAAATTAATGCTGGTCCACTTGTTCCCATTTTTGAGGAATCTGTCTCCAAACACACAACACACAAAGTACCTGCACAAAAAACCACTGTGCACAACAAACCTACCTCTCCAGTGGCAGACGATGGTCATATTAATTGATCACATTCCACTTCAGATCAATCCAATTTCAATTTCCCAATGTTTTACTGTGGAAAATTCACAAATGATCTTGTATCTGTAATAATTGGACGGCCAGCCATACCATAGTAATGTATCACCATTAGTAAACAACCAGTAATCCTGTTAATAAAAGGTACAGTACTGAATTCCTATTTTAGCCTTGTCAATACTCTATGTCTCTCACCATTAACTATACACAATCTGTGGCTTTAAGTTATTTCAGGAAAACATATATATATATATATATATATATATATATATATATATATATATATATATATATGTATGAGGTTGGTAAGATTAAGTGTGCAGTGGGAGATGTTATTACGTGTACCATCCCAGCATACCCCATGTAACATGCCATTCAATGTCAAGGACATCCTGCCATGGATGTGGCTAGTCTCTGAAGTCCCATTTTTTCTTCAGTGTTCTAAACCTCTTTCGAACTGCAATTAATGCCTAAAACTCTAAACTACTTCAACCTCCCATTCTGGTTGCATATATGCATTCTTAGTAGTTTGTGACTATGTAATCTACTTTTTTTTTGCCAAGCACTTTTGTTATGACTTAATCCGGTACAGTATTTTCCCAATGATGGCACAAATATATAAGACTGCATATATAGGAATGAGATACACACAAGGAAAAACATAAAAAAGATGTTGGAGTGACAGTGTTAACACCTCTCACTTCCTTATTACATCTATATATCCCAGCAACCACTCCACTACTTCCAATACCCCCGACCACACTAAAGTTGGTAGCTGAGGCCTTGGCATTTACATTGTTCCAAGCGGATTTCCTCAAAGTAAGGAGGTGCCATATATTGTGAGTTAACTGACCCTGGCTGAGTCAGCAGAGATTAACAGGCCCAGAGAATGTGGAGCCAGCTTATGGAGACATCTCACACCTTCAGCCTTCCCTGTCCCTAACACAAACACATGCCTTGGGTTCTGAAAGCAGCTGTTCATTGTAAATCTAAGGTACTTTATCATCAATGGTAGTCTGTGAGCAGTCTTTCCAACACCAGGTCGAGCAGGTATTTGTTATCGCCCAACAGTATGAATAGCTGGTCTATACTACAGTATAATCTGCTGTAGGTGTACAGTTCAGTGCAGGTAAACAGTAGAATCCACTGTCAAGTTATATTACTTGCTGTTACTAGTTTTAGTGCAGCTCTGAATGTACAGAGAGAAGACTACATCCAGTTCACTATATATTGACCTACATATAAGCACTTGGAGGATCGATGCATCGATGCAGCACAGGGCTGTATTCATGTATCCCAATCTCAAATTTAAGTTGACAACCTGGGACATATACAGTCCCTGTTGAAGACTGCAGGTTTATGTATAATTATTTTAGTGTCTCTCTAATTCTAAGTGTGAGATATCTAGGCTTTCTTGTACTCATAGAACCCTGTGTATTTATACATGCATATATACCAAGAACCATGGTGCCACACCCTAGAGAGGGACTGATTCCCAGAGTGGTATTTTAGGCTAATGAGTTCTAAGAAAGGCAGCCTGGTGTATAACTGATAGTCACTGGTAGTGGCACTGATTAGTCTATATACTTTACTCATGGTAGCTGGTATGGTGTCTTTCTTCAGTTTATGCTTATGCTTATCTCTGAGCTTTCACCCAATCATTAAACTCTCTATTGCAAGCCCCTATGCAACCCTCTAAATCTGTATTTAGCACACACATTGTAACTCTGTACCATCTGCTTACCATGCATCAAGAGTATTTCCTCAGCAAATTATTCTTTCATCAAACTAGTGTAGTTGGTCTCTTACTACGTATGTAACACTTGAGTACAAAAACCAGACAAGGTAAATTAGACTGTAATATACGGCGACTTTATTATAGGAAACTCTTGGTGTATTATAGTACAGGTATAACCATCAGCTATACAAGATCAGTAACAGATATATAATACAGTAGGCAACCCTATAGCATAGAGTTAAGCCCGTGAGCACAGGGTGGTCATGTCACGACAGTCCCAAACCTGACTGACTTCCAATAGGAAAGTAGCCACCTTATATACAGCGCTGCGTAGACACGTGACCGTACTAGCAGCGCCACCTGTTAGGTTTAGTTATGTAAAACGATTATACAACAACTACCAACGGTAACCGAAGGTGGTACCGGTACACTACCGTATATAACCGGACTAGAGGAGTCGGTGTATGTAACGAACCGACGACCCTAGTTAGATGAATAAAACAGTTATTAAACACAATAGAACCGTGTTGTCTTACATCATACAACATACAATAGATATACAACGATAACAGTTAGACTTATAGTCAACCCGTTACACTAGCAATGTCACCATTAACTCTTCCTTTACCAGGCTCCACATAAAGGCACCCCTCCCAAGACCAGATTTTTTTTCACATGAAATTCAAATTGGATATTGGGATTTAGGGGATGGCCTAACCTTTCAGAAACTGTAGGAATTTTGTAAATATTCAAACTAGAAGTACATCTATGACAAAATATACAAGATTGAATAACCAGAAGGGAAGATACCCGAATCGCCCTAAGTATTCAAATTAGAGAGATAAAGCCCTATTTTAAATTAGATATAGCTTTTTCAAGTGTATATGTTGCCATTGAAACTTACATTTAGGCCAGAATGCATTAAAATGGACCTTAACTTTTGGTACCATCTGTCTCAGCATCAAAAGGTGGACAAAACCATTTTTCACCCAAAAAACAATATTGTTTGACATTTTTCACAATTTGTGCCTTCAATATTGCTCAAATCACATTGAAATTGAGTTAAATATCATCCAAGTTGAGATGCCCAGCATTTCTAAAATATTGGATGTATGTAAAAGTGGATTAAGGTATGCAGAGACAATATGCCATAGAGTACTGTCAGAAAAATTTAGGGGATTCTACCAACCTTTAGGTAAACCACAGGGGGTCAAAAATCGGCCAAAATCGGCCGAAAATCGACGAGTAACTCGCATAAATGCGTGTACGGTCCTGTACTGTAAACTCGCAATAATGCGTGTACGGTAGAGGAAGGGTTAATGGCTGTATTCAAATCTAATTAAATCTAATTAAACTGTAACACAAGGTCGTACATTCAACCATGGGATGGGATCCACAGAGGCTTCCAGAGATTTGTGTGGCCTAATTATCTACATCTGCCCTTCTATCTTACCTCACCACCTGCATTAATGCCCTTTATTGTCATCGTAATAAGTAACTTACCAGGCTGCATTCAAGACTCTATACAGGGTTGATCAATGCCCTCTTTGCCAATTGGCATGATGCATCAATTGATCCCTGGCTAGTAGAACCACCAAGGCTGCATTCATATAGCATGACAGCAACGGGTATATCACATTTAAATGCTCTGTGGCCCTTAAAGGGTTAAGGCATTAGGTTACTTACCACCCATCTAGTTGCTGCCTGGAGGTTATTCAGTTTCTACCATCTCCATGTACCATTGTTATGTACAAAACCCTCAGGGCCGCTTGGATCAGAAACCCAGCAGAGGTAGGTAGGCCTACCTCCCAGATAGTGGGGCTAACCTTTTAAGTACCCCATAGTGCTTTGATGCATCATACCCTGTATCGTCATGATGCCTGAATGTACCTCTAGTGAGCAATACACAAATTTAAGTATCATGCATACTCTATGGGTTGATACACTTTTGAGGAGTTGGCGTGATGCTTGAATGCACGTCTGGTGAGTACACTCTATAGGCTTGCATTCATAGTGACAACCGATGACAATACAGACAGGTATAGCACATTAAAACAGCATACAGCCCCTGAAGAGTTATGCCGGCAGCTTTCTATTAGGACTCCCATATTGCCTGACCCCAAACTTTCCAGTCAGCATTTGCTGAGTAGCCTTTACAGCTTACATTATCCCTCTTTTTCACCTCCAACATCCCTCCTTCAAAATCTCCATATTCAGATACATCATTATTTTGTCAAGGTTCAGTCTTATTATCACTGTCCTTTACACCTTTATTATGACAATCCTTATTCCTTCTACATTCTGTACTTTGGAGAACCTCCCTTCACACCCATCCTCTCCCTTATTGCCACTTCCCCACCTCACATCCAACAATGTAATAAGCAATACAGAGGTATAATGCTATCTACTTTATATTCATGCATTGCTAGGAACCACACACTACAGACAATAATCAGTATTAGCCCCAGGCTTCTCCAACAAAAGTGTTAATGCTTCACATACTTCATCTTCTATTCCAATTCTGTTATGTCCATATATACATCTTATTAAGTTATGTGCCCTACGGGTGTAGACAAGGGAGTTTGCCTACACAGAATCTCGGATTGTGGGGAGATGATCTCCTTTCCTCATGCCCTCCAGTGAGGATTTAATGGGCTGACCAGGTAGCTATGTAAAAGGATATATAGAAGAATTATATATATATATCACATTTTTACAGAGAAGGAGCAGTAATACATGAAATAGGATTTGGAGACCGTTTGGAAATCCATAGAGAGATATGCTCTGAATTGCTATGGATTCAATCGGCCAAATAGCTTTCAATTCCGGACCATCGCTCGACGGTGACCATTGGGGTAAAGGTTGAGGGTCCTGTGTGTGCATCAGTTCTTAAATCTAGTCAGTCCAGTGGTCCAGCTGGTGGACATGGGGATTGGGGGAGGATTTCTACCAACATTCAGGGTAGCAGGATTAGATCATATTCCTGCAGCTAAATTGCATAATGTACAGAGCTATACAGTCATACTAGGTCCATTGCAGCACCATCATGGCATAGAAGGGAACTATAACTGAATCCAGTGATTCGCTGATTAGATCAAAGAAAGACATGGCCGATAACAAAAACGCTTACTGTCCTACATTTCTGGGCACACTGTTCAGTCAGCTTTTATGTATATATATATGTATATCCAAGCTTTTCATTCAAATATGAATGCGGCCAATGCCGATTGCAACATGACACTACTGTGGATACAGCTGTTGTACAAATGTTGGCTTTCCAAGAACTGTACATACAACATGATACATGGTCATTGTTACTGTAGAATTCTGATCTGGTGCATCATAAAAGCCTCTGATAGAGTACATCTGAGATTGCTATGCGTTTGTGTAGAGTGTGCTAGTCAAATATCATGGGGAAAATTTCCTCCAATTGTCACCTTTGATATGGAGACACAGTAAAGAAAGGTTATACGCTGGGTAGAGAGAGGTAGATAAAAGACTTTAAAAGGGCAGACAAAAATTCTAAACCACCATCAAAACAACACAGAAACCCAACACAATTATTGTTGTGAAAATAGCTCAGTCCTATTTGAATTACTTTCCTCTCATTCTTCAAATCCGATACAGAAAATCCCATATTAGTGGAGCCCCGACATCAGCGCTGAAGTCTGCAGCCAAAGAAATAGGACAGGCAGCATCTCACACTGACAGCTGGACATTGGCAGAGGGGATGTCCAACCCCAGTCACCCCAGGTCACAAATAAAGGGAAGGGCCCTGATAATATACAGCAACATTTTGTGTCTGCTAAGGATCCCACAAGCAGGCTCTTCATAAAATTAGCTAAATCTTAGGAAAGCAGAAACATTATGTAATCCTGCAGAAATCATAGTACTCACACCCCTATACCTTAAGAATGTTAACTCTCTTGGATGGGGGAGAGCCACTGCCTTTTCCCCAAATCATTGCTGGATCTGATGGAATAAAAATGAACTGATACTATCTTTTACCCCTGGTTGTTTTCACCCTATGAGTGACCTTCAGATGACTTTGACGGAAAATTATAATTCACAACCATAGAGTACTTACCAGTGGAATATGAGGGCATTATGAATTAGGTATTCTCAATTTCACAATGAGAGAGCCTGGGTAACCACAATTTGTGAGTGGGCAGAAGGCAGAAAGGGGTATCCCCGCTGGATTAGTACCAGCTTTAGCCACCAGGGGGCACCACTATGACCTTGAGTGGGAGAAGTATACTAAACAACTTCATAGAATACATTTTCTGGGAAATACACAAAATATTCCATTTTTGGTGAATAGCTTCTATTCGGAATGTAAAACAAATGTTTTGGAAACTCCTTGTTGATATGTGTTGTCATGGAAATCTGATTTTCATTCCGAATGGAAAAATGAAGAAATTTGTTCAGTACTTGAAAGTACCTCTTACACTGTGGAGTTAAACCATAGCAAGACCACGCCCCACATAGTACATGATCAGTCGATTATTTTAACTCTCTGTGGCAATGGTAAGTGAGGGCTCCCAGTCCACCTGTGTCTGAAGCAAATCATCCTCTCTACCTCACAGAACACGGTAATAGTTTACCGCCAATGGTGACTAATTAATCATGTAGCTAGCTTTTAGAGACAAAGTCTAATGAACAGTGGATAATGATGGAACGTCCCCTCATGATTATCCAAAATGTCAATGGTAATTAAACGTTTTTTACTCTACTATTCCATTGTATGTTTAAGGTTTCTGATGAAAACCTCCAAAATAATGTGATGCTGAGGTCAGCTAAGTTAGTACACTGGAAAGAGTAGTATAGCAAAGTAGTAGGTGAAATGGGAAGCTTGTCAAGGCTCTAATAGTATTATATGAAAGGACAATGCCACATCCTATCTGTTTCTTTTCCAAACACATAGGGAGTTAGGTTTGTGTATATGATATAAAAGATGTGCTTGCAACTAAGATAATCGGCCTTATAGATACTAGGTCGATAGTTTTAGCTCTTGCTAGACCTTAGACTTGTTGGCACTGCTAGACCTTGTGAAAAAATATCTCCTGGGGGTAAGATAAGCTTTGGTTGCCTCGGCTCTACAGATAACCACAATGTTTTATTACATAGTACTATTATCTGATTTAAAACATCAGCTCTCCACTAAAAGTTTTTTCGGTGTGTATGGGAAGAAGAGGATTCACATTCTATAATACAGTCAATACTAAAAGAGCCATTATAGGAGGAGGGCGGATTTCAGATGATCTTTGTATAGCCTGACGGTTATTGTCAGGCCTTCAAAATGGATCAAGCCTTTGACTTCATGAATATGGTCAGCTCTAAATGTATATCTAATTGTTTTTTTCCCTCATTTTAGAAAGAACAATCAATGTGTCGTGATAATCAAATTTCTCAATGGAAATCTTATTTAAAAAGATTTTAGAACAACACATCCGAGATACGTCCTAACTGATTTGAACTTCCAGAAATTTGTTATTCTGAAATAGGACCCAACATAGGACCATCAATATTCCCTACAGTCTATTTTTTAATATTAAATTTCCAGGGTTAACTGTACTATAAAGTAGCCTGGCAATCCAGTACCGAGGAATGTGCAGCATTCACAGTACTATAGTATAGGATCCTGATGTGTAGGGTTCCTGTACATGCCTCGTGTACTGAGATCTAATAGAGATAGGGGGTCCACAGCCCCTCACTATACCATCGCTTCATCCCCTGACATTTCGGTCAGAGAGAATATTCAACCAAGTGACAACTTCTTCTGAATCTCATACTAATCCACTTGTTTCCTTTCATAAGAATCTGTTTCAAAACAAACTGGACACAAAACATCCATCGATTCATAAATCAACACTCATCTGTCTCTCGTAAACCCTATCCTACCCCCTATCTAACCTGTCCATTGTATCTCTCTACCATCTGTTTGCCACGCATTAAGACATTTTCCAACTTACTCTCTCATCAAGGTAGCATTGCCACTACTGGCCAGCCCAAATGGCTGTAATCAAATCTAATTAAATCTAATTAAACTGTAATACAAGGTCGTACATTCATCCATGGGATGGGATCCACAGAGGCTTCCAGAGATTTGTATGACCTAATTATCTACATCTGCCTTTTCCCTACCTCACCACTCACATCTACCCTTTCAGGCTGTTTTTGTTGCCATTTGTTGTCATGATGAATGAGTGCAGCCCTGGCGAGTAACTCGCCCGGTCAGCATTCAAGACTTTATGCATGGTTGATACCCTCCTGGACAGTCAGCATGCTGCATGAATTGATCCCTACCTAATAGAACCATCAAGGCTGCATTCATGCATCATGACAACAAGGGACATAATACAATTTAAAGCTCTGTGTCCCTTAAAGGGTTAATGTATTAGGTTACTTACCCCCATCTGGCATCTACTTCCTGCCTGGAGCTAATTCAGTTCTACCTCCTCCTCCCGCACCATTGTCATGTACAGACCCCTCAGGGCTGCCAAGATGAGGAACCCAGCAGGGGAGAGAGGTAAGTAGGCCTACCTCCCAGATAGTGGAGCTAACCCTTTAAGGCCGACATAGTACTTTAATGCATTACGCCCTGTATCTCCATAATGTGTGACAGTACTGCTGGTGAGCAGTTCACACATTGAAGCATCTTGCGGACACTATGTGTAGATACACTGCTGAAGGCCCAGTAAACAAAAAGCGTTATACAACATCTTATAACTTTATATTTAGAGAATAGAAAATGATGTTCTTCACGTCGAGACTGTCTGTAACCTATAACACATGATGGTTGTGACCCTTCATAAGATCAGAGATTGGAAGAAGGAGTATTCTATTGTCCTTATAAAACTGTGCTGGGGTCACTAACGTAATCCCTCTGTAACTAACGTAATGATTGTAGCTGACGTAATGTACATGCCACAGAGAGACCATTGACCTAGCTACAGCTAATGCTCAACATGCACTGTTACACTATAACGAACAGCATGTGACGTCTCTATAGAGCTATAGCGCACGGCCAACCGTTTTATAAACGTCATATAACGTTTCTCTAAGGCTCCATCTATTGCATAACGTTATATAAAGTTTAAATGTTCTTTTGACGTAAAATAACATTTTTTTTGTTAGCTGGGGGATCTGCATGACACTCGAATGCAGGTCTGGTCAGTAGACTCTCCAAGGCTGCATTCATGCATTATGAAAACCAATTTAAGGTATAACACATAAAATCAGTATGCAGTTCATGAAGAGTTATTTGGGCAGATTCGTAGTAATTAGCACAATCACATTGCCTGCTCCGACACTCTCTAGTCAGCATCTACTTAGTAGTCTTTACAGTTCACATCATACCTCTTTTTTACCTCCTAATATACTGACCTCTTTAAAAAATCTCCATGTTCAGATATATCATTATTTTGTCAACTTTTTGCTCTTAATATCAACGTCTCTTACAACTTCATGATGGCAATCCCTGTTCCTTCGCGATTCCATACTTTGAGGAACTACACTTCATATTCAAGTATTCTCTTATTGCCAATTTGTGCTATATTCCCACATCCAACAAGAAGTAATGAGGAATATATAACCTCAATACCATCTGCTTTACATTCAGGCATCTCCCTTAACCACACACTACAGACAGTCAGGATTGGCCCCCAGGGTTCTCCGACTATAGTGTCAATACTTCAAATACTTCAACTTCTATTCAAATTCTGATAGGTCCATATATATTTTTACAGATTGTGCTATGTGCCCGTCGGGTATAGACAAGAGAGTTTGCCTGCACAGAATTTCAGATTGTGAGGAGATGATCTCCCAAATATGAGTCTTTCGCTCAAGCCCTCCAGTGAGGATTTAATGGGATGGACAAGTAGTTATATAAAAAGAGATCTAGAAGCATAATGTATATGACATTTTTACAGAGGAGGCGCAGTAACAGATGAAATTGGATTTTACTCTCTGGAAATACATAGAGAGAATTGCTATAGATTCCCTCAGCCAAATATCTTTCCATTCCGGACCATCGCCCGACAGTGACCGTTGGGGTAGAGGTCGGGGGATCCTAACTGTGCAGCAATTCTCAAATCTAATCAGCCCTGTGGTCCAGCTGGTGGAGCTGAGCATTGAGGGAGGTTCTCTACCAACATTCAGGATAGCAGGATTAGATCGTATTCCTGCAGCTAGGTTCAGAGGTACATATCTATACAGTTATATTAGGTCCATTGCAGCTACTTCATGGCATGAGTAGTAGCATAGAAGGGAGCTGGGTTATTCTAGAATCTCCACAGACTGGCACCTAACATTTAATACATTATAGCCTTTGTCATGATAATGCACGAATGCAGCCCTGGCTAGTCTATTTGCAAGGGCTGCATTCAAGCATCATGCCGACCCTACAGATTTGATACATTCCCAATGGATAGTCATGATGTATGAATGCAATCCTGGCGATCCAACTATCTAGGGCTGTTTTTGTTTTTAGGTATCATGATGACAAAGGGTAGGGTACATGAAAGCAATACGTGGCCCAAGGTTGGCATTGCTTCAGCTTCTAATATGAATAACATTAGAATTTTAAAAACAGCAACAGCTGTTTTAGATCCAATCTTACATATTGTAAAACTGTTTGATATGATTTGGGGTCTGGGAAAGAAAATGAAACAATTACGTAATGTACCTTGTAAACATCACATCTGTATGATGTGATGAGGGAGCGATCCTATCGTGTACTTCAAATCTAGTGGACTCACCTGAAACATAGGAGGTTTGCATTCAATACTTTACGACACTCTGACATAGGCTGGTTCCATATAAAACTTGTCATAATTACTAATATTATATTTATTGAACTAAATATGTTAGATACAGGATTTTTACTACTTCTTGCTCTGTATTAAAGCAAATCAGAAAGTCTGATGTTAATCTGAAAATATAGCAGTTAATTGTTTATTAAGTGATACAACATGTAAATGATAAGAAAAAACTGAACTGAATGCCATGCTAGTATAACATTCAGTTAAATAAGAACTTAAAGGAAAGAAGACACTTCTAAAATGAACAGATTATTTGTACATGTACAAGATGTTTGGGGAGGTCACTGACATATCACATATCCTATTTTCCCCATCGCCCAGCTCAAAGCCCTTTCAAAATAGAAAAATCTGCATTTTCTGAACAGAACTGCAATAGCGCTGACACGAGACTACCAAGCTCTCCATTCAAATGTGACAGCAGCCAACACTGATTGCCAGCTGTGGATGCAACTGTTGTATATTGTTGGCTTTCCAAGAACTGTTGACACAACATGACAATTTGCCATTGTGACTTTAGAATTCGGATTTGGTAAATCAGAAAAGTCTCCAATAGAGTACAACAGTGATCACTATAAGTTTATGTAGAGTGAGGAAGTAAAAGACTTTCCTTTCATGCAAACATAATTACTTTCAATGGCAATTATTATGGGGAAAATATCCTTCAAGGGTCAACTTTATTATGTAGGCAAGATGAAGTAAGACAATAAGCCAGGCTGAAAGAGGTATACAGGTAACTTTAAAAGGTCATACTGAAACTCTAAACCACCTTCCAAAATCATTTCCAAGAACTTCATGAAAAGCCCATACAACAGTTCTGAAAATAGCTCAGTCCTATTTGAATGCTTTTCCACTCATTCTCCAAGTCCCATTCCCCTCCTCCCCCAGCCCCACCTAATAGAAAAGACCGTCCATATTAGTGGAGCCCCCACATCAGCGCTGAAGTCTGCAGTCAAAGAAATAGGACAGGCAGCATATCACACTGACAGCTGGACGGGTCGCCTCAATCCATCTACCCGGTCATTGGCCGAGTTGTTTGGTCCAAATAATTCTAGTTACCTTCAAATAGGGAAGGGGCCAGCTATCACCAGTTCTCTTCTGTCTCTGGGATGTAAATACACAGAGGCGTTGTGGGATCCAGCTAAATTTACAAATTATTATGCTACAGCAGAATAAATGTGTAACTTTGAAATTTCCCTGTAACAATGTCACTAATATCCCCAGGCTCACATACATCATAGCACCACTGCCTAGTTTGTATGAGCTCTTCCTCACTCCATCCGGTTAGGGGAGGGGAAACAGACAGAATCCCTTATGAATGGGTTATGGTAGTAGAAAGCATTCCTACAGTCGTCTCAACACCAGATCATCAATGCATGTTCAGATCTTGGGCACATGGCTGCATATCATGCATCTGCTAAGTATGCCACACTGCAGGATTTTAACCCTTTAAGGGTGGTCAAACATTGGTATAGCTAGCCATGGGGATGAGCATTTTTGCAGGAATTTTCTGTAGGGACGAGGCTTTGTTGAATCCCATAGAGTTATGATTACTATAGTAGATGCTCGCCCTGCCATGGCATCAACTATAGTCGATGCTTGCCCCGCCATGGCATCAACTATAATTGATGCTCCCCCACAAAGGGTTAATTAACGTAATGTTAGGATCCTCCTGTCAGCTTTAACACTGGGAATTCTTTATAAAGATGGCGCAAGAACTACACAGACTGTGACACATCACATCACCACAACCTACTTTGAATGAAGTCCTCTCCAGTCCACCCTAGGCCGGGTAGGAGGGGAGGAGAGGCTATTGGCCTGAGGAAGGTATTTTTCTCTAGATGGCAGGAGGAGGGAAGCCACTGCCTTCATACCAGATCATGGCTGATGCAGGCTCCAGGCGAGTGGCTGACAACTTGTGGCCCTTTAAGGGTTACATACTGCTTTAATGTGCTGTATTCTTGGTTATCATGATGTATGAATGCAGCCCTAGGGAGCAACTCACCAGGGATGCATTAAAGTATCATGCAGACCATTCAGAAATGTACCAACTCCATAGGGTCAGAACCATGCTTAAACTGTTATTCCCTAGTGCTGTATTCATGCATCGTGACAATGAAGGGGATACTGCATTCATGGACTGTGCAACCTTTTGAAGGGCTAGGGGGATTGGGAATTGAGTCTGAGGCTGCATGAAGAAATCAGGGGATCTTGTCAGGAGTGTGTTAATGATTATGTTATTTCCAAAAAGGATCGCACTGCCTGCTGAAAGTCCAATTTATTAGGTCTTCAGCACTCTCCACTGCAGCACTGTGGGAGGTGTAAATGCTGTGGCTGCAGTAGCTTTCCCGCTCAGGTTATCCAATGGGTTCATCACCTTATACAGCTTTGCTGGGGGACAAGCCAGGTGAAGGGAGGGACGGCTTTCCTATTCTTCCCACCGTCATGCAGGTGTTACAGCAAAATTCATACTTCCCCTAGTTGTGTGGCGTCTATAGCCTACCTTTATGTGGTTTAGGGCAGTGGTACCAACATTTTCCGCAAAAAATACAAAGAATGTTGTTTCAATTGTCTTGGATAGTACCTGACATTCAAAAGTGTGCAAAGTAGTCAGAGAGGATTGAAAGCTGAAAATGAATAATGAGGAAGCAATATGCCAAAGGAATGGTGAGCCTGGTGCAATAGGTGTCTCAAATGATGTGCCACCCAAACATTGGTGCAGGCAGTCAGAGGCTCCTTTGGGAGAGACTCATCTCTGCCCTAATCTACACACTGTAGGGAGCAAAAACAGGGCCCTCAAACGTTGAAGGGCAGAAATGATATTTCTTCTGTGCTCTTTAAAATGCATCACACACTTCCAGTGTTGATACACATACAAGAGACAGGCCTACCATAGATCTATATATGTGTATAGATATATACACATAAGCATGCTATCTACCATTGACCATTGAATTATGATCAATGGGCCTGTAACTTGCAAAATATGTTGCCTACATGTCCATTCACATATTTGAATTAAAAGGTTTACATGAAATGGCATATTTCAATGAAAATTACATAAGGGGAATTTTTGGCCCATTGGCTTGCACACCGCCAGATTAGCATAGAGATTGAAGAGAAAGGTGCGGAGTGAAATGCTTACCAAATGTAGATTAAGTCCGAGGCTCAGGAGGTTATTTTAAAAAGGGTATTCACGGATCTAGGTGGAGATAGGTGGACTAACAGAAACATGAGCTCCCAACTGAAGGCCCTTTGTACAGATATAGAAAAACCTCCCATCAGCAATTTTCTGATATGAAAAGGACAGCAGTATAGCGCCAATATGAGACGACCTTTGCATAAAAAACTTCTTTTTTCACCACCATGTGCACAGTGATTAAAACAGGTATTCAAAACACTTTGTGCTTTTATGATGGCGCCTTTATACAGGAGTCCCACACACACACAGCACTGAAGGGCTACATTATGCTAGGCTTAGAAGACGCATCTGATGTCTCAAGGTGGCAGCCATCTTAATTGTATTTATATATATATATATATATATATATATATATATATATATATATATATATATATACATATATATATATATCTATATCTAAGGCAGATTGAGATATCAGCAGGTATTAAATAATGAAATCCTGGGAAAACATTGCTACATTAAGAAAAGAGCTTATTCAGGGCAGATGGCTAGAAAAATACTTTAGACTTTATGATACTAGTTTTATTTTCATCTTATTTAATGATATAGGCACTCAGGTAGTTTTCTGGTCATAGATTGCACCCAGTCATATATTGCACCCGGTCATAGATTGCACCCGGTCATAGACTTTCACCTTGTATCGATCTGGTGAGACATGGACTTCTACCTCTAATGTGCATGCCCTGGTCTATAGGATCCCTTACACCCTGTACGTGCTTGGTGTGCTGATGTACATCTAATAGAGACAAGAAATAGACACCACCGCTCCCCACCCCACAGTGGCTGCTATACCGATGTTCTTTGGCTCCCTATTTGACCAATATCTCAGTCACTATATTGTCTAACCAAGTTAGTCATTTTATGGCTCCCCGTATGACCAACCTAGGTTAATTAATATTGTCAGGTTAGTTAATACGGACTAACTCACCTTAGTCTTCTCCATTTCAATGAGTTTTAGACTAAGTCCTTTTAAATTAAGGAAGGCATTAGTCATATGTTGTTAAGCCTCAATCATTTTTGAATCGCACTCATGACTTATGACGTCCCTGGGATAGCAACTTCAGACTAAGGGCTGGGACATTTAGATTTTCTGGTTACACCCCTCCATCCCTTCTCTAACCCCCAGCTCATCACCACCACTACCTCCTCTTCAAACTCCTACTACAACTCCCTCAGGGTCTTGAGGCTATTTTACTACTGGCACCTCATCTCAACCAGTAAGGTGAATAATCATCTTTTGGTGCTTTAAATGCATTGGTCATGCAGGAGATTATTTCTATGGGGCGATTCTAATGTAAATAAATTGCGCGGTCTGATTGGTACAAACTGTATTCATTTGCTATCTATTTCTCCTGGTCTTAATTGATGGATATATATGCTTTTATTGTTAGCCTGTGCCATATGGAGCTGGATACTGATCCCCTTTTTAATCATCAACTTAAGGAAGTGGACCTCAAATAGGACCTCACTTTAGTGCAGGAGAGAAAGATACTGTGGCCATCACTGCACTGACCTGGGAAGGATGGAGAACTCAGTCAATGGACAGGTTACTGATGCCTTGAGATAAACATCTTGAGGAGAAGCAGAAGATTTTTTTCACAATGAAGAGTAAGCTCTGTATAGTATTTGTACCAAATCATATGCTTCTTGTATTGCCATTAATATGTATTTTAATGATGCATACTCATATTTCATGCAATATTATATGAGAAAGCTGCAATTACAGAAATCATTTTGTGTTTGCTGACTCAGGCCCTTTTTCTAATTGCTTATCCTTATATGACCTTTGCCTTTCTTAAGGCTTAACTAGTTGTAAAGAAGTCAACTGCAACACAATTTCAAAAGTCGGTTGTTTACAATATCTATTTTACAACAAGACCAGGGTTTATAAAGAATTAGAAATAGCAATCTGTAAATTCACCCAAAATCAGGATTTAGATAGCTGCAATTTTGAAATTTTGCAATGTGATCCAAAAACTATCTAAACTGTATAAACACTGCTGACACTTATGGCAGATCTGTCTCAGAGCTAACTTGAGATATTGTTCAAAAAGGTGATCCCAGACAAAAGGTCTTTTTTTGAAAAGGCCACAGGATATATATACTCATCAACACTGTTTCCTGCTTCTTAACAAAATGTTTATTTCAAATGATTTCCAAGCTGCTTTCTAACTACAGCTACCTATCCATTGAATGAGGTTTACATATGATATAATTTCAAGATAAAAAGGATATGACAGACTGCAGTAAACCAATTATCAAAGGAACTGAAAATTGTTATTCTTTCTTCCACCTGTGGGGCATGCCAAATGTATTAAGTTCCAAGACAGGCTGGGATTGAAGTAGAGTTTGTTGACAAGGCGGCTTAAGATCAGTAAAGACACTTCAATAGATAATCCACCTAACTTAAAACCAGATGACACTGTGTCAAGGGCAATTCAAGCCCTGCCTTTTTCAGGCCATGCCGTAGGGGAATCTGTGTTAAATGCAATCACTCATCCAAGTCAGTGTAATGCAGTTAGTCCTTCCTGATGCTGCAAGCAAGGTAGGTCCCAAATATATAGGTCTCCTCACCAACCCCAGGGGTGGATCCAGGTTCCTGCGGTTTAGATTGGGCTTACACTAGCAGAGACTGGCCATCCAGATGGTCAAAGAATATTATGTGATTCAAATTATTAAAAATATCTACACATTAAATGATAAATTCTGATGTGATTAACAGAAACAAATAGCTTTCTCTAGCTCTTTAAATGTCATAGACAGGCCTGAGAGAGTGCTCACACTTTGTTTTCTCTTTATAAACCATTTTGTTATTCACATTTCTCCCATCTCACATTTGCTTGCAGTGATAGGTTTTTATTCAACTTCACATAAAATGTAAGACTTACTTGAAGACTAACCTCAAATATTGACGTCCTAGTCAAATCTTGAATACCATGTTTTCTTGAACGTGTATAAATGTACCTCTATTAGTCTTCCTTATATACATTTAATTGGCTTCAATGCCTTATGACACCTTAAAACAGTGCCTGCTCCTAAATGGACCTAAATGACACCTACGCATACTCATTTGCCTCACCTCATAAGTGGCATTCTCTGTTTCAGGCAGAGTCAGGATATTTCATTAAACTCTCAGAAAAACATTTAAGAAGTGTCTGTTATTAAAACTAATGTACATAAAGTCACTCTGAAAGCCTACATTGTCATGTCAGCATCCTGACATGACACTTCGCAAGTAACTTGAACAAATTCTCTCTATACCACAGAACACTATACTCCCTGTCCCATATAGTTCAGAAGCAGTCACCCTGGGTACAGTCAATGAGGCCCTAGTTGGTTAAAACCCTTGTCAAGCCATATTTCCTACCATTATCTTCATACTGGGGCCAGCTAACTATGAATTCCCAGAGGTCAAACATGGCAGCCATCAGTCAATGATAGACTACTAAGCAAAGAAGTACAGACTAGACAGAACTACCATAGTGTCTCCTGTGACTGGTGTAAATGACTCCCGTACAGTGTACACTCCAAGCATACCATGTCTGTGTAATTGAATTGGGAACCAGTCTCTCCCATAGGCTGAAACCACTCCCAAGCATGTGCTTAGATTGTACAGGCATGGTCTGCAGTGTAGCTGTTTGAAAGGGTAACCACTTCTAATTTCTAAAAGATACACTCTCTTTTTTCTGCTCATCTCATGGATTGCTAATTTCTTCTTGATGTTTTTGACAAAAATCAAAATCACCCTAGCTTACAGAAAAACATTATTTTACATCAAATAGTAAGGAGCCTTAGTAAGGAGCCATAGTAAGGAGCCTTAGAGAAACGTTATATTATGTTATAAAATGTGGTATAACGTTTTTTGTTTACTGGGTAGCTCCACCGTTTGCTTTGCCATTGGCAAAGGTTACCCCCTCACCACGAAAATCTTTCTATTACATATCTCACAACCTTTGCCAGTCCTTTTTACATACTCAAAGAAGCCCCTCATTTCTAGTTCCCTGTGTACTTATCTCCTTTTACTAATCACTCTTTTATTCTCATGGGACATCTTCAGTACGTAGCCCAATCCTCCTCCACCTTTAAGGCACTTACATTACTGTTCTGGGAATCCTGGAACTACTAAGCAGTAGGATGAAAGAAAATGCTTTACATAAATAGTAGGACTTAAGGTTTTAGGCAAACATTTACAAGTTACTAGCTTTGCATTATTTAGTGACATTTCTTATGGAATGAATGGTTTGTTATCATTGCCTAAGTAGATGATACAGAAACTATGTGACCTGTTTCCTGTCGTATAAAAGAGTAGCTAACAGAGAACGCACTCATACAGATTAAATATGAATTACAGTTTAATTGTATTACTACTTGTAATAATAAATCATTAATTGGTGTGTATTGCTGGTTTAATGTCATAAATTTCGTAAGCCACATTCATGTGGTCTTCATCATGAATGACTAGATCCTCTTATAAGTATTATTTGGTATGATAGATATAGACGATACAAATTGATTAAGTAATTTGTTTACATTCATCCTGTGTAAATTTTGTCAGACAATGAAAACCTTTTCATACCAAAAAATGCAATGGTGATCTATTGGCAGGGTGTCTGCCTCTGTAAGTCAATTGTAAAAATATGCCTACTGCCTGCCTGCCAAGCGTCTGGCATTCCGATTTGCTATAGGCCGGTAAGGAACAGTGACATGAGGCTTAGAGCAGAAACCCATACACAGTAGGTATAAAACATAAACAAAAAATATATAAATGCTTTCCAGCAGGATAATGAAAAAGTATTGCCAATAAATATAATAATTATTGTCTGACCCCACCCATATATTGATCTTAATAGACAGCTTCATACTAGATGTGTCACACGGAGAGGTGTGTGCAGTGGCAGCAGTAATGTCTCCTCTTATGGACAACATCCCAAGGAGTCCTGCAGGATACATAATCATCCCACTCGATTGCCAGACAGTCCATTTCCTCTGCCTGGCTGGAGAATGGTTTTTATCTTTATGCAGTGTCTAACCTGCTCAGGGACTCTTCCAGCAGCTGTAGGAATACCTCACTACTACTGCTCAAAGACTGACAGGGCATTCCTCAAAGAGTCTCAAGGCCGAGTAAGACAATGATATGTCAATAATATTTCCATATGAGTGCATGATGTGTCCAAGTCAAAGAACCCAAAGACTTCCTATTCTAATAATAATTATTTCCCATAATTTATGAATACTTGAACACACTGTTTGATAATAAGTAAAATCAGGCCATCTTAAAGGAAATATATGGCAGGATGTATGATATTTCAGCCATAAATATTGATTAGATATCACTGTTTGACAGCACACCAGAACTAGCCGACAACAGCCCTCTCCCCATTTCTAGTTGGCTACTGCATAGGTGTCCCTGGGGTACAAGGCTGCAATATCATTAGTGCAGACAGACACAAGGGAGGGGATCTCTTACTATACACACGGGAGCTTCCAGCTTCTAGATGCCTTATTGGGGGTTTAAGGATGGGGCTACTTCTGATAGATATGAATAGTTAAATGAATATGTAATGCAGCAAATAGAATGGGCATAAAGATTAGTTCCCTCTGGATATATTCCAAATAAGTGTTGATAGTTGACTATTAACATCAAAAGATACTCAGATACAGCAGTCTATACAATTCAAAATAGATGATTATAATTCTGTACTATAGCATACATTGAAGTAGTGAGACTTTAGACTAACATTGATATATGTCAAGGAGAGTGATAAGAACTGGACAACTATAGAACTATGAGGAAGGTGGCCTATACATATCTAGGGTGCAGACACAAGGATCTACAATAAATTTCAGTCTATATGAAAGGTAAGTTCCTGAATGTTCATTTCAAGTAGAGCACTTGACAGCCTACACCATCCATATCTTTAAAATCTACACTCATCCCTCTGTGAAGGCCAGCTCTGATAATACTAGCTGATTCTTAACAGAAATATGAATGGACATTATCCTCCATATAGTACTGGCATATGCCAACTGAATCTGTATCTAATAACTCTCATATGACTGCCCACAAGCTTGTATTTTGGAGCATCCTGGGCAATGTATATTTCTCAGAATATTAGCCCGCTCCTCTACAGACATGCATTTACCATGGCAGGGGGTTGTCACATCGGGTTTTGCTTAATGTGGCGTAATGTGGATCTTTGCCAGCTTCCCCATACTTGGTCCTATATTAGGTAGGGAGCAGGGTAATCAGGGAAGTCACTCATGTAACCTGTGGTGAAGGTAGCGAATGCAATGGCCGCTGATTTGAGATGGGGGTTATTTGTATATGTTCTCTGTAGAAGTAAGGATGAAGAGTAAATATGGGAATGAATGAATGAATATTCAAGCAGGCTACTGCCTTTCAGTCTAGCTGTGAAGCATCTTAAAGTAAATTAACCGTTATGATTTAATTGGCTTCAAGTCAGTAGGACAGATTACTTAACAAGACACCCTATGGGGTAATTGGGTGAAGTCTACTCCATGAATTTGGCATGGAATGTACTGATACGCATGACGTTTGTCAATTCTGGGATCATATACATACAGTCAGTCTCCAGTACCTTACAAAACCCTACAACATAGCACCTACAACGGTAGATCTAAGATATTGAGAATGACCTCAGGATTTATCAGTATGCTGATGTAACACGGCAGGCAGCATGATAATTAAATGTCTGCTGTGCTGGCATGAGGCCAAGGTGAGGCCAGTACTTAGTGAGGGCGGGATAATTACTGTTAATAATCAGGTCAATGAGACCGGGAGTGAGAGCATGAGTGAAACATAGACAGAGACAGAGGGACAGAGAGCCAGACTAAGAGAAAAATATATACAGATATAGGGCCAGTAAGAACAACAAAATAGATGACGAGAAGTACAGAATAGTAATCAATAACAGCAGATACCACGATAGACTTTACTATGCAAAGATACCCTTTTAAAAAAAAAGTATTTATTGGGTCTAATGACTATATAATATAGCCAAACCTAGACTTAGGCGCATTGCCTTTCTGCCGTCCGTACCCCTATCTAAATTACATCAAGTGTTGGACGGTCTTAATCACTTTCATTATAAGCTATGGAGAACCTTGTAGCATGTTTACATCATGTAATGCATTAATGTATATAAATAGATTATATCATGTTCGTACAATTGTGGTATGTTATTATATAAGAATGATGAGATGAGATGAGAGATGAGACATTGTAAGTTGGATGGCAAGTTCACACCATGAAGCAGTCCGGGTAATCGCGCTTAATGGCTAGCTTAAAGTCCCTCAGGGAGTCAATAAGCGTGTAGGATGGTTTCAGGTCATTCCACCTGTCGATGGCCCTATTAAGGGCACTTTTTGTCACTATTGGTTTAAGGCTGCGTATGGCCTTAAGCCTATTTCCTAAGTGTCTACGTGTAGGTATATCGCGTACATCAAGCATGTCAGGCATCTTTGACAATGAAAAAGCATAATATAAAAGGTGAATGTCACGTCTATGATTAAGGTAAAGGCATCCACTTTTAGTGTGCAACTCATCTGTACTAAACATAGGGTTTTCCTCGAGCTTCACCTTATAAACAGTATGTAGGCCTTTATTTTGAAGCAACTGAAGCTCCCAATTTTCACCTTTTTTATCCCTATCCCAAATAAAATCCCCGTAATCAAATGATGGTATCACCATGGCCTTGTATATGCTTAATGCACTAGCACTATCAACATGTGTTCTTATTTTTCCCAGCTCATTAATTCTATGTCTTATATTGGACATCGCTTGTTTCCTGTGACTAATAAAAGATAAATCAGGGTCCAAAGTGATACCCAGATAAGGAAATGTGTAACATCGAGATAGAGTGACATTATTCATAGTAAAGACAGGATTATCATTATGAAGATTATTATAAACCATCCATTGAGTTTTGCTTTCATTCACGGTAAGACTATGCTCCCTACACCATACTGATAGCTTATCAAGACACAATTGCATTTGTATTGGATTAGTGAAAGATAAAACTGCATCATCAGCGTAAAGTACGATGTGAAAGTCATCAATTAAAGGTAAAGAATTAATATATATGGAAAAAAGGATAGGACCAAGCACAGAACCCTGTGGTACACCATATACTATAGGAGCATCATCTGAGAGTGTATTGTTAGCTACTGTGTGTTGCACTCTATCAGTTAGGTAGCTTTTGAACCAAGCGCATGTCTCTTCGTTAAGTCCAAATCCGTCTAATTTTTTAAGAAGAATAGGGTGGGAAATCGTATCAAATGCCTTTTTGTAATCCAAATAAAGGCTATATGTAGGCAGGTTATTAATAATGTTATTAATAATGAATTTAATATGTGTGGTAGTAGCCGAAATGGTGGAGTGACCAGGCCTGTAGCCATGTTGCGCTGGGGTCAAAAGATTATAAGTACTCATGTGATGCTGAAGTCTCTTACATATAACACGCTCAAATAATTTTCCTGGCAGAGGGAGGAGACTAATGGGTCTTAAATCACTAACACTCATAGAGTTTGCCTTTTTCGGAAGCGGAACAACAGTGGCGGCCTTCCAGGACCGAGGAAAATAATTCTTACGCAGTCATAAGTTAAACAGACACATTAGCGCTTCAGTTGGCGCGGTAGCAAGCGGAGTGTAGTATACATGTGGGTTGATAGGTGGCAGCACCTCGGCTAGCTTGGAACCAATGGTCGAAAAGTAATCATTAATGAATTTAGAACAGGCTTCTGAAGATATGATTTCATTAGTAAGAGAATTTTTCAACTTAATAAATGTAGAACCTGTTTTGGTTGGTAAAAGCGTCCTAACACCTGCCCAGAACTGAGCTGGGTTACTTCTTCTTTGTACAAAGAGTTCATCTAGCTTCTCTTTCCTGCTATAGTGTATCATAGACTCCACCCTGTTCTTATGAAAATTAGCTATATTCCAGTCGTCTGGATCCATTGACCTCTGGGCTTTGACATATAATGAGTCTCTAACCTGCATAGCGTTAATAATGGGTGGTGTAAGCCATTCCGGTGTATAGACCGGTAGTACTAGTCTACGTATGGGACATAATACATTCAAGCATTTCTTAATCGTATAAATAATATTATCCCATAAAGTATCTGGGTTATCACATGCGAAAATGTCATCCCATTTCTCAGCTAATAACAGATTTTTAAAATGTTGCATATCATAATGCTTATACGATCTAGCATCAACAACCTTCTTCCTTATTTTTGTGCGTTCACACTTAATCAGTAAATAAATAGGCTTATGATCAGCAATATGAAAATCTATGGTGCCAAATTCACAAACATTGTGAATCCTCTCATTGATATAAATATGATCTATGAGTGTACCAGAAATAGGGCGAGTTATCTCATCAATAAGCTGAAACATATCATTATCAGTACAGAAGCTCTCAACATTAGAGTCTTGAATATCTTTCCTAGTAAAGAGGTCAACATTAAAATCTCCAAACATTATTATTTTTCTATTTAATCTTACCAATTTCAACATCAACACACAAAATTTCATATTCCCTATCAATTATACAAGCATTCTCATCTAGAGTGGCAGTGTATGTATCTCTTAAATAAATCATTAAACCTCCAGCCTTTTTGTTCCAGTTGGGGTACCTGTCAAGCCTAAAAAATTGATAACCTGGGAGATGCATCATAGCATCAGATATAGTAGGGGTGAGCCACGATTCTACGACACCTGTAATATCCGTGTGCGTAATAAATTTCTTAATATTGACCCTTTTTGGGTAAGCTGACCTGGCATTAATACATGAGAAAAGAAGACCTTTACGGTCAGATACTGTGTCTAACCTAACCATTGCGTAAAGCCCAGGACTCAGTGGTACGGTAGATGATATGAGATGACATGATAACACATATGAAAAGCTGATCGCATCTGTAACATTCTAGCATAGCTATGGTATCAGAGAGAAGCTTAGAGCTCTGGAGTAATACAGATATTTTGGGCATTCGACAAGCCTAAAAAAAAAAAAGAAGAAATGATTATGAAAAGTGTATATTACCGGTAGTAAGGGTCATGCATATATATGCTGTAGTAGTAGGCTCTGTGTTTGTTGAGGTTGTTGTAGCTGCCGTAGCTGTTGCTGGAGGTGTAGCTGCCGCAGGTGGTGTGGTCGGTGCTGTGGTGGTTGGTGCCGCAGGTACCGCAGGTACCGCAGGTGTGGCATCAGGTTGTACTGCGGCTGGAGTTACTGTTGGAGGGGGGGGTGGAAGGAGTGGGATGGCTGCTCCTCCAGTCTCTTGTGGTTTAGGCCTAGCATGTGGGTTAGGTATCCCACACAGGATTCGTCTGGCCTCCATCAATATATATCCTCCCCTGTTTTGGCCTTTCCACGTACCATTTTTAAGGGCTTTGCTTTTCATAGAGGCCCCTATGCCCCAGAATTTGGAACCTGTGACCTCCAAAAGCACTCGAGATTCGGTTGCCCTCAAAATTTGAAGGAGGCCTGCATCCTGCTCATATTTCATCACATTCAATTGTTGGAGGTTACTCTCGTCATGATTCCTCCATGTAGGGCAATCTATGTCCTTGCCAAGGTTCATTGCCTTAAGAGGAGTAAAGGCGTCCATAATCTCTTGTGCCTTGACCATATCCCCTGCATATAGGGCTTTTCTATGGCAAAGGCCCTGCTTGACTGAAGAATATATATATTGACCAGATTCAATTCGGCATGGGTAGAAGTACCCTACGTATGTATCAGTGACTACCGTACGACAATTTGCCAGTTTGATCTCCTCGGGGAGTCGGCTCAGGTTCTGGTGGGTATAATAACGGTTGTTATAAATAAGACCTCTACCTTTTGCCTTTACATCATAGTTCATCTCGAAAGCTAGCTGAGCCACGGATGAGACGTCAGCTTTCTGCTTTTTAATCACTGCGTTGGTATCCTCAGAGACATATATGTGCTTGACTTCAGGATCATTGTTTAAACCACCTTTTAATGTCATAAGCTTATCCCTAGTGGAAGCCTTGGTGAAGACAGCTACTATGGCTCTCTTGGTGGTGTTTGGGGCACCCTGCCTATAGGCGTAATCGAGTTCGTATCTGTCAATGGTCGGGTCAATCTTTTTCAATAATTCAAAGGTGATATCATCAGTGTTCTCTCTGGGGGTGAAGGGTAAGCCTTCTATGACCAAGTTCCTGCGTCTGGCCGCTTGGTCCTGTATAGCTAGAGAGATCCCTAATTCTGCAATGTCACGGGTGTTAACCCTCACTTGCCTTTCCGCCCTGTCAAGCCTAGACTCTAGCTGTCTTACTCTATCCTCCAGTACTGCCTTTTCATTTTCAACTGTCACAATCCTCCCGTGGGCATTTTCAATGGACTCTGACAGTAATTCTTTAGTAGAGTTCAATCCAGTAAGAACAAAGTCTAATGCAGTCGACACCTTACCTCCTATATTAGGACCAGAGCGGGTCTTGGCCGATTCAGTGGCGAGCTCCTTGATTATGCCTTCCACCTCGTCAAGGGTGGTTGACGCCATGTTTACGTATAGCAGTGATCACCGGTGATTCTGGAGAAACCTATGTCGGCATGTAGAACTCTATTGAATTCAGCCAGGTTGTAAATTTCCAGTCCAACGTGATCACAGAACCTTACTCCAGTAGTGTGGTGTATATTAAGGCTCTCACTGTTGTTTTAACCATTCCTGGGGGGAATAACCCTCAGAGCTCAGCGGCGGTGCGTCTAGCAGGTCTCGTTCTCCATAGCTCTGGTGACCCTTTAATACGACAATAGCTGTACAAAAAACTGAGAGAGCCCATTTTAGCCTGTTTGTACTGTGACGACACATGCATGTGAGGGGAATCCTTTAGAAGTCAGACCAGACCAGACACACTACAAAGTCCTTTCATCTCCTAACAAGATAAAAATAGGCCCCATTAAAACTGTTGCCTCTAACAAAGCCAGAAACACTCCTCATTCAAGGAATTACCTTCTATCACATTCAGTTTATATCAAAGTCTGAGATCTGTCTGGTCTGCTCAGAAAGTTGAATGAGAAATTAGGTAGGAGACACAACAAGGTATCTGAGGGGAGAGAGAGAGAGGTAGAGCAAAAGCAGACTGAGAGACAAAGTGACAAGAAGCTTTAGAGAAAGAGAGTGTATAAAAAATAGCCGCGAGAGTGCAAGCCACACAGCAAGAAACCATCAGGAGTGTAACGTAAGTCATAGCGTGGTAAATAGTAACTCAGTATAACAGTTGGAAGACACCATGGGAAATGTGAATGTTTTAGGATATGGATTAGACACATTCAATGCATCCTAGCCTGGGGTGACTTTAATGTAATTATGTCTGAGTTAAGACAGGGAAGTAGCCCTATGGGTATACAGCGTGGCTGTTGCTGTGCCGACCAGCTGCTGGCTTGGGGTTAGTAATGGTGGGGTATGGAGATGAGATATGAGCAGTGAGGTACCCGGCAGCTTCTACTAGTCCTGTGGGAATAATTCCTCAGTTTCCTATTACATGCATATCTCTTGTCACAACATAATATCACACTGTATATATCCATACCAGTAATTATAGTCCCTGCACAGCCTTACATCACTGTATGACTTTGTTGTAACAGAATTATATGCAGATCTGCATGTAGTACATAGTGGAATATTAACTATTTAATGGCAGCATAGGGCTTAAATACATCATGCCATTTGTCATCAATATGCATGAATGCAACCCTGATGACTACTTTTGCTAGGGCTGCATTCATGTCTCATGTCAACCTTTCGGGAAATATTCATCAAACACCAGAAGGAAAAGAATGCTTTATAAAAATTGCACTAATTTGAAATTCTCAAGTCCACTTATTAGAGACTAGAGACCATACTTTATTTGTGCAACTTTGCTTGTTTTTTAATCACTAGTATTCAATAACCTATTGTAGAAGAGCAGAGCTGACCATAATTACAACAATATAATGTCAGTAATTGATATATGATATGTGCATACTGTGATGAATATTAGTGCTATCTGGTAAGCCATTTTGGATTGAAACTGCCGTTGTGTTATCCCTCTGTATTTACCTGGCTAATATCAAAGAGAGCACAGGACACGGCTGATTAAGTTACCCAACTTAATTAAAGTAAAGAGAGGTGCAAAATATCTATATCCTAGCAGTATCTAGTGATACAGGGTAGTATTATGTGTTGCAAAGAAATAAGAGCATATACATCAGCAGTCTGGGTAGTAGAGCATGGTTTGGCTGTAACTATGAGCTAGTATAAGTTTATAGCAGCAGAAATACTTTCATTTGTTCCAGTGTAGGATGTCTGTGCATGTCTCATCTTCTGCTCTCGCACCTAAGTCTAGATGTCACAATCTGACCTAGACTCGCTCCAAGGTTCACTCCTTCCTCTTTACCCCCACTCCTCCCCTCTCTCCTTTGCCATAGATGGGGATGGTAGGCAGTCTACACCTGACCTTTCACCTATATAGCACCCTCACTCCACAGTCTTTCAGCAATCTATACCACTGCCACTTGCCAAGTATTTATGTGAATTTACCTGTAAGATGAAAGGTACCATCTTGTTCTTTGGGCCTTATTTCCGGTCTGGCACCTCACGGTGCACTTTCGTGCACAAAGCCCGATAGGATAGCTGTCTGGCTGCTATGAGCTGTAATAACCAATGACCTGCTGCAACGCCGGAAATACTGAGATAAAAGAAGCTCATAGCTACTAGGCTGTGAAGCCTGGAGGAATTTGGAGATAGATACTGTGCTCTATGGAGTAAAATGTCAACTCATGCATCAAAAGGGTCATTTCTGTCAAAATCTATAGCCCAATATTTTAAGCCAATGGATACAATGGTGATGATTTTATGACGATGTACTTATGAAGTACTTGGGCTGTGATTATATTTATGATCAATGTGATGTCTCTGAAACCATAGTTTGCAATCAAATATACATTGAACTGAAAGTAGTAATTTGCTCTACCACCTTTGGGGCAGGCAGAGTTAAAAATATATTAGTGTTTGTTGACAAGGCGGCTTAAGATCAGAATGAGGGCTTAAACAGATGAGCCAGTGAACCAAATACAAGATGACACCATGTCAAGGACAATCCAAGCTCTTCTTTCCTCGGGCCATACCGCAAGGGAATCTGTGTTGAATGTAATCGCTCATTCAAGTCAGCACAATGTGATAAGTACTTCCAGATGCTGCATGCAAGGCAAGGACCAAATAAGGACCCATCAGCAGCCCCAAGGGGTGGATCCAGGGTTCCTGCAAACGAGATGGGGCGTATTCTGGATGGAAGTTGGCCACTGTTGATTGTCAAAGAGTGTCAGTGCAATTCAAACTTAACCATCTACATTATGCATGATGATTATTATGTGCTTGAATATACAACAATTGCCAGAAACTATTAGCTAGCTCTAGCTTCACAGAAGTCATAAAGCTCTTAAACCAACATATCAACCGTTTATATCAATTGAGCCCAAACATGCTCATTTTACCACAGAAAGCTGCCATGCTATAAGCTAAATGTGGTTATATATATGACTGTGTGTAATTGAATTGGGAACTGGTCTCTTCCATAGGCTCCAAATTCAGAGTATGATATTCTGGGTACATCCTGCTTCATACCACAATAGCCTATAGTGGGTATATATCTGAGACAGTGAAAAAGACCACCCAACCACTCCTGTAGTTGTGACAGGGTAGTCTAACAGCTCATCTCTAGTCAATGGTGGACGTGACAATGACCTCTTCAACCCTCCTTGTATTTGTGTGAGGGTAAAGGGACAGCTTATCTGTATATGCTATGGCAGATGTAGACTTTGACAATGACCTCCATCACCCTCCTTGGAGCTGTATTAGGGTAGGGGGGAGAGCTTATCTCTATACTCTATGGTAGGTTTAGATCTAAGACTTTGACAATGACCTCCCCACCCTTCCTGCAGTGGTGTCAGGGTAGGGAGCAGGTCAGGCTTATTGATTCTCTCTGGGAGCAGCTCACGGGCAAACACACAGGATCCAAATATCCATCTCAGGGCTTTACACATGTCAGCTGCGGCCAAACCTAACAGGAAGATACTTAAGCAGTCCATATCTGACAGCTGCTTAGGAGAGATGCCAGCTCATACTTTACCATGATGCTATTTATACTCTTGCAACAAAAACATTGTGATGTAATTCCTCTTTTTGCAAATTGATAAGCAGACTCCACCCTCCTGGGCTTGGAAAGTCTTGTTATTTTGAAGATTCTTTTCTCATGGATTATGATTTTCTTGTTGACCTTTTTGAGAGAAAACAGACAAAATTAATGCAGAAAGTACCTGCGGCTTCAGATTTATAAATAAGTAAACTCATTACTTGTTTATCTTTTGTCAAAATAACCTTCTTGCTTAATCATTTCTATAACAAGACTTCCAGTCCTCCCCTACATCATCAAAGAAGCCCCTCTTGTTGCTACCCCTAGGTCTGAATGGCTACTTATCTCCCTCTTCTCATCACTCTTAACTCCCACAGGGCCTCCTTAACCACTGAGCCCCAACCTCCTCCACCATTACCACACTAACTTTAAGGTTCTGGGAATCCCGGATCTTCTAAGTGGTAGAATATTACTCACCTCTAGAATAACTACAGAAACATACCCATTTAGGCAAAAGGATAATGAACTGAGCTTTAATTGTTTATGAGATATTTGATGGTATCTGATGGTATTGTATATATGTCATTCTCTTTGAATCAGTTTTATCAGCTTTTCACATGTTGATTTGCATATCAATTGTTTCATTTGACATTACATTTAATTTTGTAGGTTCAATTTGCTATTCTAAACAGGTGTTAAACAAGGTGCAAGCTGTACCAAACTATTTTAATTTCTGATCTGCTGTTCCTCTGCCATGGTGAGCTGGTGGGAGGGTGCTTGTCTTACATGCTGTAAATCTGTAGCTCAATCATGAAAAGTGCACCTACTACCCGCCTGCGAGGAACCCAGAAAAAATAAAAAATAAAGGGGCTTTAAAGTCAAATATTCAGTGTGGCTGATGGACCCAAATGGAAGAAGCACCCAAAGACACATCTATACCAAGTAGAGATATTTATGGAGTATAAAATTACCAGCAGTAGAGATGTAATCTGGGGGAGTGATATAACCTGACCTACCTATTCATTTCCCTGAACTAGGGATCCAGCCCTAGTAGACAGCTGTCTGACACTTCATATTAGACCTGTCATCCCCAGGATGTAGTAATGTGCGCAGTAATAGCACTGACTAATCATTGACACATCTAAAGGACTTGAGGTACGGATAAGGAAGGAGACCAGACCAGACACACTACTTTCATCTCCTAACGTGGTAAAAAAAAGGCCTCATTGTAACTGTTCTCTCTAACAAAGCCAGGAACGCTTTCCACTGAGGGAATTACAATGTCTCATTTTCTGCTCATATTAAAGTGTTTGTCTGGTCTTCAGAGTAGAATTGATGTAGGATACATAATATGGTGGAGGAGAGAGAGAAAAAGTGAGAGAGAGAGAGTTAGAAAGAAGGGTAGAATGAGAGAGAAAGTGACAAGAAGCTCTAGATAAAGAGAGCTTGTAATATACAGGTGGGAAGAATTTGATTCATATAAGAAGATTCTCAACCTAAAAAAGCTAGATATACGCCAAGTTACCATGGTAACCATTCTGACAACAGCATAAAAATCTGCTCTTGGTTTAAGATGGCCTCTGTGCAGCAGAGACTACAGCAAGACTTTGCAGGATAGCTAACAAAGTGGTAGTGAGCATCTCCATAACTACCTCCCCCTATGTCTGCCTGCATTGATTACAGAGGCTGTGTGGCAGTTCATTAATTAGTCATGCTGACAAGCTGTCTGATGTATACAGGGGGAGAGCTGATGCTGGTTTCAGAGGCATGTATCTGAAGGCTCAGGTATTGTGTGTCAAGTCTCCAATTTGCCTCGTTGTGTAGTTTACTTTATAGGGGATTCTCTTTTTTACTATCTGTATACACCAGATCTATGGCTTCTCCATAAAATGCGCATTAATGAGATAAGCTTGAGGAAATATTAATATTTCAAATTTCAGGGGGTGACAACATATTAAGCAGTCAGAGTGTAATCAATGCATTGTCTCCCAATCCAAGTCCCTCACTTCACACCTGAGACAATGAGGAGGTGATTAAGGTGATCAAGATAGGGTGGGATGCCAGCTATCAACCTTATCAGTCTAATCAGTTTTATCTAAGGCCATTGTTCCTAGGCTTCAATCATTCTCTCTTATTAAGAAAATAAACTTTACTGTCTACTGGATACCAAATAGAATTATTTTCCTCAGCTAAGAAGTGATCCTACTAAAATATTTTCAGATTATGTATGGAAACCTTTCCTGCTATGGTTAATTAATAGTGAGGTGAAAAAGATCTCCCACTGTCAGAAACATTCTATTAGGGACACATCCATCGAAGGAAAAAGCCATTACTCCAGATGTCTTTTTTATAAAGCTATATAGATTGCCAGTGCTCCTGTTCCATTTCACATTATCCTCTCAATTTCCATATCATTATCCTTGGAGCAGGCAGTAGATACTGAGACAATGTAAACTCAAGGGTAGAACTAGCATATCCCAGCATTTTATGAGCTTGTTAAAACAGGGCAGTATACAGATTCATATGCAGTGCGTAGCATAATCTTAACCTGCATTGTCTGGTCCAGGGAAATACTAGTGATTCATCCAACACCTTAACGTATTTCATATTCAATGAAAATAAAGTAGCAACAGAAATTGGACTAATCACGAATTTGAAAGCCCTTTAATTAGTAGAAGGTCCACTAATTAAAAGTTTTTGAGTGCAACTTTGATTCATTGTATTCTAATCACTGGCATTCCAATAGCTTATTGTAGACAAGTATATCTTACTTTAATTACAACTGTTTTAGATATCAATATTGTGTGTCCAAAGTCAAGTCACCACCATTCACATAGAATATTAACAAGATTCAAATTTCAATTTAGGAGTTTCATTATCTATTTGAGTGACTAATTTATGCTATAATTGCTCTATAATAAACGCCTTTTAATTCTAAAACTAATCAATGGATAGGTATATTTGTAAATCATTGACAGCACTGACATCCCCATCCTCTAGTCCCTCACTAACCTACACCACGGCTATCCACGGAAAATGTATGCCAACACACTATTACTTTTGAAAGGCACCATCTTGGTTTTTGGTCTCATTTCCAGTTCAGCACCTTTTAGCGCACTGCTGTGTGCAAAGCCTGATTGAATGGCTGTCTGCACACTGAATGAGCTGCAATAGCCTTTCAGTGGCCGCATAGTGCTTTAATACATTATACCTCTTAGGATAGGCATGATGCATGTATGTTGACCATTCCAGGTTGATTAACTCCCAAATAAATGACAAAACTTGAATGTGGACTGGGTGGGTAGACTCACAAGGGCTGCATTCATGCATCATGAGGGTAAAGGGCATATTGCATTAAAGCTGTGTGTGGCCCTTAAATGATTAACCAGCGACCTGCCGTGACGCCCGAAACACTGAGATTTAAAAAATCTCATAGCTACTGAAGTATAAAACTCTCTAGAGATATGAGATAGATACTGTATTATATCAAATATTATGTCCGCTCAGGCATTAAAAGAGACATTTATGTCAACTTTTATTGTGCAATGAAAGTGCAATGCTTACTCTATCATAGATACAATGGAGAGAAAACACTCTGGCCACACACATAGACTGTTTTTAAGCTATTACCCCTTTGTTATTAGAAATGGCAAAAAAGCGTGTTTTTCAAAGAGAAGTAGGCAAATCATGACTCTCTCCAAAGGCAGTCATTTTGGTATCGTGTGTAGCTCTGACAGTGCAACCCTAAAAGGATTTCTCATCAAGTAACAACCTGTTTTTGAAAATGTTGCCACTCCCAAAGCAGAGTCTGCAAATATATATCCCTGCATTAGGGGCACTCAGGACTCCAACAGTAAGGGACATGATAAACATAATGAGCAAAGTGTTGTCTGATCTAAGGGCAGATGAATTTTTGGGGATATTTTTGTCACAGAAAAGATGAAAAAAGGGAGAAAATACCTTTCATAATCATAAAAGAGTGTTCATGCCCAACCAACTGCCTCCAGGCTTCAACTAGGAACCTTACACCAGGAACAACCTTTAAGCAGCTCACCTTATACTAAATACTTAAACATCAATCCTCTCAGCATTCTCCCATTTGGAGTTAACACTAGTATCAGCTTAAACAATAGATCAGCCTAAAAGATAATCACACATATTAGTGTGCGCTAGTTGGGAAGTTTTCCCTTGTTTGAAGTTACATTTGGAGTTTTGTAAATATGTCCCTAATAGCCCAAGTACCTAGCACAGGCAAGGCAAACCTAATGCATGGGTGAAATGCACAGTGTTCAAAACAGACATTGGCAGTCTTACAAATGGGGTGTGATTGAACTAGAGGAGGGACACAGATCTTGTTAATGAAAGGAGTATTCAAAAAGTGTGTGCTGTCAAACAGAAAGACTTCTCTGAAGGCCCTCTCACATATGGGCGCAGCCTACTGAATATAGGAAGGGTCAATGGTAGTTCTGACAGTGGCAGGGTCGGCCCTATATAATGCTCACCATGGGACAACAGTAGTAGGGTAGAATGGTCACCCTTTGTGGGTTGTAGACTGTTTACCATCCAGATAGTGCTGTATGTGCTCTAGAGATAAAGCAATAATTTACTGCAGTTTGACTGCTTAATAGCAGCTCATGCAGTATATATAAAGTTGGGATTACATTGACTCAATGTTACGTAGCAATATGTTTGATATCATAAAGGTCTGAGGGAAGGAAATAAAATACCTTGTTAACTTCACATCTGTATGATTTGATGAGGGAGTAATCCTATTTTCCTCTGTCTTAACTCACTCTGGTAGACTCACCTGAAACATAAAGAGTTTAACATTTAATACTTTATGGCACTCTGGTATTGTGTGGTTTCATATAAAAATGACCATAATTTCAAATATTACATTGCTCTCTGCTGAACTGTATTAGATGCAGGATCTTTACCACTGCTTGCTCTTATAATTAATGATTAATCCAAAAGTACAACAATTAACTGTTTGTTCACTGCTAAATAAAAAACGGAACTGAATACCAGACTGGTATTATGTTCTGTTAAATAAGAACGTAAAGAAAAAAGAAGCTTCTAAAATGTGCAGATTATTTGTACATGTATAAGGAGGTTGGTGAGCTTACTGATATATAATATCAAGTAAGTTAGTAACATTATCTATTTTCCCTCAGTCCAGAGCATATCATCATATACATACAGACTATATCTGTCCAAGCTTTCCATTCAAATGTGCCAGCAGCCAACACTGATTACCAGGTGGTACTACTGTGGATGCAACTGTTGTATATCGTTGGCTTTCCAAGAACTGTAGACACAACATGACAGTTTGTCATTGTGACTCTAGAATTCTGATTTGGTAAATCAGAAAAGTCTCCAATAGAGTACAACAGTGGTCATTATAAGTTTATGTAAAGTGAGGAAGTAAAACAGATAAGACTCTCCTTTCATGGAAACTACTTTCAACAGCAATTATTATGGGGAAAACATCCTTCAAGGGTCAACTTTAATATGTAGACAAGATGAAGTAAGGCAATAAGCCAGGCTGAAAGAGGTAGACAGCTAACTTTAAAAGGGCATACTGAAACTCTAAACCACCTTCCAAAACATTTCCAAGAAACTCATGAAAAGGCCCTTACAACAGTTCTGAAAATAGCTCAGTCCTATTTGAATTCTTTTCCACTCATTCTACAAGTCCAATTTCCCTCCCCCAGCCCCACCTTATATGAAAGACCGTCCATATTAGTGGAGCCCCGACATCAGCGCGGAAGTCTGCAGTCAAAGAAATAGGACAGGCAGCATCTCACACTGACAGCTGGACGGGTCCCCTCCATCCATCGTCCCGGTCATTGGCTGAGTTGTTGTCCAAATAATTCTAGTTACCTTCAAATAGGGAAGGGGCCGTTGTGGGAGCCAGCTAAATTTGCATATTATCATGACAAAGGAGAATCTTATGCCAATTGAAGATTCCCTGTTATAATGTTACTGATATCCCCAGTCTACCATAGTCTATTTTGTTTGAGCTCTTCCTCACTATATATACCAGTTGTTAACCATTTAAGGATGGCATGGTGCTTTAATGCGCTCTACCCTTTGTCGTCATAATACATAACTAGCCAGGGCTGCATTCAACCATCATGCTGGCCATACAGGGTTGAGACACTCCTTTAGGCATCTGACTGATGGCTCTGAAGCCTGTAATGTTTGGAACTTTCCATCCGCTTTTTTCTGTAGGGAATTCCCTGTAAAGATGGTGCGGGTACTGCACAGTCCTTGACACATCATATCATCACTGCCTTCTTTGAATGATTCCCTGTCCAGCCCACCCTAGGCTGGGTAGGCGGGGAGGAGAGGCTATTGGCCTGAGGAAGGTATTTTTCTTTAGATGGCGGGAGGAGGAAAGCCACTGCCTTCATACCAGATCATGGCTGGTTCTGGCTGCAGGCGCATGGCTGACAACTCTCACTTGTAGCCCTTTAAGGGTTGTATACTTCTTTAATGTGCTACATTCTTGGTCGTCATGATGCTTGTATACAGCCCTAGTCAGAAACTTGCCTAGAGTTGCATTCAAGCATCATGCCGACCGTTTGGAGATGTATCAACCCTATAGGGTTAGAATCATGCTAGAACCCAGCTGTGGTGAGTTCTAGAGGGCTGTATTCATGCATCGTGACGATGAAGGGGATACTGCATTAATACCATGTGCAACCTTAAAAGGGCTATGGGGACTAGGAGACTGAGGCTGGATGAAGAAATCAGGAGATCTTGTCAGGAGTGTGTTAATGATTATATTTTTCCCAAAAAGGGTCTCACTGCCTGCTGAAAGTCCAATTTATTAGGTCTTTCTTAGAAGAAATAGGAATCAGCAAAATCCTATGCCAATATGTGGCATGGGGTGTCACTGGGTGCAATAAGGAAATGTCCTAAGCACTTCTTCACATAAATGTCATTTCTTTGTTTGTGTTTTTCAAAATCAGTATCCCCATTAGGCTATGCCATAATAATATGTTGAGGTTGATAGTCCACACATAGACTTTCACCTTGTATCGATCTGGTGAGACACAGACTTTTGCCCTTAATGCGCGTGCCCTGGTTTATCGGATCCCTTACACCCTGTACGTGCCTGGTGTGCTGATCTACATCTAATAGAGACAAGAAATGGACACCACCACTCCCCGCCCCACAGTGGCTGCTATACTGATGTTCTTTGGCTCCCTATACAAGCAATCTCTCAGTCACTATAGTGCCTAACCAAGTTAATCATTTTATGGCTCCCTGTATGACCAAACTACGTTAGTTATTGTAAGGTTGGTCAGTACTGACAAACTCACCTTAGTCTTCTCCATTTCGATGAGTTTTAGGCTGAGTCCTTTTGAGTAAGGCATTAGTCATATGTTGTTATACCTCAGTCATTTTTAAATCGCACTTGGTAATGTCTGAACGTCTCTATGACTAACCTGTGATAGCCACTTCAGACTAAGAGCTGTACACCATTCCTTCCCCTCTCTAACCCACAGCTCATCACCGCCACTACCTGCTCTTCATACTCCTTCTACAACTCCCTCAGGGTCTTGAGGGGATTTTGCTTCTGGCACCATCTCAACCAGTAAGGTGAATAATCATATTTTGGTGCTTCAAATGCATGTATGAGATTATTTCTATGCGGCGATTCTGATCTAAATAAGTTGCGCGGTCTGATTGGGTTGGTACAAACTGTACTCATTTGCTACCTATTTCTCCTGGTCTTATTTGATGAATATATGCTTTTTTCCTTGGCCTGTGCCATATGGAGCTGGCTACTGATCCCCTTTTTAATCAACTTTAGGAGGCGGACTTCAAATAGGACCTCATTCATAGTGGCCATCTATAGGAGTGAGCTGTGGTCAATAGCTACTTTTCTGGTCAACTCCCCTTTGTCACTACCACCTGATTACAGGAGAAGGAATTACGTCATCACGGAACTGACCTGGGAATGATGGAGAACTGAGTCAATGGACAAGTTACTGATGCCTTGAGCTAAACATTCTGAGGAGAAGCAGAAAAATGTCTTTTCATAATGAAGAGTGAGCTCTGTATGGTATTTGTACCAAATCCCATGCTTCTTGTATTGCCATTAATATAGATTTTATTGATACATACTTATATTTCATGCATTATCATATGAGAAAGCTGCAATTACAGAAACAATTTTATGGCTGACTTAGGCCCTCTTACTTATATGACCTTTGACTAGAACTACTTTGTAGAGAAGTCAACTGTAAATAATTTCAAAAGTCGGTTGTTAACAATATCTATTTTACAACAACACCAGGATTTATAAAGAAATATAAATGGCAATTTGTAAATTGACCCTAAATCCAGATGTGATTGATCCAAAGACTATTGGAACTGTATAATCACTTATGACACTTATGGCAGACCTGTCTTAGAACTAGCTTGAGATACTGTTCAAAAAGGTCACTTTTTCTTTTCAGTTTTTAAATCCCAGATGGCTACCATCACAAGCATATTGATATGAGGAGGGGGACAAGACAATGAATGATGATAGCGTCTTGGGCCCGTGTGAACATACACACACAAGACAATGTTCAAGTCTTTTTTGAAAAGGCCACAGGATATATACTCATCAAAACTGTTTCCTGCTTCTTTAAAAAATATTTATCTAAAATGCTTTCTAAGCTGCTTTCTAACTACTGCTACTTATCCATTGAATGAGGTTTACGGAGTCCAATTGGAACTGAAAGTGGTGATTCTTTCTTTCACCTGTGGGGCAGGCAAAAAGTATAAAGTTCCAAAACAGGCTGGGATTGAAGTAGAGTTTGTTGACAAGGCAGCTTAAGATCAGTAAAGACACTTTAACAGATAATCCACTTAACTTAAAACCAGATGACACCATGTCAAGGGCAATTCAAGCCCTTCCTTTCTCAGGCCATGCCGTAGGGGAATCTGTGTTAAATGCAATTACTCATTCAAGTCAGCATAATGCAGTTAGTCCTTCCTGATGCTGCAAGCAAGGTAGGTCCCAAATATATAGGTCTCCTCACCAACCCTAGGGGTGGATCAAAGGTACCTGCGGTTTAGATTGGGCTTACACTAGCACAGACTGGCCATCCAGATGGTCAAAGAATATCATGTGCGTCAAATTATCAAATATATCTACACATTAAATGATAAATTCCGATGTGATTGACAGAAACAAATATCTTTCTCTAGCTCTTTAGATGTCATAGAGGGAAGACAGGCCTGAGAGAGTGCTCACGCTTTTTTTTCTCTTTATAAACCATTTTGTTATTCACATTTCTCCCATCTCACATTTGCTTGCAGGGATAGGTTTTTATTCAACTTCACATAAACTGTAAGACTTACTTGACTAACCTCAAATATTGATGTCTTAGTCAAATCTTGAATACCATGTTTTTTTGAACATGTATTTATAAATGTACCTCTATTAGTCTTCCTTATATACATTTAATTGGCTTCAATGCCTAATGACACCTTAAAACAGTGCATGCTCCTAAATGGACCTATTAAGTAAATTTATACTCATTTGCCTCACCTCATAAGTGGCATTCTCTGTTTCAGGCAGAGTCAGGATATTTCATTAAACTCTCAGAAAAACATTTAAGAAGTGTCTGTTATTAAAACTAATGTACATAAAGTCACTCTGAAAGCCTACATTGTCATGTCAGCATCCTGACATTACACTTCGCAAGTAACTTGAACAAATTCTCTCTATACCACAGAGTACTATACTCTCTGTCCCATATAGTTCAGAAGCAGTCACCCTGGGTACAGTCAATAAGGCCCTAGTTAGGTAAAACGCTTGTCTGGCGATATTTTGTACCATTATCTTCATACTGGGGCCAGCTAACTGTGTATTCCCAGTGGTCAAACATGGCAGCCATCAGTCAATGATAGACTACTGAGCAAAGCAGTGTACAGACTATACAGAACTAGCACCATGTCTCCTGTGACTGGTGTAGGTGACTCCCTTACAGTGTACACTCCATGCATACAGTTTCTGTGTAATTAAATTGTGAAACCAGTCTCTCCCATAGGCTGCCACCACTCCCAAGCACTAGCTAAGATTGTGCAGGCATGGTCTGCAGTGGAGCTGTTTTAGTTTTTGGAATGACCATTATGAAATGTAAGTTTCTTTTCATTGTATATTCTCATATTTTTATTTTGATGTTAAAATTGAAACTTTATTGACCAAATTACATATTGCACGGTACAGGTATACCTAACCTTTCCAATTGTTCCCTAAATGAGAGAGCCTTTACAAATAGAAAACCATCAGTTAATGTCATTTACCTATACAGCCTCTCTGCAGCAGAGGATGAAATCTGTGAGATAATTTATATGCCAAATATGATATTTGACAATCCTTTAAAGAATGTGGATGATATGAATTCTGATCTACCACAATCAGTAAATCTACCCACAAGGAGCTGGGTAAGGTTCCGTCTGGGCTGGTTCTTCAAATAACTGTAATGCACTCAGGAATCCGAGTGCAATGCAGACACCATATTGTGTTTCCCGACAAAGGTAGTCATTCCTATTGATTGTCAGGTGAAGCCTATTCCTTAATTAGTATAACATATCACATTCAGCTAGCATAACTATGTTATTTTACGTCAAAATAATGGTTTAACATTATACATACATGTAATGTTTTGCCACACTTAGGAGCCAGGGAGAAATGTTATATAACGTTGTATTTGCTTACTAGGTATGTAGGGTGCATGTCAGGGTATAATTTACCAGAACCATCCAGCTACGTACCACAATATTGTTAGTCTCATCTGGTTGTAGATCTGAGTCAGTGACAATGAAGTACAAACCACTCCTGTAGTTATGTCAGGGTAGGGAGATTATCTTTAGTCAATGGTGGGCGTGAGAGTGACCTCTACAACCCTAATCTTGCTGTATTAGGGTAGTGGGACAGCTTATTGCTATAATATATCGTGGGTGTAGATGTAAGACCTTGACAATGACCTCTGCACCCATTTTGTAGTTGTGTCAGGGTAGGCCAGCTACTAATGCACAAATCTCACACAACTAATTAATCCAGAGATGCCATATATTTTCTGGTGATCTCATCATACCTTCACATAACGATTAGTTCCCACTGGATATATTCCCATTAAATGCTGATAGTTGACTATTAGCATCAAAAGATACTCAGATACAGTTCTATACGATTCAAAAAAGATGAAAATAATTCTGTACTATAGCATACATTGAAGTACTTAGACTTTAGACTAACATTGATATAATTATGTCAAGGAGAGTAACAAGAACTGGATAACTATAGAACTATGAAGAAGGTGGCCTTTACATATCCAGGGTACAGACACAAGGATCTACAATAAATCTCACATTCAAACAATACAGTCTATATAAAGGTACGTTCCTGAATGATCATTTCAATTAGAGCACTTGATAGCCTACACCACCCATATCTTCAAAATCTATACTCATCCCTCTGCAAAGGCCAGCTCTGATAATACTAGCTGGTTCTTAACAGAAATATGAATGGACATTTTCCTCCACATAGTACTGGCATATGCCAAGTGAGTCTTCATCTAAAAACTCTCATATGACTGCCCACAAGCTTGTATTTTGGAGCATCCTGGGCAATGTATATTTTTCAGAATATTAGCCTGCTCCTCTACAGACATACATTTACCATGGCAGGGGGTTGTCACATCGGGTTTTGCTTAATGCGGCGTAATGTGGATCTTTGCCTGCTTCCCCATACTGGGTCCTATATTAGGTAGGGAGCAGGGCAATCAGGGAAGTCACTCATGAAACCTGTGGTGAAGGTAGCGAATGCAATGGCCGCTGATTTGAGATGGGGGTTATTTATATATGCCCTCTATAGAACTAAGTAAAGATGAAGAGTAAATATGATAGAATTCTGGGAGTGGAATCTAAATCTGTGGTAGGAAATCAGTATTGCAAATACAAAAGTTTATATGTCAATTAACATTCAAGTAGGCTACTGCCTTTCGAACTAGCTGTAAAATGAAATTCAACCGATAGCTTTAATTGGCTTCAAGTCAGTAAGACAGATTACTTAACAAGATGACTTGTAGAGTCCTTAGGATGACCCCTTGTAACATAATTTAATTTCTCCACCAATCCCCATCATCTGTACACTGGGTTCGCCATCAGGCAATGATAGTACTGAAGGAAATAGTACAAAACATCATCTATAAACTTAAAACTATAATGTCATGTAATCTCATTTCCAATGTGGAATGTTTTTCTCGATTCAGATAACCCTCCTGGGTCAAAAAGTTTCATGGATTGTTGTGGTCTCGTTGATTTCTATTTTTTACAACTTCACCACTTAAACGTATTGAGGAATCACCTCCTCCCATCTCTATCATAACACATCATGATGAGAATGAAAGCAAACATCCCCTGTGTTACATACATATTACCATACTAAATAATGAATCAGGAATTATCAGTATGCTAATGTAACAAAGCCGGCAAATGGCTGCTGTGCTGGCATGAAGCCAAGATGAGGCTAGTACTTAGTGAGGGTGGGATAATTACTGTTAATAATCAGGTCACAGAGACTAAGAGTTAGAGCATGAGTGAAACATAGACAGAGACAGAGGGACAGAGAGCCAGTCTAAGAGAAAAGTATATACAGATAGAGGGCCAGTAAGAACAACAAAATAGATGACGAGAAGTACAGAATAGTAATCAATAACAGCAGAAACCACAGAAAACTTTACTATGCAAAAATACCCTTTGGTACGACAATAGCTGCACAAAGGACTGTGGGAGCCCATTTTAGCCTTTTTGTACTGCGAAGACACATGTATGTGAGGGGAATCCTTTAGAAGTCAGACCAGACCAGACACACTAGAAAGTCCTTTCTTCTCCTAACGAGATAAAAATAGGCTTCATTGAAACTGTTTCCTCTAACAAAGACAGGAACACTCCTCATTGAGGGAATTACCCTATATCACATTCAGTTCATATCAAAGTGTCAGATCTGTCTGGTCTGCTGAGAAAGTTAGATGATAAATTAGGTAGGAGACATAAGGTATCTGCGGGGAGAGAGAGAGAGGTAGAGCAAAGGCAGACTGAGAGAGAAAGTGTCAAGAAGCTTTAGAGAAAGAGAGTGCATGAGAAATAGCCAGAGAAAGTGTAAGCCGCACAGCAAGAAACCATCAGGAGTGTAACCTAAGTGATAATGTGGTAGATAGTAACTCAGTATAACAGTTGGAAGACACCATGAGAAATGTGAATGTTTTAGGATATGGATTAGCTACAATTCTAGGCCCCCGAGCCTGGGGTAACTTTGATGAAATTATGTCTGAGTATAGACAGGGAAGTAGCCCTGTGAGAATACAATGTGGGTGTTCCTGTGCTGGCTGGCAGTTGGTAATGACGGGGAATGGAGATGAGATATAACCAGTAAGGGCAGCTTCTACTAGTCCTGTGGGAATACTTCCTCAGTTTCCTATTACATTCATGTCTCTTGTCAAGACACAATATCACACTGTATGTATCCATACCCCTGCTGATATCAGCAACTGTAGCCCCAGTACAGCCAGATAGGATATTATTAATAGGAGCGAAAAGTGAATAGAGTCAGAGAAGATGAAAGAGGAAAGGAGAAAGAGTTTCGAAAATGACTGAAACAGAGAGAAAAGCTCATACAGAGAGGCTGGATAAGGCAAAGGGAAAATGTGACATTTGGGAATAAAGGTATCAAGACATTACACCACTGTATCCCATAAACTAGGACAAGGATAGGGTGATGCTACAGGCATTAGAACAAACCTTTATTGAGCATCTGAATATTCCAGCCTATCCCAACAATGACTGCCCTCTCCCCATGTCTGACTATGTTGATGAGAGAGACTATGGGGCAGCTCATTAATTAGTCACCATGCTGACAAGCTGACACCATATCTGATGTATAACACTGGTATATAGACACTAGGGGATGACTAGCTGAGATGTTAGAGGAGAATAAAATTAATGAAGAAGAGAGTCAACAGGACTGCCCAGCTACTAACAAATATACATCTTAATTGAGTACAGAAAAATAAACACAAATCTATTTTATTTTGCTAGTAGGAGCTCTCTTTATATTATTTTCATATTCATGTAATTGATGCTGAATTAACAGTAGAGTGAATCCCCAGCTGATCCCTTGAAGGAAAAATCTCTCACTTGAAGGAAAAGGGCATCACTGCTCTGTTTGTGTCAGTGCTGCTATTCACAGTAGCCTCTTAATTTCAATAATCATCCTGACCCATAAAACAGGTGGTAGATACTGGAATGGTGTACACTTGTTGGTGAAATTTGCATATCTTAGCACTTTATGACTCTGTTGTAAAAGTACTATATGCAGATCCGCCTGTAGTACATAGTGGAATCTTAACCATTTAATGCATTATGCCCTTAATCATCATGGTGCATGAATGCAACCCTGGTGACTAATTTGCTCGGGCTGCATTCATGTCTCATGTCAACCCTTCGGGCCTGTATCCACCTTGTCAGGGAATATTCCATTAAAGCACTGCATTGACCTGTACAGAGAACTACTAATATCTAAATATTCATTAAACACCAGAATAAGAATGCTTTATGTAAATTGCACTAATTTGAAATTCTCAAGTCCACTAATTAAAGACTAGCGCTCATACTTTTTTTTGTGTAACTTTTATTAATTGGACTTTAATCACTTGTATTTCAATAACCTATTGTAGAAGAACAGACCTGACTATAATCACAACAATACAATGTCAGTAATTGATATATGATATGTGCATACTTGCGGTACTTTGATAAATATTAGTGCAAGTAGTTTTGGATTGACACTGTTGTTGTGTTATCCATCTTAAATTACCTGGCTAATATCAAAGAGAGCACAGGACATGGCTGATTAAGCTACCCTTTATTCGGGTAAAAAGAGGTGCAAAATATCTATATCAAAGTGGCATCTAGTGATATAGAGTAGTATTTGGTGTTGCAAAGAAATAAGAGCAAAAGATGACAGATTTATTTCTGTGGCAACATAAAAACAGAAGTGGACATACATCAGCAGCCTTGGTAGTAGAGCATGGTTTCGCTGTAACTACGAGTTTGTATAAGTGAATAACAGCAGAAATACTCGTCCAGTGTAGGATGTCTGTGTATGTCTCATCTTCTGCTCTCTCACCTGGTTTTGCCAGACTCAGACTAAGTCTAGATGTCACAACCTGACCTAGGCTTGCTCCAAGTCTCACTCCTTCCTCTTACCCCCCACTCCGTCCCTCTCCCCGTTGCCACAGACGGGGACGGTAGGCCTTTCACCTATATAGCACCATCACTCCACAGCTCCTCAGCAACCTATACCACTGCCATCCGCCAAGTATTTATGCCCTGTAAGATGAAACGCACCATCTTGTTCTTTTGGCCTTATTTCAGGTCGGGAGCCCAATGGTGCACTTCAGTGTGCAAAGCCTGATAGGATAGCTGTCTGGCCGCTATGAGCTGTAATAACTAATGACCTGTCACAACGCCAGAAATACTGAAATAAAAGAATTTCATAGCTACTAGGCTGTGAAGTGTGGAGGAATTTGGAGATAGATACTGCGTTCTATCAAGTAAAAAGTCAACTCTTGCACTAAAAGGGTCGCCCAATAATTTAAGCCAATGGATACAATGGTGATGATATTATGACAATGTACTCATGAAGTACTTCGGCTGTAATTGTATTATGATTTATGTGATGTCTTTAAAACCATAGTTTGCAATCAAATATAAATTGAACTGAAAGTGGTAATTTGCTCCACCACCTTTGTGGCAGGCAAAAGAGATAAAAAGATCAAAGGATTGACATATTAGTGTTTGTTGACAAGGCGGCTTAAGATCAGAATGAGGGCTTAAACAGATGAGCCGGTCAACCTAATACAAGATGACACCATGTCAGGGACAATTGAAACTTTATTTTCTCAGGCCATACCACAAGGGAATCTGTGTTGAATGTAATCGCTCATTCAAGTCAGCACAATGTGATTAGTACTTCCAGATGCTGCATGCAAGGCAAGTACCAAATAAGGTCCCATCAGCAGCCCCAGGAGGTGGATCCAGGGTTCCTGCAAACCGGCTGCGGCTTATTCTGGATGGAAGTTATCCACTGTTGATTGTCAAAGAGTGTCAGTGTAATTCAAACTTAAACATCTACATCATACATGATGATTATTATGTGATTGAATATCCAACAACTGCCAGAAACTATTAGCTAGCTCTAGCTTCACAGAAGTCATAAAGCTCTTAAAGCAACATATCAACAGTTTGAGTTGATTGAGCTTACACATGCTAATTCCACCACAGAAATCTGCCACGCTTTACTAAAGCTAAAATTAATGAGGTTATATCAGTAGCAGGCACTCATGGAGACTCTAATACTGTCTCCATCATCTTTGTACTTTCTGATAGTCAGTAGTCAAAAATTGTGACCATCACCCATTAACTGCTAGGTAAAGCGATGCAGACCTAACTAGACTACTTATAGCTGGGTCTCCTGTGACTGGTGTAAATGACTCCCTTACAGTGTACACTCCCAGCATACCATGTCTGTGTAATTGAATTGGGGACTGGTCTCTCCCATAGGCTGCTGCCACTCCCAGGCACTAGCATAGACTGTACAAGCACAGTCAACAGTGCACTATTTCACATCTTTAATTGATATTGGTCATTGAGGAAACCATCATACATAGTGCAAGTTTATCGAATTTAGACTAGAAATGAGCAATGTAGCTTTCTTTTTAATTGTTTAAATCTAACCTTTATTGACAAAAGACAAGGCGTATCGTTCCAAGTATTCTGACTTCCCTGTCTGAATAGCATGACATATTCAAGAATTCAGGTTATTCAATTCTGGGCACATCCAGTTTCATACCACAAAATCCATAGTCTCTGGTGGGTATATTATCTAAGACATTGAGAGAGACCACCCAACTCCTCGTGTATTTGTGTCAGGGTAGCGGGACAGCTTATCTCTAGTCAATTGTGGATGTGACAATGACCTCTGCAACCCTCCTTGGAGCTGTATTAGGGGGACAGCTTCTCTCTATACTCTATGGTAGGTGCAGATCTAAGACTTTGACAATGACCTCCCACCCTTCCTGCAGTGGTGTCAGGGTAGGGAGCAGCTCAGGCTTATTGATTCTCTCAGGGAGCAGCTCACGGGCAAACACAGGATCCAAATATCCATCTCAGGGCTTTACACATGTCAGCTGCGGCCAAACCTAACAGGAAGATACTTAAGCAGTCCATATCTGACAGCTGCTTAGGAGAGATGCCAGCTCATACTCTACCATGATGCTATTTATACTCTTGCAACAAAAATATTGTGTGAGGTAATTCCTTTTTTTGCATATTGATAAGCAGACCCTACCCTCCTAGGTTTTGAGAGTCTTATTATTTTCTGTATTATTTTATCACTAATCATGTTTTTTTTTAAAAGAAAACAGACTAAATTGATAAAGAAATTACCTTGGGTTTTGGATTTAAAAACATTATTTCATTACTTGTTTATCCATTGTCAAAAATAATCTTCTTGCTTATTCGTTTCTATAATAAGACTTTCAGTCCTCCTCTACATCATCAAAGAAGCCCCTCTTGTTGCTAAGCCCAGGTCTGAATGCCTACTTATCTCCCACTTCTCATCACCCTTTGTTCCCCCAGGGCCTCTACTGAGCCCCAGCCTCTTCCACCATTACCATACTAATTTTAAGGCTCTGGGAATCCTGGATCTTCTAAGAAGTAGAATATAAGAAAACTTACCTCTAGAATATTTTTACTTTTATAAACATACCCAGTTAGGCGTAACAAGTTTATAACAATGATGTGCTTAGCTTTAATTGATTGTCATGAATTTGCTATCTATTATATTCATGCCATTCTTTTGGAATTGTCTTTTTATCAGCTCTTCACACATTGATTTGCATATCAATTGTTTTTTTTTGACTTTACATTAATTTTGTAGGTTCAATTTGCTATTCTAAACAGGTGTTTAACTAGGTGCAAGTTGTACCCAACTATCAAGATTTCTGATCTGCTTGTAATCTGCCATGGTGGGAGGTTGCTTGATTTCATGTTGTAAATCTGTAGCTCAATCATGAAAAGTGCACCACCGCTGGGCTCCCTGCGAGGAGCCCAGCAATAGATAAGTAAAGTGGCTTTAAAATCAAATATTCATTGTGCCTAATGGGGCCAAATGGAAGAAGCACCCAAACATGCATCTATACCAAGTAGAGATATTTATGGAAGCTAGTTGAGTATTAGCAGTAGAAATTTAACCCAGGGGAGAGGTAAACCCTGTTCATTTCCCTGAACAAGTCATCCCTCCCTAGACCTGTCATCCCCAGGATGTAGTGATGTGCACAGTAATAGCACCTACTAATCACAAACACGTCTTAAGAGCTTGAGGTCTGGATAAGGAAGGAGCTGTGCAAAAAGCTATCATGCTGTAATACTGCTCCTTCAATTCTGGTTAGGCCATTTCCTCAGCCGGACCTGAATCCCCCTTACTTACTGCAGTCCCTAACATTCTCAGGAACAGTTCTAACTATGGCTGCTCAATAGCTCAAGGTCAGGGAGTACAGTCTTTGCAAAAATATTGTTATCTCACAAGATTCTTTTTCAACATTGTAGGGATTTACATATATATCTGATGATTTATTAATTTCAAGTGTAAGATAGTATTTTACATTAGAAATCAGGGATCAGAGTATCAGAGCAGCTGGGCAATCAGAGAACAGGGTAGTAGAGTTGCAGGACTTTGCAGATGTATTATGGAAGTAACAGGACAATCAGAGCTTAAATGGGCAATGGGAAATCAGGGCATAGAAGATGGCAGACCAATTACTGCTTAGAGTGCCGTAGCAGGGCAAGCAGGGCTTAGAGTGGGTAGGGATGTGGCAATCAGGGCTTAGGGAGGCAGCAGGTCAGTTAGTGCTCAGCTATGTATAGCAGGACATTCAGGGAGATCACTGGAGAGCGAGAGGAACTGCTAAATTCCCTGTACTATATACAGATCACAATACTAGATGATGAATCAGGAATTAGCTTAGGGGTGGCACAGGAGTATAATCAGTGTGCTGATGTAACCAGGCAGGCAGCAGGATAATGAAATGGCTGCTGTGCTGGCATGAAGCCAGGATAATGGCAAATACTTAGCGGGGGCAGGATAATTACTGTTAATAATCAGGTCATGTCACAACATAGACAGAGACAGAGGGTCGGGAAGCCAGAGAGCCAGACAAAGAGAACAATAGAGACAGATAGAGGGTCAGCAGGAATGATGAAACAAATACAAGAAGAGGGATTCAAAGTCCCTTAAAATATACAGACCACACACACTTAAAAGTCTTTTCATCTCCTAATGAGGAGAAACTAGGCCTAGTTGAAACTAGTTTTTTTCTAACAAAGCCAGGGGTTCTTTTCATTGAATCTCACTTTGTCACATTCACCCCAAATCAAAGTCAGCTTAGCCTAAAGGTGAATTCATAGTAGTCAGATGTGGCCACCATCTACCAATTGTAGCATCCTATATAAAGTGCTAACAGACTTGACACAAATACTGCAGAGTCTGCTATCTGGTGTTAATGACTCCCTTACAGTGTTCACTTCTAGCATACCGTAACTGTGTAATCGAATTAGGAAGCCGCCTCTCTCATCATCTGCTGCTACTCCCAGTCACTAGCATAGACTGCACAGCCATTGTCTGTATAGTCCACAGCTTGCAATATCTAGTCGATGCCAATTAGTTTGCCACAATGGATTCCCAGCTTCGGCCAACTGTTGACTGAGATTGGCATTGCAGATTTTTCTCTTTTCTTTTGAAGGAACTGTATGATAAAGGCCAACCTTTATTCACACGAGAGTCAATTATGAATTCAATCGGGTCAATATTAACCACTGTATATTCAAAGATTACAGCTGTTAAATTCATTTTAGCCTGTTGGTATCGTAAAGACACAACATGTGAGAGGAATCCTTTAGAATTGAGACCAGACCAGACACACTACTTTCATCTCCTAACGAGGTAAAAAATAGGCCTCATTGTAACTGTTCTCTCTAACAAAGCCAGGAACGCTATTCACTGAGGGAATTACAATGTCTCATTTTCTGCTCATATTAAAGTGTCTGTCTGGTCTCCTGACTAGAATTGATGTAGGATACATAATATGGGGAGGAGAAAGAGAAAAAAAAGGTGAGAGAGAGAGTTAGAAAGAAGGGTAGAATGAGGGAGAAAGTGACAAAAAGATCTAGAGAAAGGGAGCTTGTAATATACAAGTGGGATGAGTTTGATCCATGGAAGAAGGGTCTCCACCTAAAAGAGCTAAATATATGCCAAGTAACCATGGTTACCATTATATCACCATAATAGTTAGGCATATATACCAACAGCATAAAAATCTGCTCTTGGTTTAACATGGCCTCTTTGCAGCAGAGACTACAGCAGGCCTTTGCAGGATAGCCAGCAAAGTGGTAGTGAGCATCTCCTCCCCCCCTCCCACCATAACTGCCTCCCCCCTATGTCTGCCTGCATTGATTCGAAGACTGTGTGGCAGTTCATTAATTAGTCATGTTGACAAGCTGTCTGGTGTATGTACAGGGGGAGAGCTGATGCTGGTTCCAGAAGCATATATCTGAAGGCTCAGGTAGTTGTTGTCAAGCCTCCATTTTGCCTCTTTGTGTAGTTTACTTTATAGGGGTTTCTCTCATCTATCTGTATAACCAGATCTAGGTTTTCTCCAGAAAATGCCCATTAATTAGATGAGCTTGATGAAATGTAAATATCAGGGGGTAAATATCAGGGGGTGACAACATGACAGGCAGTCAGAGTGTAATCAATGCATTGTCTCCCAATCCAAGTCCCTCGCTTCACACTTGCGACAATGAGGTGATTAAGGTGATCAAGATAGGGTGGGATAATATGAAAAAACAAGATGATAATATAGCTGTGCTGGACGCACATTGCGGTCAGTAGGAATACAGGTGGGCTACTGAGAGTAAACAGGATACTTGATGGTGGCAATATGTCGCCGGGACATATTGATGTATAAACATTGTCACCACAATGGAGCACCCTTCACTGTTATTACTCTACTTGGACTTGTTGATTATATATATTATACACACACACGAGTCGAAAGTGACTACTCCATATATATTGTGCATACACATAAATATCTGGACAGGCCCATGCATACACCCTTGTTATTGTTAGCAGTTGTCTGCTAGGGTGATTCCACCACCTCACACTAGAGGTGAGGAAGGCAAATAGTGGACTTGGGCCCTATCCAGTTTTTTAAAGGTTTTAAGCGAGGGAATATACATAAGCAATTCTAAGTAACTCAAGAAAACTAACAAAATATCATCTAAAGTATGTAGAATTGAAGAAATAACTTGAATTTTCACATATTTTATGTAAAAATAAGCCCTTTATCAACATGTCTGCCTGAATCGTGATAAATTTAGTGTTTTTTTAATTTTCCTGCATTTTCAGTTATTTCATGTTTTTGAACATTTGAATGGCATAGACATAAATATACGTTGTGAAGTTGTACTCTACTGAACCTTATGTCTAATAATTAAGATCACGTGCAACTTGTAGGTTTGTAATATAAAATTAATTTGTAAACAATGTGTCATGTCACCTTCAGACCATAGGGGAAGTTCTCTAATATAAGCTTTTACCATTATAATCAGATAATGGGGAAGTCTCAAAGTTTCAATTTATGCATTAAAAGCTCATTTATTTTGTTTTAAATTCTGACTTCAAAAGGTTGTATAAAACTTTGTAATTATCGGAATTTAACATTTTTTACAGATAAATAATCCCCAATGTGTCCTCTCTACATCTAAAGTGGGATACCTTTAAAATAAAAAGAAAGTTGACTTCATTGTCCATATCGCCAAATTAAACATACTGTTTATTAGAGCTTTTTGTAATATTTATCCAGATATATATCCTGATATACACCTTCCACCTATCTCAAGCTACTGGGAAATGGATCTAGTTACAATCAGCATTAAAAGAGCTTTACAGTGATATCTTTGGTTACTCTCTACTCTTAGTACTTCTCTCACAATGTCAATATTAAATAATTAGATAGAAAATAACTGGTTTTCAGGTCCCCAATTTGCCTTCCTGACCTCTAGGAGTGCAGGTGGGCAGGAAGCAACTGGGATCCAATCAGAGGCCGACCAATAGGGTCACAGTTCGGCTGGGAGCTGGGGTGAGAGGATCCAAAGCTCTGCCACTCTTGATCCACCACAAGCCGCCGACGGACCTCTGCACACACACTGACTCTGAGATGATTTTTTTAAAGAATACAGGTGGGCTACTGAGAGTAAACAGGATATTTGATGTACACAAAAAGGGGTGACCCCTGGTGAGTGAAGCTCACACTAGGCTAAGGTCTGTTACCAATAATATACAACTATATTTAACGGTAGTCAATATGCTACACCTATTGATTGACAAAATGCTCAATGACTAATTGACTAATTGCTCTACAATAAACACCTCTTAACTTTTAAAATAATTTGTGTATAGGAATCATTGACCTATCATTGCTTCTCATTTCCAGTCTGGCACCTCCTAGAGCACTTCTGTGTGTAAAGCCTGATTGAATGGCTGTCTGCGCACTATGAGCTGCAATAGCTTTTCAGTGGCTGTATAGTGCTTTAATAGATTATGCCCCTTAGGATAGGCATTTTATGTCAACTTTTATTGTGCAATGGAAGTGCAATGCTTACTCATAGATACGATGGTGATAGATTCTGACCCTATGTATCAATTGTGAAGTATTTAGGCTTGGATTATATTCAGGAGTTATGAATATCTGACTGCTGATATCATCCTTACGTTACTATCAGTGGAGAGAAAGAGAGAGAGAGAGAGAGAGAGAGAGAGAGAGAGAGAGAGAGAGAGAGAGAGAGAGAACGATAGACAGACAGAGAGACCGACAGACCTACAGACAGATAGACAGAGGGAAAGGGAAAGGGAAAGGGAAAGGGAAAGGAAAAAGGAAAGGGAAAGGGAAAGGGAAAGGGAAGTAGGCAATTCATGACTCTCTCCAAAGGTCATTTTGGTATCATGTGTGGCTCCGACAGCGGAGCCCTAAAAGGAGTTCTCATCAAGTAACAACCTGCTTTTGAAAAAGTCGCCACTCCCAAAGCAAGGTCTGCAAATATATATATCCCTGCACGGGGGGCACTCTGGATTGAAACAGTAAGTAACATAATATCAGACAACAGTTTCTTCATAATTTTTATTATAATAAACATAATTATGAAGAAACTGTTGTCTGATCTAAAGGCAGATGACTTTTTGCGGATATTTCTGTCACTGAAAAGATCGTCTTTCTTAATCCTAAAAAGTTTTCAGGCCCCAACTGCCTTTAGGCTTCAACTAGGAACAACCTTTAAGCAGCTCACCTTGTACTAAATACTTTATCCTCAATCCTCTCAGCATTCTCCCATTTGGAGTTAACACTAGTATCAGATTAAGCTGTGGAACAGCCTAATCACCCATTAATGTGCACTATCTGGAAAAGCTTTCCCTTGTTTGAAGTTGCATTTTGAGTTTTGTAAATATGGAGAAGACTCGTGTCCCTAATAGCTAAAGTACCTAGCACTGACAACGGGAACCCAATGAATTGGCAAAATGCAGTGTTCAAAACAGACATTGGCAGTCCTACAGCTACCCTGGAACCATTGATATGATATAAAAGATGTTTAAAATACATTAAGTTAAATATCCCAAATATTCTTTGATTCTTTGAGTTTGATTAAATTTAATGGAGGAAATATGGTACCTGAAGCATCGGTCATCCCTTAGGCTTTGAATTATACACACAAGGGTGTGATTGAATTAGAGGAGCTATAATGAATTGGCATTCAAAATGGGTGTGCTGTCAAACATAAAGACTTCTCTGCAGGCCCTCTCACATATGGGTACAGCAGAGTGAATATAGGACGGGTCAATGGTAGTTGCGACAGTGGCAGGGTTGGGTCGGCCCTGTATAACATTCATCATGGGACAACAATATAGTAGGGGAATGGTCACCCTTTGTGGGTGGCAGACTGTTTACTATCCAGAAAAAGCTGTATGTGCACTAGATATAAAGCTATAATTTACTGCAGTTTAGCTGCTCAATAGCAGTTGGTACAACATATTAAATTGTGTATGTCATTAGATTGACCCAATCTTATATAAAGATATGTTTGATATTATAAGGGTCTGAGGGAAGGAAATGAAATACCTTGTTAACATCACATCTGTATGATGTGATAAGGGACTTTTCCTATCCACCTCCGTCTTAACTTACTGTGGTAGACTCACCTGAAACATAAGAGTTTAACATTCAATACTTTATGGCACTCTGGTATTGCCTGCTTTCAAACAAAAATTACCATAATTGCAAATATTATATTGCTCTCTACTGAACTGTATTAGAAACAGGATCTTTACCACTGCTTGCTCTTAATTAATAATGATTTGAACATCTGATGTTAATCTGGAAGTAAAACAACTAACTGTTTATTCATTGTTAAATGAAAAATGGAACTGGATACCAGACTGATATAATGTTTGGTTAAATAAAAACTTCAAGGCAAAAGATAAAATGTGCAGATTATTTGTACTTGTACAAGGAGGTTGATTTGCTTACTGACATATCATATCAAGTCAGTTAGAAATTTCTCATTCCAATGTGATTGTAGCCAACGCTGATTGCTAGGTGCTACTACTGTGGATGCAACTGTTATACATTGTTGGCTTTCCAAGAACTCTAGACACAACATGACTCTTTGTCTCCAGAGTTCTGATTTGGTAAATCAAATAGTCTCCGATAGAGTACAACAGAGATCACTATAACCCTGCTAGCACTCGTCTGAATAACATCATTATCATGTAAAACTGACATGTTTCTTGTCATTTTTACATAGTATTCGTGTGATTTAGACGAGTGATGCTAGCAGGGAAGTTTATGTAAAGTGAGGAAGTAACATATAAGACTCTCCTTTCATGGTTTGAATTGGAAACGTAATTACTTTCAATTACAATTATTATGTGGATAATGTCCTTCAAGGGTCAACTTGAACATGGAGAGAAAATGAAGTAAGGCAATAAGCCAGGCTGAAAGAGGTAGACAGCTAACTTTAAAAGGGAATACTGAAACTCTAAACCACCTTCCAAAATCATTTCCAAGAACTTCATGAAAAGCCCATACAACAGTTCTGAAAATAGCTCAGTCCTATTTGAATTCTTTTCCACTCATTCTCCAAGTCCCATTCCCCTCCCCCCTCCCCCAACCCCACCTCATAGAAAAGACCGTCCATATTAGTGGAGCCCCCACATCAGCGCTGAAGTCTGCAGCCAAAGAAATAGGACAGGCGGCATCTCACACTGACAGCTGGACGGGTCGCCTCCATCCATCTCCCCGGTCATTGGCCGAGTTGTTTGGTCCAAATAGATCTAGTTACCTTCTGTTTCTGGGATGTTAATCCAGGCAGACGTTGTGGAATCCATCTAAATTTACAAATTATAATGCTACAAAAGAATAATTGTATAATCTCCCTGTAACAAAATGTCACTGATATCCCCAGTCCCACATACATAATAGCACTAATACCTAGTTTGTATGAGCTCTTCCTCACTCCATCCAGTTAGCGGAGAGGGAAGAGAGTGAAGCCATATGAAGGGGTTGTGGTAGTAGAAGGCACTTCCTACAGTGGTATCAGCACCAGATCATCAATGCATGTTCACACCTTGGGCACATGGCTGCATATCATGCGTCTGCTAAGTATACCACACTGCACGATTTTCATGAGAAAAACCATCAACTTAATGTTAGGATCCTCTTGTCAGATTTAACACTGGGAATTCCTTATAAAGATGTCACAAGGACTACACAGACTCTGACACATTGCATCACCACAACCTACTTTGAATGAAGTCCTCTCCAGTCCACCCTAGGCTGGGTAGGATAAGAGGAGAGGCTATTGGCCTGAGGAAGGTATTTTTCTTTAGATGGCAGGAGGAGGATAGGCACTGCCTTCATACTAGATCATGGCTGATTCTGGCTGCAGGCGCGTGGCTGACAACTCTCACTTGTAGCCCTTTAAGGGTTGTATACTTCTTTAATGTGCTACATTCTTGGTCGTCATGATGCTTGTATACAGCCCTAGTCAGAAACTTGCCTAGAGTTGCATTCAAGCATCATGCCGACCGTTTGGAGATTTATCAACCCCATAGGGTTAGAATCATGCTAGAACCCAGCTGTGGTGAGTTCTAGAGGGCTGTATTCAAGCATCGTGACGATGAAAGGGATACTGCATTAATACCATGTGCAACCTTAAAAGGGCTATGGGGACTAGGGGACTATTAAGAATATAAGGATGGGACTGCTTGAGTGTGTCCACTTCTACAGTGAAGGCTGAGGAGGAGTGAGGTCGGGAGAAGTCCAGGATGTGTCTATAATTGGTGGATAAGCCCAGCAGGTCGATCAGAGGTACCACTTATAAAGCACTGGAAAGAAAATCAAATAAAAAGATAACACAATCACAATTACATACGCATATAAGATACAGTATGCTATCTTGGAAACATGGTTATTATCAATATTTGAAAAGTTTATATGTTATTGGAACCACATCATGATTTGTAGAAACTTGCATATAATTATATGTATATTTCCTAATTGATTTCAATTGATATATAATTATCGTTACAATGATGTATTTTGACATATTCTCCATAGTAAACATACCTCGTTGCACTATAACCCAACATGTTAATAGGAAGGTAGGCTGTAGAGACACACCTGTGTAGAACACGACCTGCCCTTACTGTGGGCAGCTCCTGTGTGTGGCTGCTGACCACTACTGGCACTGGAGGTGTAGCAGGTAGAGCCTAAAGTTAGCTATGTAGGTAAATTCAGATAAACTTTGGCATTTCAAATGTTCAAATGTTTATGTTTATGTCAAACTATCATAAACAAATGCTAAGCAAAGAAGTATGTGTATTATTGTAGCAGAGGATTTGACAAAATGATAACACAAGGAAAATTCGCTGTAAAACGACCTCATTTCTCTGGTGAATAAAGTTGATTTATTACTCAAAAAAAGGTCAGGTCACATGTCGCACTGAGCCTCACCCAGGTAGGGGTGCATTGTTCTACCCGTAGTGCGGCGGGCGGGCGGTGGCTGTTGTCATGGTGACCACTGTATAACGGCGACTTAACACTTGTCTAACACATGGACAACCCGTGGTGCAGTCATCTTTAGTCACAGAGAGACTCTGCAGCATGCAGAGGGACTTACTAAGGGACCACTTAGCATGGTACATGTACTAACTCATTTTATAAAGTTAGCGATACCGCACCAACCCCTGTGGCTGTGTAGTGTTACCTCTCACCTCTATTGTTATATCTGCTGCACTGTGGTGGTAGCATTCATTCATACTATGAATAGGTGCGGACATAATTGAAGCTGAAGGGTGTGTGTGGAGGGGGGGGAGGGGATTTGAAGTAAAGGTCAATAATACTACTGGTTCTATATATTGTTATTTTACATTACATTAATTTGATGGCCTCTGGAGGAGTAAAACCCGTGATACTAACCAGGGGAACTAGGGGTCTCTCACCCCGTTATTATACATTACTTTGATGGCCTCTGGAGGGGTAAAACCCGTGATACTAACTAGGGGAGCTAAAGGATCCCCACCCCGTTATTATACATTATTTTGATGCTCTCTGGTGGGGTAAAACCCGTGATAACCAAGGGAGCTAGAGGACCCTCACTCTGTTATCATACATTTGTTAAGGCCTCTGGTCTGGGAAAATCATGTAGCCCTTCTCCCCATCCCATTGTGGCGTCAGGTTTGTCTGGGTAGAGCTTTGGCCCAGCCTGCATGGCATCACAAAAAGGGTGAAGACATGTAAATATCAACTGATGTAAATGCCAGGTAAATTAGTGTAAATCTTAAGCTCTATCTTTGCACAAATTTACAATGATACTTGCACACATTTACATCAAATTTTACTCAGAAATTACAGAGGTGTAAATCCATTTAAATATCAATGGATGTAAATACCAGGTAAATTGGAGTACATTTTGAGCCCAATCTGAGCATCTATTTACAATGAAAATTACTAAAATTTACAAGGACATTACCAAAGTGGAAAATCCATGTAAATATCAATCGATGTAAATGCCAGGTAAATTAGTGTAAATCTCAATCACCATCTTTGCAGAGAATCTCAAAGAGATTTACAGCTATTTACTTGGTATTTACACGTTGTAAAACCCAAAACTCGTGCAGTGCATGCATCGTGACGATGAAGGGGATACTGCATTAATACCATGTGCAACCTTAAAAGGGCTATGGGGACTAGGAGACTGAGGTTGGATGAAGAAATCAGGAGATCTTGTCAGGAGTGTGTTAATGATTATATTTTTCCCAAAAAGGGTCTCACTGCCTGCTGAAAGTCCAATTTATTAGGTCTTTCTTAGAAGAAATAGGAATCAGCAAAATCCTATGCCAATATGTGGCATGGGGTGTCACTGGGTGCAATAAGGAAATGTCCTAAGCACTTCTTCACATAAATGTCATTTCTTTGTTTGTGTTTTTCAAAATCAGTATCCCCATTAGGCTATGCCATAATAATATGTTGAGGTTGATAGTCCACACATAGACTTTCACCTTGTATCGATCTGGTGAGACACAGACTTTTGCCCTTAATGCGCGTGGTCTGGTGTATAGGATCCCTTACACCCTGTACGTGCCTGGTGTGCTGATCTACATCTAATAGAGACAAGAAATGAACACCACCGCTCCCCGCCCCACCGTGGCTGCTACACTGATATTCTTTGGCTCACTATACAAGCAATCTCTCAGTCACTATAGTGCCTAACCAAGTTAGTCATTTTATGGCTCCCTGTATGACCAACCTAGTTAGTTATTGTTATCAGTACTGACCAACTTACCTTAGTCTTCTCCATTTCAATGCATTTTAGGCCAAGTCCTTTTAAGTAAGGCATTAGTCATTATGTTGTTAAGCCTCAGTAATTTTTGAAACGCACCTGGTCATGTCTGACCAAAGTCCCTATGACTAACCTGTGATAGCCACTACAGACTAAAGGCCGGGACATTTAGATTTTCTGTTCCCATCATCTCTCTAACCCACCGCCACTCTCTAAATCACCACCACTACCTGCTCTTCATGCTCCTTCTACTCAGGGTCTAGGGGGCATTTTGCTACGGGCACCATCTCAACCAGTAAGGTGAATAATAATTTTTTGGTGCTTTAAATGCATTGGTCATGTATGAGATTATTTCTATGTGGCGATTCTTATCTAAATACACTGCACAGTCTGATTGGGACAAACTGTATTCATTTGCCACCCATTTCTCATGGTCTTATTTGGTGGATATTATGCTTTTATCCTTGGGCTGGATACTGATCCCCTTTCTAATCATCAACTTGAGGAAGTGGACCTCAAATAGGACCTCATTCACCTGTAGGAGTGAGCTGTGGTCAATAGCTACTTTTCTGGTCAACTCCCTTTTGTCACTACCACCTGACTACTTCAGCGCAAGAGAGAAAGGAATTGACCTGGGAAAGGATGGAGAACTGAGTCAATGGTCAAGTTACTGATGCTTGAGCTAAACATCTTGAGGAGAAGCAGAAAAATGTCTTTTCATAATGAAGAGTAAGTTCTGTATGGTATTTGTACCAAATCCCATGCTTTTTATATTGCCATTAATATTTATTTTATTGATGCATAATCATATTTTATGCATTATTATATTAGAAAGCTGCAATTAAAAAAGCTCGCTGACTCAGGCCCTTTTACTAATTGCTTATCCTTATATGACCTTTGTCTTTCTTAAGGCTTAACTAGTTGTAGAGAAGTCAACTGCAACACAATATCAAAAGTCGGTTGTTTTCAATATCTATTTTACAGCAAGACCAGGATTCATTAAGAATTAGAAATAGCAATCTGTAAATTGACCCAAAATCTGGATTTAGATAGCCGCCATTTTGAATTTTGCAATGTGATTGATTCAAAAACTATTGGAACTGTAAAAACACTGCTGACACTTATGGCAGATCTGTCTTAGAACTAGCTTTTTTGAAAAGGCCACAGGATATATATACTCATCAAAACTGTTTCCTGCTTATCTGAAATGATTTCTAAGCTGCTTTCTAACTACAGCTACCTATCCATTGACTGAGGTTTACATATGATATAATTTCAAGATATAAAAGATATGACAGATTGCAGTAAACCAATTGTCGAAGGAACTGAAAATTGTTATTCTTTCTTCCACCTTTAGGGCACGCCAAAAGTGTTAAGTTCCAAAACAGGCTGGGATTGAGTAGAGTTTGTTGACAAGGCGGCATAAGATCAGTAAAGATGCTTTAACAGATAATCCACTTAACTTAAAACCAGATGACACCATGTCAAGGGCAATTCAAGCCCTTCCTTTCTCAGGCCATGCCGTAGGGGAATCTGTGTTAAATGCAATCACTCATCCAAGTCAGTGTAATGCAGTTAGTCCTTCCTGATGCTGCAAGCAAGGCAGGTCCCAAATATATAGGTCTCCTCAGCAACCCTATGGGTGGATCAAGGTACCTGCAGTTTAGATTGGGCTTATAATAACAGAGACTGGCCATCCAGATTGTCAAAGAGTATTATGTGATTCAAACAATTAAAAATGTCTACACATTGAATTATAGATTTTGATGTGATTGACAGAAACAAATGTCTTTCTAGATCTCTAGCTTTGTAGAAGTCATAGAGGGTAGACAGGACTAAGAGAATGCTCAAGTTTTTTTTCTCTTTATCAACCATTTTGTTATTCACATTTCTCCCATCTCACATGTGCTTGCAGTGACAGATCTTTATTCAACTTCACATAAGCCTTATAAAACAATAAACCTTCCACATTTATGGCATCTGAAGACTTACCTAGCGATTGTTGTCTTAGTCAAACCTTGAATATCATGTTCTCTTGAACATGTATTTAATAAATCTTCCTCTATGAATTTCCGTATATGAATTTAACTAGCTTTAATGCCTAATGACACCTTAAGACAGTGCCTGCTCCTAAAACGGACCTTAAGTAAACTCCACCTACGCATACTCATTAGCCTCACCTCATAAGTGGCATTCTCTGTTTCAGCCAAAGTCAGGATATGTCATTAATCTCTCAGAAACACATTAAAGAAGTGTCTGCTATTAAAACTAATGTATATAAAGTCATTCTGAAAGCCTACATTGCCATATCACCATTCTGACATTACACGTCACAAGTAACTTGAACAGGTCCACGCCATACCACAGAATGCTTTACTCCCTGTCCCATGTAGTTCTAACAGAAGCAGTCACCAGCAGGGTACAGTCAATGAGGCCCCAGTTGGGTAAAACACTTGTCAAGCAATATTTTCCACCATTATCTTCATACTGGGGCCAGCTAACCGTAAATTCCCAGTGGTCAAACATGGCAGCCAATAATAAACTACTGAGCAAAGCAATACAGCTTAGACAGAACTAGCACCGTGTCTCCCGTGACTGGTGTAAATGACTGCCTCACAGTGTACACTCCCAGCATACAATGTCTGTGTAATTGAATTGGGAACCAGTCTCTCCCATAGGCTGCCACCACTCCCAAGCACTAGCTTAGATTGTACAGGCATGGTCTGCAGTGTAGCTGTTTGGAAGTTTTAATTTTTGAAATGTAAGTTTTATTTATTGTATATTCTCAAATTTTCATTTTTGTTTAATTTGAATTTAATTAGATTTTTTATTGAACTATATACATATACAGCAAAAGATGATAAAATCTGTGACGGAATTCATTTGCTAAATATGATATTTGACAATCCTTTAAAAATGACAAGAATATGAATGATATGACTTTTTAAATTCTGATCTAGCACAATCAGTAAATCTACCTACAAGAAGCTGGGTAAGGTCTATTGTGTGTATAGATCTGAAAATTAACAATGAACTCCCAGCCCCTCCGGATCCTTATGAGCCGGGATAGGAAGCTGCATTATCTCTGTCAAGCGTGGATGTGACAATGATCTCCGCCACCCCCATGTTGCTGTGTTAGGGTAGTTGGGAGAGCTTATCGCTCTAATCTATTGTGGGTGTAGATCTAAGACTTTGACAATGACCTCTGAGCCCCTTTTGTAGTTGTGTCAGGGTAGGGGAGCTTTTTATTGATTCTCTCAGAGAGTAGCCCACAGAGCAGCTCCCAGAACTACATCAGCTGTACATACAGGATACATATTCATCTCAGAGCTTTTCACACATCTTCTGTTGTCATATTTATCAGAAGGATTAGATATAGCAGTGAAGTTAATCTCTTGCACAGAAGCAGCACAGGGGAGACACTAACTTATATTTGATAACAAGCTCACACCTACCACGTGGTCACTATGTTTATTACCCCACTATTGCACTTTGGTGGTGCAATTATGCAATCAATGCACTAATATCACACAACTACTTAATCCAATGATGCCATATATTTTCTGGTGATCTCATCATACCTTCACCATTTGCTTTGCCATTGGCAAAAGTCACCTCCTCCCCTAAATCCTTTTTACAGCACATCTTAATACCTTTGCCAGTCCTCCTCTACAAACTGGAAGAAGGCCCTTCTCCCCACTCCCATATCTACTTATCTCTCTTTACTAATCACTCTTTTATTCCCATAGGACATTTTCATTACGTAGCCCAATCCTTCTACGCCATTAAAGCACTAACATTACTGTTCTGGGAATCCTGGAACTACTAAGTAGTAGGATGACAGAAAACTCTTTATGTAAATAGTAGGATGTAAGGTGTTGGGCAAACATTTACAAGTTACTGTAGTTCGTCCTTTTTGCAATATTTAGTGATTTAAAAAAATAATTATAACTATTGGCTTGTTATCAAGAACCTAGGTACAAGAAGATTTGGAATCTATGCAGTGGTGATCTATTGGTAGAGGTTTTGCCTAGCATACTCTAGGTTTGTGGGTCAATCATGTCGAGTCTAGTGTGTGTAGTGACAGCAGTGATGTCCCCTTTTATGGACAACATCCCAAGGACTTCCGCAGGATACATAATCATCCCACTCAATTTCCAGACAGTTCCTTCCCTCTGCCTGGACAGAGAATGGTTTTTATCTTCATGTAATGTCTAACCTGCTCAGGGACTGTTCCAGCAGCTCTGGGAATACTTCACTACTCACTCACTACTACTGCTCAAAGACTGACAAGGCATTCCTCAAAGAGTCTCAAGGCCGAGTAAGACAATGATATGTCAATAATATTTCCATATGAGTGCATGATGTGTCCAAGTCAAAGGACCCAAAGACTTCCTATTCTAATAACAATTATTTACCATAATTTATGAATACTTAAACACACTGTTTGATAATATGTAAAATCAGGCCATGCAAGAGGAAATATATGGCAGGATGTGTGATATTTCAGCCATAAATATTTATTAGATATCACTGTTTGACAGCACACCAGAACTAGCCGTTCTGCCGACAGCCCCCTCCCCATTTCTAGTTGGCTGCTGCATAGGTGTCCCTGGGGTACAAGGCTGCAATATCATCAGTGCGGACAGACACAGGGGAGGGGATCTCTTACTATACACACGGGAGCCTCCAGCTTCTAGATGCCTTATTGGGGGTATAAGGATGGGGCTACTTCTGCTAGATATGAGTAGTTAAATGAATATGTAATGCAGCAAATAGAATGGGCATAAAGATTAGTTCCCTCTGGATATATTCCCAATAAGTGTTGATAGTTGACCATTAACATCAAAAGATACTCAGATACAGCGGTCTTTACAATTTGAAATAGATGAAAATAATTCTACATTGAAGTAGTCAGACTTTAGACTAACATTGATATATGTCAAGGAGAGTGATAAGAACCGGACAACTATAGAACTATGAGGAAGGTGGCCTATACATATCTAGGGTGCAGACACAAGGATCTACAATAAATTTCAGTCTATATGAAAGGTAAGTTCCTGAATGTTCAATTTAAGTAGAGCACTTGACAGCCTACACCATCCATATATTTAAAATCTACACTCATCCCTATGTGAAGGCCAGCTCTGATAATACTAGCTTATTCTTAACAGAAATATGAATGGACATTATCCTCCATATAAGCCAACTGAGTCTTCATCTAAAAACTCTCATATGACTGCCCACAAGCTTGTATTTTGGAGCATCCTGGGCAATGTATATTTCTCAGAATATTAGCCTGCTCCTCTACAGACATACATTTACCATGGCAGGGGTTTGTCACATCGGGTTTTGCGTAATGTGGCGTACTGTGGATCTTTGCCTGCTTCCCCATATTGGGTCCTATATTAGGTAGGGAGAAGGGTAATCAGGGAAGTCACTCATGTAACCTGTGGTGAAGGTAGCTAATGCAATGGCCGCTGATTTGAAATGGGGGTTATTTGTATATGCTCTCTATAGAAGTATGGATGATAAATATGGGAAAATACTTGAAGTGGAATCTAAATCCAGGGCTAGCAATTTGTATTACAAATACAAAAGTTTATATATGAATGAATATTCAAGTAGGCTACTGCCTTTCAGACTAGCTGTGCAGCATCTTAAAGTAAATTAATCGTTAGGACTTAATTGGCTTCAAGTCAGTAGGACAGATTACTTAACATGACACCCTACAGGGTAATTGGGTGAAGTCTACTCCATACATTTAGCATGGAAAGTACTGATACGTGTGACATTTGTCAATTCTGGGATCATATACATACAGTCAGTCTCCAGTACCTTACAAAACTTAACAACATAGCACCTACAGCGGTAGATGTAAGATATTGAGAATGACCTCCTCACCACTCCTGTCATGTAGCTGTGTCAGGTATATCTGTATAGTCTTTATCTATAATGTAAAGCATATATATTGGGGACAATGCCAAAGACCTTCCCACTCCTACTGCAGTGGTGTCAGAATAGTCACTTAAGCTCATTGTTTATATCAGAGAGAATTCAATATGGAACTCAGAAGCTTTCATGATATGTTGTATGATTTCAAACTCACACTAACACCATTTCTAACAGGTATGCTACCTATGAACTTAAAACTATAATATCATCTAATATCCCAATTGAAATGACAATAAAATATAGACTCCACACTCCTGGGTTTGGAAGCTATATTCACAACTTAAACATTTTCACAAATCACCTCCTCTGATCTCTATCATAACACATGATGAAAGGGAGAGCAAACATACTAGATAATAAATCAGGATTTATCAGTAGGCTGATGTAACTAGGCAGGCAAGCAAGATAATTAAATGGCTGCTGAACTGGCTTGAAGCCATGATGAGGCATGTACTTAGTGAGGGTGGGATAATTACTGTTAATAATCAGGTCAATGAGAGCATACATGAGAGCATTCATGAGCAAAACATAGACAGAGACAGAGGGAGAGAGAGTCAGACCAAGAGACAAATATATACAGATAGAGGACCAATGAGAACAACAAAATAGATGATGAGAAGTACAGAATGATAATCAATAAAAGAAGAAACCACAGAAGACTTTACTATGCAAAATACCCTTTGGTACGACAATAACAAAGGACTGTCGGAGCCCATTTTAGTCTGTTTGTACTGCGAAGGCACATGCATGTGAGGGGAATCCTTTAGAAGTCAGACCAGACAAGACACACTACAAAGTCCTTTCATCTCCTAACGAGATAAAAATAGGCCTCATTGTAAATATTCCCTCTAACAAAGCCACGAACGCTCCGCATTGAAGGAATTACCTTGTATCACATTCAGTTTATATCAAAGTCTGAGATCTGTCTGGTCTGCTCAGAAAGTTGAATGAGAAATTAGGTTGTGTAAGCCACACAGCAAGAAACCATCAGGAGTGTAACCTAAATGATAGTGTGGTAGATAGTAACTCAGTATAACAGTTGGAAGACACCATGGGAAATATGAGTGTTTAAGATATGGATTAGATACCTTCAAGGCCTCTTAGCCTGGGGTGACTTTAATGTAATTATGTCTGAGTAAAGACAGGGAAGTAGCCCTATGGGAATACAGCGTGGGTGTTGCTGTGCTGACCAGCTGCTGGCTCGGGGTTAGTAATGGTGGGGTATGGAGATGAGATATGACCAGTGAGGTACCCGGCAGCTTCTACTAGTCCTGTGGGAATAATTCCTCAGTTTCCTATTACATGCATTTCTCTTGTCACAACATAATATCACCCTGTATACACCCATACCCCTCTGATATCAATCACTATAGCCCCAGTACAGCCATACAGGAAATTATAAAAAGGAGAGAAAAGCAAAGGATATGAAGTGAAGAGAGTCAGAGAAGATGAAAGAGGAAAGGAGAAATAGTTTGGAAAAAGACTGAAAGAGAGAGGAAAGCTCATACAGAGAGGCTGGATAAGGCAAAATGTGACTTTTGGTAATAAAGGTATCAAGACATTACTCCACTGTATCTCACAAACTAAGACAAGGATAGGGTGATGCTACAGGCATTAGAACAAACAGTTATTGAGCATTTCAATATTCCCACCTACCCAAACAATGACTTCCTCCTCCCATGTCTGACTATGTTGATGAGAAAGACTATACAGCAGCTCATTAATTAGTCACCATGCTGACAAGCTGCTGCCATGGCTGATGTTTAACATGGGTGTACAGACACTATAGGATTACTAGCTGAGATTAAACAGAGATTTTAGAGGATACTTAATGAAGAAGAAAAGAAGTCAGCAAGACCGTCCAGATGTTAACAAAATTAATATACATAGGGGCTCTCTTTAGATTATTTCCATATTCATGTAAAAACCTCTGGCAATGGTGAATTAATAGTAGAATGAATCCCAAGCTCAACACTTGAAGGAAAAGGCCATCACTGGCCTATTAGTGGCAGTACTGCGACCCATCTCATGATTGATCCGTAAAACAGGTGGTAGACACTGGAATGGTGTACACTTGTTGGTGAAATCTGCATATCTTAGCACTTTATAACTTTGTTGTAACAGAACTGTATGCAGATCCACATGTAGTACATAGTGGAATCTTAACCATTACTTAATGGCAGCATAGTGCTTTAATGCATTATGCCCTTTGTCATCATGATGCATCAATGCAACCCTGGTGACTAATTTGCCAGCACTGCAGAGAAGTACTATTATCTAAAATTAATATTCACCAAACACCAGAAAGTATTTCACATTGAATGAAAAGAATGCTTTACATAGATTACACCAATTTGAAATTCTCAAGTCCACTAAGACTAGCGACCATACTTTGTTTGTGCAACTTTAATTATTGGACTTTTATCACTGGTATTTCAATAACCTATTGCAGAAAAGAAGAGCTGACTACATCACAACAATACAATGCCAGTAATTGATATATGATATGTGCATACTGTGATAAATGTTATTGCTATCTGGCAAGCAGTTTAGGATTGACACTGCTGTTGCATTATCCATCTTTATTCACCCGGCTAATATCAGAGAGCACAGGACATGGCTGATTTAGTTACCCAACTTTATTCAAGTAAAGAGAGGTGCAAAATATCTGTATCCAACCAGCATCTAGTGATACAGAGTAGTATTCTGTGTTGCCAAGAAATAAGAGCAAAAGATGACATTAGATCTAGTTCTATGGCAGGATTACTTTCATCTCTTCCAGTGTAGGATGTCTGTGCACATCTCATCTTGTGCTCTTTCACCTGGCTTTGCCACACTCAGACTAATTCTTGATGTCACAACCTGACCTAGACTTGCCCTCTTCGCTTTGCGTTAGACGGGGACTGTAGGCAGTCTAAACCTGACCTTTCACCTATATAGCAGCCTCACTACACAGTCCCTCAGCAACCTATACCACTGCCACCTGCCAAGTATTTATGCCAATGTACCTGTAACATGAAAGGCACCATCTCGTTCTTTGGGCCTTATTTCCGGTCTGGCGCCTGACAGTGCACTTATGTGTGCAAAGCCTGATGGGATAGCTGTCTGCCCGCTATGAACTGTAATAACCTATGACCTGCCACAACGCCGGAAATACTGAGATAAAAGAAGCTCATGGCTACTGGGCTGTGAAGCCTGGAGGAATTTGGAGATACTGTGTTCTATCGAGTAAAATGTCAACTCTTGCACCAAAAGGGTCATTTCTGTCAAAATCTATAGCCCAACAATTTAAGCCAATGGCTACAATGGTGATGATATTATGACGATGTACTTATGAAGTACTTGGGCTGTAACTATATTTATGATTAATGTGATGTCTCTGAAACCATAGCTTGCAATCAAATATAAATTGAACTGAATGTGTTGATTTGCTCTACCACCTTTCGGGCAGGCAAAAGAGGTAAAAAGGTCAAAGGATTGAGATATTACTGTTTGTTGACAAGGCGGCTTAAGATCAGAATGGGGGCTTAAACAGATGAGCCAGTCAACCTAATACAAGATGACACCATGTCAAGGACAATTCAAGCCCTGCTTTGCTCAGTCCATAAAACTTTATTTTCTCAGGCCATACCACAAGGGAATCTGTGTTGAATGTAATCGCTCATTCAAGTCAGCACAATGTGATAAGTACTTCCAGATGCTGCATGCAAGGCAAGAACCAAATAAGGTCCCATCAGCAGCCCCAGGAGGTGGATCCAGGGTTCCTGCAAACCAGATGGGGCTTATTCTGGATGGAAGTTAGCCACTGTTAACTGTCCAAGAGTGTCACTGTAATTCAAACTTAAACGTCTACATCATACATGATGATTATTATGTGATTGAATATCCAACAACTGCCAGAAACTCAGCTCAGGCTTATTGATTCTAGCTCTAGCTTCACAGAAGTCATAAAGCTCTCAAAGCAACATATCAACAGTTAAAGTTGATTGAGCTTACACATGCTAATTCTACCACAGAAATCTGCCACGCTTTACTAAAGCTAAAATTAATGAGGTTATATCAGTAGCAGGCACTCATGGAGACTCTAATACTATCTCCATCATCTTTGTACTTTCTGATAGTCAGTAGTCAAAAATTGTGACCATCACCCATTAACTGCTAGGTAAAGGGATGCAGACCTAACTAGACTACTTATAGCTGGGTCTCCTGTGACTGGTGTAAATGACTCCGTTACAGTGTACACTCCCAGCATACCATGTCTGTGTAATTGAATTGGGAACCGGTCTCTCCCATAGGCTGCTGCCACTCCCAGGCACTAGCATAGACTGTACAAGCACAGTCAACAGTGCACTATTTCACATCTTTAATTGATATTGGTCATTGAGGAAACCATCATACATAGTGCAAGTTTATCGAATTTAGACTAGAAATGAGCAATGTAGCTTTCTTTTTTTATTGTTTAAATTTAACCTTTATTGACAAAAGACAAGGCGTATCGTTCCAAGTTTTCTGACTTCCCTGTCTGAATAGCATGACATATTCAAGAATTCAGGTTATTCAATTCTGGGCACATCCAGTTTCATACCACAAAATCCATAGTCTCTGGTGGGTATATTATCTAAGACATTGAGAGAGACCACCCAACTCCTCGTGTATTTGTGTCAGGGTAGTGGGACAGCTTATCTCTAGTCAATTGTGGACGTGACAATGACCTCTGCAACCCTCCTTGGAGCTGTATTAGGGTAGGGGGACAGCTTATCTCTCTAGTCTATGACGGGTGTAGATCTAAGACTTTGACAATGACCTCCCCACCCTTCCTGCAGTGGTGTCAGGGTAGGGAGCAGCTCAGGCATATTGATTCTCTCAGGGAGCAGCTCACGGGCAAACACACAGGATCCAAATATCCATCTCAGGGCTTGACACATATTAGCTGGGGCCAAACCTATCAGGAAGATACTCAGGCAGTCCATATCTGACAACTGCTTAGGAGAGATGCCAGCTCATACTCTTCCACGATGCTATCTATACTCTTGCATCAGAAATATTGTGTGACGTAATTCCTTTTTTTGCAAATCGATAAGCAGACACCATACTCTACGGCTTTGAGAGTCTTATTCTTTTTTTATTCCTTTCTCATAGAAAACAGACAAAATTGATGAAGAAACTACCTCAGGGTTTGGATTTTAAAATAAATCCATTACTTGTTTATCCTTTGTCAGAAAAACACCTTTTTGCTCATTCGTTTCTATGATAAGACTTTCAGCCCTCCTACACATCATCAAGGAAGCCCCTCTTGTTGCTACCCCCAGGTCTGAATGCTTACTTATCTCCCTATTCTCATCACCCTTAGTTCCCACAGGGCCTCCTCAACCACTGAGCCCCAACCTTCTCCACCATTACCATACTAGCTTTAGGGTTCAGGGAATCCCGGATCTTCTAAGCAGTAGAATATAAAAAACTCACCTATTTACAGAAGCATACCCTGATAGGCCTAAGGAGTTTATAACAATGATGAGCTTAGCTTTAATTGATTTTCCTATCTGATGGTATCATTTTCATACCATTCCTTTAGAACTTTCTTTTTATCAGCTCTTCACATGTTGATTTGCCTGTCAATTATTTCACTTGACATTACATTAATTTTGTAGGTTTGCTTTTATAAACAGATGTTAAACAAGGTGCAAGCTGTACCAAACTATTATGATTTCTGATCTGCTGTTAATCTGCCATGGTGATCTGGTGGGAGGGTGCTTGTCTTACATGCTGTAAATCTGTAGCTCAATCATGAAAAGTGCACCTACTACCCGCCTGCGAGGAACCCAGAAAAAATAAAAAATAAAGGGGCTTTAAAGTCAAATATTCAGTGTGGCTGAAGGGCCCAAATGGAAGAAGCACCCAAAGACACATCTATACCAAGTAGAGATATTTATGGAGTATAAAATTACCAGCAGTAGAGATGTAATCTGGGGGAGTGATATAACCTGACCTACCTATTCATTTCCTTGAACTAGGGATCCAGCCCTAGTAGACAGCTGTCTGACACTTCATATTAGACCTGTCATCCCCAGGATGTAGTAATGTGCGCAGTAATAGCACTGACTAATCATGGACAAGTCTTAAGGACTTGAGGTACGGATAAGGAAGGAGTTGTGCAGAAAGCTCTCATCCTGTAATGCATGCAGGAAGCATTATTCTGCTCCTCATTTCTTGTTGGGCCGTAACCGAATCCCCCCTTACTTACTGCAGTCCCTCATTCTTAGGAACAGTTCTGACTGGAGCATGAGAGGAACTGCTAAATTCCCTGTAGTATATACAGATCACAATACTAGATGATGAATCAGGAATTAGCTTAGGGGTGGCACAGGGGTATAATCAGTGTGCTGATGTAGCAAAACAGGCAGCATGATAATTAAATGTACTTGAAGCCAAGGAGAGCCAAGTACTGGGGGCGGGATAAGTACTGTCAATAATCAGGTTAGGTCATAGCATAGACAGAGGGTCAGGAAGCCAAAGAGATAGACAAAGAGAACAATAGAGACAGATAGAGGGTCAGTGGGAATGACAAAACAAATAATCAATAATAACTGAGAACACCCACAGCCATCAGCCGAGGTCTTAACTGTACAAATAACATTAACTGACTGGGAAAGAGAGCAAAGGTTGATAAATCACCGTCCACCATACAGGGATCCAAAGTACAAATACTTTAACACATACAGACCAGACACACCTAAAAGTCTCTTCATCTCCTAACAATGGGAAAATAGGTCTAATCAGAACTCTTTTCTTGAACAAAACCAAGAGTTCTCTTCATTGAATCACACTATGTCACATTTACCCCAAATCAAAGTCAGCTTAGCCTAAAGGTGAATTCATAGTAGTCAAATGTGGCCACCATCTACCGATTGTAGCATCCTATATAAAGTGCTAACAGACTTGACAAAAATATAAAGAGTCTGCTATCTGTTAATGACTCCCTTACAGTGTACGCTTCTAGCATACAGTAACTGTGTAATCCAATTAGGAAGCGGCCTCTCTCATCATCTGCTGCTACTCCCAGAAACTAGCATAGACTGCACAGGCATTGTCTGTATAGTCCACAGCTTGCAATATCTAGTCGATGCCAATTAGTTGGCCACAATGGATTCCCAGCTTCGGCCAACTGTTGACTGAGGTAGGCATTGCAGATTTTTGTCTTTTCTTTTCAAGGAACTGTCTGATAAAGGCCAACCTTTATTCACACGAGAGTCAATTATGAATTCAATCGGGTCAAAATTAACCCCTGTTTATTCAAAGATTACAGCTGTTAAACTCATTTTAGTCTGTTGGTATCGTAAAGACACAGCATGTGAGAGGAATCCTTTAGAATTGAGACCAGACCAGACACACTACTTTCATCTCCTAACGAGGTAAAAAATAGGCCTCATTGTAACTGTTCTCTCTAACAAAGCCAGGAACGCTATTCACTGAGGGAATTACAATGTCTCATTTTCTGCTCATATTAAAGTGTTTGTCTGGTCTTCTTACTAGAATTGATGTAGGATACGTAATATGGGAAGGAGAAAGAGAAAAAAAGGGGGGAGAGAGAGAGTTAGAAAGAAGGGTAGAATGAGGTAGAAAGTGACAAAAAGCTCTAGAGAAAGGAAGCTTGTAATAGACAGGTGGCATGAGTTTGATCCATGGAAGAAGGGTTTCCATGTAAAAGAGCTAAATATACGCTGAGTAATCATGGTAATCATTTGACATCACAACAGCATAAAAATGGCCTCTGTGCATCAGAGACTACAGCAGGACTGACAAAAAGAATAGCCAGCAAAGTGGCAGTGAACATCTCCCCCCACAATAACTGCCTCCCCCTATGTCTGCCTGCATTGATTACAGAGACTGTGTGGCAGTTCATTAATTAGTCATGCTGACAAGCTGTCTGATGTATACTGGGGGAGAGTCGATGCCGGTTCCAGAGGCATGTATCTGGAGACAGGTATCGTGTGTCAAGCATCCAAATTTGCCTCCCTGTGTTTTTTACTTTATAGAGGTGTAACAGGCAGCGCAGACTGCTGTGTTATTTGTATACCTATTCCATGTGCACTGACCGTGACGGTTTCATAACAAGTTACATAATCATCTACACCAGGTGGCTCTGGTGGTGTGGTCGGGTGACCCCCACAGGCCTGTATATAAGGTGACTGCTTCCCCATTGGAGGCCAGTCAGGTTTGGGACTGTCGTGACATGACCACCCTGTGCTCACGGGCTTAACTCTATGCTATAGGGTTGCCCCACTGTATTATAGTGATCTGATCTGATCCCTGTATAGCTGATGGTTATACTTGTCATTATAATACTCCAGAGTTACCCTTTTTAATAAAGTCGCCGTATATTAAAGTCTAATTTACCTTGTCCGGTGTTTGATTCTCATGCGTTACACTCGTAGTACTCGACCAACTACATTGGTGCCGTGACCATTTGATCGAACCGACTGTGATAAGGTATTAAATAGGCTTATAGTGTATGGATTACCTATACAATATTGTCAGCTCGTTCAGCGGCAGGACTAAAACCCCTGCTGAGGAACGTGAGGAGGCCGTACAAAATGTTCGGTTCTTCACGGGCAAATCAAATAGGGGGGAGAGCCGGGCAGCCTTGGAGGTGCCCGGTGACGACCTCTCCCAAGGAGCAATAGGTGATCCTATTGTGGAGGCTTTTGCCAGAGGTGAGGACGGAGAGCAATCTCCGGTCCCAGGACCCTTTGATATCAGCCCCAGGAGATCGTTGGACTCCCTCTCCACGAACCTTTTCTGCCCCGAGGGTCAGAAAATACCGGGCAGAGAGACGCGTTCTCTCGGCCTTGCTCCCGTCTGTTCCACACCGACGGTAGCGGATCCTTCATTGGATCCAAACACGCCCGTGTTTACCGACGATGGCTCCGACACACCCGAGGGTGCAGTAGGTGGTAAACCGTCGGTAAAGAAAGGCGTGGCGGCAAAGGCTCCTGTAACTGGGACCCTGCCGGCTACAGAGGAACCATCCAGCTTACCGCTGGATGCAACTCTGTTGGCTGACATGGGGATTGGGACAAAGCAGCCTGAACTGCGGAACCTCGAAGAGGCCCGGAGGGAGCTTGCTTCCATCAGCAACACTAGGAATTTATTTCTTAGGGAAGTTGATGAGAAGAAAAGGTTCCTTCTGGAGCTCCAAGGGGAGTTGACTTCTCAAAAGGCTGAGGTTGATAAGCTTGTGCGACAGAGGGTGTCTGGGGAATGTGAGGTGGCGAGTTTGAATACCTTGGGAAAGGATTTGAGCATGCAGCTCCAGTTAGCTAGGCGGGACCTCGAAAGCTTAAAGCAAACCAACCTTGAGCTAAAAGAGAAGTCAGAACAGGTACCACCACCAACTCCGGTGGTACCACCGGTCGTAACTACACCTAATTTGTACACATCGGTGACACCTTCTGGTGTCCCTACGATAGTACATACTACGGTCCCTAGTATGACACCTCAGATGGGGGCAAGCTACTTACAGACTCCGGTCTGTGGTGGCGCCTTTGGGGGTTTGGCAACACCTCCAGGGTACACCCACCCATCTACTGGTTCAACGATGTTGAACCAGCAGCAGACCTTGGTCTCGGTTCCAGTACCGAAGCCCAGAGCTAGACAGGGTTTAACCCCTGTCCAGCGGGCTAAGTACGACAGGAACCCGGCCATAGAGAAGCTGGGGACAGACATCGTCCCGCGGGACATCGATGATTTGGATGAACGGTATGCTCCTTTCAACTTTGGGGAGACCAAACATCCAGATGCAGCCCGTCAAAAGGCCATCGATATTCCGCCTTTCACAGGGTCGCCACCCTGGAGAAAGTACAAAGTTCGGTTCAAGGCTATTGTGGAGAGCAATCGCTGGAACAATCAGCAAGCGCTGGTTGCTCTGAAGCAAGCACTCTGCAACGGGCCAGGTGAACCAGCCCTTTTGGCGTTTGAGAGAGTGAAGGTCAAGACATTGAGCTCGCTTGAAGAGACTGCTGAATGGGCGATTGGGAAGATTGGTGAGCATGACCCAAGGACTCAGTTGCTCAAGCGTGTTCAACGCAAGGACGAGCATCTGAGATCCTACGGATTTGCTTTACAGGAACTGATATCCGAGTGTTATCAGGGATGTAGACCCGACACACCCACTGTCATCCAGGAGTTAACCTCCAGGTTTGTCAATGGGGTCAGGGACACTGATCTCCAAGCATATCTGCGGGAAAAATGGCAGCCGGACTTGTCTCTGGCTGACCTGTTTGACCATGCAGATGTGTATGAAACCAAACAGGCTGTTTTTCCAAGTGGCGGTGTGGCGGCATCCCCATCTGTAGCCCCGAAAGGAGCTCAGGTAACGGAGGCTGCTACAAAGCCACCAAAGGAGAAACAGCCCGCCTCTAAGGAGGTGGCGGCAGTGACGTCTGAAAGGGACATGGAAAAACTGTTTGAGGGTTTGTTGCGGAAGCACTTGGAAAAGAGCTCCGCGTCCACTTCTGACTCTGGAAGGAGAAAGAGAAAGAAGAAGGACACAAAACCTCAACCATGTCGACGCTGTCAGGAGATGGGTCATTGGGCTAGCGAATGCAAAGCCCCTGAACCTGTTGCTGCTAAAACCGAAAAGGAGACGGAAAACTGAATGGGGCCCATCCTTTTGGCGAGGATGGCGCCCCCACAGTTAGCCATGCCTGTAAGGGTTTAGTAGACGGTGTTAACACTTCCATGAACCAAGGCCGCGCAGAGGCAGAAGGGTCTGATCAACCTGTAAGCGTCTGGCAAGGCGGGGCTGGCAAGGACAAACGGAATCCTAAGGATTCTGTAGTCGCTGGCTTAGAGGAGTCTTGGTTAGAATCGATTGCCCAGAGCAGTGCGATTCAAGACTCCCCGAGCGACCCATGTTGGGATTACCTCCTGACAAAAGGGGTTGCTATGGATGGAGGGGACAGGCCGATGCTGACCTCTGAGTGTGTTCCTTTACGGGGACAACGTTGGTACCTGAGTCTGGTTATTTCCGGGACGCGTGGTGAATTTTTGGTCGACACGGGTGCATCTCACACCCTGGTTGATCGTAAATTCATGGCCCGTCTTTGCAACCAGCCCGATGCTCCGCTACTAGGAGTAAAGGCTCGGACTGCTACGGGAGATAGTATGCAGACTTATGGCAGAACTGTAAAACCTATGTTGGTGGATGGCAAGACATACTGGATATGTCCAACCATCACCGACATCACTGATGATGGCATCCTGGGGATGGACTTTGCTGCTCTTTACGGAGTGACAATGAACACCGCAACAGGCCGACTTCAGATTAAACATCCTTATAAACAATCTGTACAGTGCGTTTTAAGGAATGGTTCTTCTGTGGCGTCAGTGGCACAGGACACAAAGCTAGCACCGGGACATGTTTCAGATGTCCTAGTCAGCTGCGTGGGAGTGCAGGCCAAACGGCCGGGAATGTTTGAACCAGAAGATCAAAAGCTCGCCGAGCTAGGTCTTGCTGGCTATCATACTTACCTGGCCAACGCTCGTTGGGGGTGATACCAATCTGTAACTCGAGTAGTAGAGAAGTCACTCTACGAAAGGGGACACCTATTGGTAACACTACGCGAGCATATGGTGTTGATTCGCTGACTACGGATTTTGTGGACGTAGGTCTGGTTGCTGGACATCCTGCCCATGAGGATGCCCTAGCAAACTCCAGCCTACCGAAACATCTAAGATCCCTGTTGTGTGAGTCACACCTAGATACCCTGGAGAGCGAAATGGTGGCGCATGAGCTGTCAGAATTCTCTGACGCTTTTGCGCAACCAGGAGATCCTCTAGGGCGTACCGACACGGTACAACACCGGGTTGATACTGGGGACGCGCTTCCCAGTAGAATTCCCTACCGTCGGTTACCCATGGCTAAAAAAAGTGCTATGGAGGCTGAGGTAGAAAAGATGTTGGATGAAGATGTGATTCAACCTAGCGAGAGTCCATGGTCAAGTCCTGTGGTGATGGTCACCAAGAAGGATGGTTCCTGTCGATTTTGCATCGACTATAGGAAGTTGAACGGACTCACTAGGAAGAATGCATATCCTCTACCTCGGATAGATGAATGTGTGGAATCTCTGGGTGGGGCGAAATGGTTCTGTACACTAGTTTTACAATCTGGTTATTGGCAGATCGGCATGGACCCTCGGGACCGAGAAAAAACTGCATTTTCTACCCATATGGGACTATTTGAGTTCAACGTCATGCCATTTGGGCTATGCAATGCCCCGGCAACCTTTGAGGCAATGATGGAAACCATGTTACGGGGTTTACTTTGGAAAAAGTGCCTAGTTTACTTGGACGACATCATCGTCTTCGGGGGTTCTGTGGAGGAAACTCTACAGAACCTCCAAGCTGTGCTGAAACGCATCTTATCATATGGTCTGAAATTGAAACCTTCAAAGTGCAAGCTTTTTAGGAAATCAGTTGAATACCTAGGTAGAATTGTTTCTGAACATGGCATCATGGCTGATCCTCATAAGATCGAAGTGGTACAGAACTGGCCTCGTCCGATGGACACGAAGGAGATACGCTCTTTCATCGGGTTTTGTTCATACTACAGAGATTTTATACCTGGATTCTCGAGAGTCGCAGCTCCCTTACAAGAGCTGATGATTGGAGAGAAGAAGGCTAAGGCTAAGATAGTCTGGTCTCCAGCCGCAGAACAGTCTTTCAGTGAGTTAAAGAGACTCTTCTTAGAAACACCTGTTTTGCACTACCCTGCACCTGTTGGTAAGTTCATCTTGGACACTGATGCTTCTAATACAAGTATTGGTGCTGCCTTGTCGCAGATCCAGGATGGGCGAGAAGTGCCGCTGGCATTTTCGTCCAACAGTTTAAGCAAAACACAACGTAACTACTGCACAACCAAGCGTGAACTCTTGGCAGTGGTGGTTTACACAAAAAAGTACAGACATTTCCTATATGGTGGGAATTATCTCGTACGGACGGATCATTCATCTCTGCAGTGGCTCCTTAACTTCAAGGACGCTGAGGGGATGATGGGTAGATGGTTGAACCACCTCTCTGAGTTTGGCATGACGAATGAGCATATCATACACAGGAGTGGAGTAGATCATGTGAATGCGGACAGCCTGTCCCGCTATCCTATCCGGAACTGTCACCATGTAGACTGCCGAGACTGTGGGTCTCACAATGCAGTGATTGCGTCTGTGGGTGCGAAAGTTCCTAACTGGACGTTGAATCACTTGAAGGATGAGCAGCTTGCGGATCCGGCTATTTCGAGGGTGTACTCCTTGAAGTTGTTGGGCCTGTCCAAGCCTGTTCGCCCCGCACTTTCGCTGGAATGTAAAGAAGTTAGACAACTGTTAGCGCAGTGGGATAATCTTTTTATACGGAACAGTGTATTGTGCCGCTGGAGGGTGCAACCTGGCAGGAAGAGAACAGCTCAGTCTGTAGTGCCTTTGTCACTCAGACTACAGTTGCTCAATTACTGTCATGGCCACCGAACTTCAGCACACTTTGGCAGACAACGAACTGAGGCAAAGATTAAGAGTAGATATTACTGGCCTGGTATGACTTTGGACATACGGCGTTGGGTGAAGCAATGTCCCCAATGCTGTTTATCAAAGCCTGGACCTGGTATCGGTAAACTACCACTAAGTCAAGAGCTATTCGGTGTTCGGTTTGCCCGGATCGCTGTTGATATCATTAGTGGTTTCAACACGACCCCCCGTGGGAATACCTGTATGATGGTGGTACAGGACTACTATACCAAGTACGTCCAAGTATATCCGTTGGTAAATCATACAGCTGTTACCTGCGCTGAAGCACTTTTCGAGAATTGGATCCTCACGTGGGGAGGTCCTTTAATGCTTCACTCCGACCAGGGTCGTGAGTTTGAATCTCAACTGTGGGCAGAATTGTGTAGTAAAATACACATCTGCAAGACGCATACGAACCCCTATCGACCACAATCGGACGGTATGGTGGAACGTTTCAATCGGACGTTGATCTAATGTCTCACGACAATGGTTAATGAGCATCGAGATGATTGGGATGAGCACGCTTGCTATATCTCTCATGCTTACAACGCTACCGAACATGCGTCGACGGGCTGTACGCCCAACATGCTCGTAATGGGTGAAGACATAGTCATGCCGAGTGACATGGTCTATAGCGTGCAGGGACACCAGCTCGAGCAACCCTGCACAGTAATGTTTGTAGAGTCATTGCGGCAATCATTACGCGAGTCCTATGGAGTAGTAAGGGACAACTTGGAAAAATCTGCTACTTTGCAGAAGGTGGGCTATGACACGGGCCTTAAACTCCGCCAATTTAAGGTGGGGGATAAGGTCGCGAGGTTTAGCACACCTAATTCCAAAGTCAAGACCCTGTACTCTTGGGATGGACCGCATACGGTAACTATGGTGGTTAGTGAAACTACTGTGGTGATCCGTTTGAAAAAGGGAACATTGACCAAATCACATGTGGCAAGACTCAGACCTTGGTATGGGGTGCCATATGTAGATGACGACAATGAGGCCCTAGGCGCTGACACTGGTCCAGTGAAAGCGCCGACCGACCCTGTGCCACCGACGGTACCTAAGGTAAAACCGACGGTTGAACCAACGGTACCAACAGTGGCACGACGACGGGGTCGTCCGAGGAAAATACCGATTGAACCACAGCCGTGTGTTACCAAGCCCAAGCGTGGTAGGCCTCGTAAAAAAAGGCCGGCTACGCGCAAGGGGCTGACCGTAGACGCCGGTAAACATAGTAGTTCGGTACCACCGGTACCGCAACCGCTAGACTTACCGACAGAAGGTCTACGGAGGAGCGCACGTGTTCGAGAGCGAGAAAAGAATGTGTAAACGTTTTTTTCTTACCTTGTTGACGACAAATAGCTGTTGGCTTGATTATATTTCCCTGGACTATTGAGTACTGGGGCGGTGGTCTCCGTTCCCGGTACACGATCACCAAAACACAACGAGAAGCAGAGGGCTATCCGGTGTTGGTTATCCGTTGGAGGTAGAAAAGCACATGTTCGGGGCGGGTGACTGGCTTCGCCGGCTAATTCTAAGTAAGGGATTAGCTTTGATCACATATCGCTAGAAGCATGCTGCTGTATCATATCCTCCAGCGCTGGTACACTATCACCGTATTTCCCTGTGGCGCTGCCACAAAGAGTATGTGTGGGATGCGACGAATGTATCGTCAAATACCACACAGGAGGAGGTCTCACCTGGTTGTTGATGACAACCAGGGTGATGACCAGCAGTCGACTGGGGCGTCAACCCAGCCTTCTGGCCCTCCACAGCAGGAGGCTCACTCATCACCTCCACAGGTGGTTGAGGATGGTGCCTCTGTGTCCGACCACGGGGATGCTGAAGGGCTCGGGTGTTACCCTTGTAGCCTGGAGACATGCCTCGATTTGATGCTGCTTTCTCTGATCTCTTGGCCGCTGGCTTTGAGCTCTTCAGAGAAAAGTTGGCAGTCAACTCAAGTAGACTGCTTTGGTATCAAGGCACCCAAGTAGGAAGGTACTACTTCAGCAACCTCTGGTTGTTGGGAGTGGAGGCCATTCGACAGGGTGTGGTACGGACGGCTGAACGTGCCAGACTGCTTGCCGAGAGTGAGCAGAATCTGGATCAAGATCACGCTTTTGATAAGGCAACGATCACCCAGCTCGAGTCCTGACTGAGTACTTGTGACGCCAGGTTGTTTGGGAAGTTCGGGCTAAAGCTAACAGATTGGGAGAGGGCTGGTTTTCCAGACCTCAGGACAGTTTTGGGGCTGCCACCAAGGCCGCCATCATTACTGACCACCCCGATACTGTTGGCTCAGCCTCCTCAGTACGATGCTCCCTTTGCATTTTTGGGCAGCATACGGCCTAGAGGCTGGTGGAGGGGTATCTGTGACCCCTGCTACCCCGAGTACTTCCTCGGTGGCAGCAGGTGATAGCCTCTCCTCTCAGGTGGTGACTAGTGTAGTTTGCGCTGCACCTGTCTCACCTGAGAAAAGCCCTGATAAGGTGGAAAAGCCGGCTGGTGGTGTCCCTCTAGACACCTAAAGTCGTGCCTTATCAGGCCCTCTGGGGAGCACTGTTCCGCTCCTCGGAGGTAAAACTAAACCGACATCGCTACCCGCCCCAGACCGGAGAGACACAAACCGACAGTGGAGTCGCTACCGACTCCTGAAGGAAGCAAACCGATGGTACTACCGTGGCTACCCTAGGCCACAACCGTCGGTCATCAACGACTCTAACGCTGGCCGGGGCTACCGATCCTGTGGTCATTTGTTATTGACCTATGAACTTTTAAGGATCGCCTTCCTGTGATATAATTATATATGGAGGCATGGACCTGCCTTTTTATACTTTATT